>VCRD01000425.1:48605-169301 GCA_006783055.1 Trinorchestia longiramus | reverse complement strand
AGGCGGGATGTGGGCAGGCGGGATGTAGGCACCTGGACGTAATTTTGCACCTGAAGTGCGGATGTGTGTCCGAGAAGCAGTACAGTAATACGTTACGGTTTTGTGCACGACATTTCAATAAATGGAAACCATGATTGGACGATGGGTACCAATACTGAGGCTGATAACTATCTGTAGGTGTGCGGTAAATTAAACGCGACGTACAAACTACTCTGGCTTTTGCAGTAAATGTAGTGTTTTCCGGTATGAATTTTTCAAATCCGTGTATTGGGCTGAGTTAAATTGGTAAAATATCTTTCGGAATGATTTTGATACTTTATTAAGCATTTTTAGGAAATATCAGTTAAAATGTCATACCTGGGCAACAAGTTGTACACATACTTAAACACCTGAGAAAACCTCATGTTTTACAAATAAAGGAAATCCCGAACACAGGACTTGAGTTTCCGATATTAAACCGAAGTCATTATCTGAGCCTGAATGAAGTGTACACATAGAACATACAGTAGAAAACCGATTCAGTTCGAAAAAACGTCTCAAACTATGCTTCAATTTAGGTTGTTTTGAGTCGTGTTTCCCTTTTCCCTGCTGTAAAACCTAGTCCGGAATTTTGAGTAAGTGTTCTTGGCACAAAAATGAAGGCCGTTAAGGGCATTTATGACCTCAGTAAAATGGAGCCTTTACCGCGTCGCTCGGCGGTCTGAATTGATTACAGAAGCAGGGTGCGGATGGAACAGCAGGGTTGAACTGCAGGCTGATCTTACCCCCCTAGATCTCAATTGCTAGTCCGTCAATGAAAATTGAACACTAAATGTACATGCTTTTGTTTTTCACGTTAATTCGTAGAACGTTTTTCAATGATTGATGTATGAATGAACATTCCACCTACGTTATGAAATCGATTCTCATAACTTAATGCGCACAACGTTTGAGATGAGAACATTTAGAACATAATTCGAACAGTACGGCTGCTCGTTACAGAAACCAAATCGTTTCCTGCCTTTTAACTCGCGAGCAGAGAATTCGAAATCTAGCAACGACTTAGTACTTAAGAGCACCGCCATTAACCTAAACTTTCATGTTCTTCACTTTTGCCTAAGATAAATAGAGCCATTACGGCTTATATAAAGCAGACATGGATTACCTGCTTCTACTTAGATGGCCATAATATGATGGATATCTTAAGTGTGTTACGTATAGAGTTTAAAAATCGCTAGAAAGAATAATATTTAAAGAGGCTGATTCTCACGGAGCTTTACATTCAAAATGACATATTACGAAAGAAGCTCTAGAATGTTCAGACAAGCAGATGTTCTCGTTCTCAGGCCTTTTTACTCGTGTATCAATGGGAAATTAGAGGGATTTATGCCTAATTAATTGATATTTAACTCTACTGATACAGCAAAACTGATACTCTCGAAGCTACTAAATTTTTTTGTCTACAAAATATAATCCCTCATTTAACTAGTTTGTATAAAACAGTACAAGGGGTGTCTTCAGCTAGTACTGTTACCAAATTAAGACAATTTTCATCACTTGTATTTTTAAAAATAAGTATCAATTTTAACCTATTTATAAACATAAATCACGTCTATATTATGACACTTATGGCGTCGTACGACCAGTTTCAGTATATCATTCTCATAGAAATCTGGCGCCAATCTTAGGAACCTAACGTGAACACAACTTGCGGTCACTTACAGATCACAACGTCATCATATTATATGGAAGAGCTGTATTCAGATGGGATTACAAAAGGTTTACGATTTTTGATTTAAAATTAGATTTTAGTTCCCTTTGGTTATATTTTGATGATTAAGTACAGGTAGTTGTTTGCCGAAAAATGAGGTAATCATGTCAAGATAATAGAATTTTTACGTGTAGCCGATAAAAACGGCTACAAATGTTGCAAGAAGAAATGCGCAATTAATTATTGAAGTGGATAGATTTCTTAGGTCGGCACGTACGTACATTATACAGTTAGGAATTATTTTTCATAAAATAAAAGATAAGTCAAGTAATTCACAAAAAATCAAGCTGCTCTGGAAAAGCGCAGAGCCTCATTAAATAAAGAAGCAGCCCAACTGCTTCAAACAAAAAACTAAAAAATCACAGTAAATAATCTACATGCAGATTCACATTACGTACTATGACGGGCACATACAACTTAACAAATAGATATAGAACAAAAAATAATTATTTCAAAAATGGTAACAGTAATACTACGAAACTGATGAAAGTAGGTCGAAATTCTTTTGATGCAATAACTCGATGATAAAACCAGATAAAATTTCCTAGTACAGGGAAATAAAAGTTTATGACAGGAGTTTTGTAGAACAAGCTGTAATGCTATTCTCTCGCTTTCGAAGCATAGTCGTGGATTTACTATGGAAGCGCTAGACATTTACGCTTCTACGACTCAAATTTTTCGTAAAACTGAGGCATCTGTGTGAGCTCAATCCCATACACAACAGGAAACGAACTTAGATAACGAATGAGTTTCATTGGTTTCTTTGTCGCTGAAAGCTCAATTTCCTGCATCAGTGAATGTGAATAACACGTTAATTCCCGACAAGTGAACTAACACTTGTCGTAGGGCTTGCAGCACATGAAATAGAAACTCATAGCCACAAACAACGCCACATTCAATATCGAAAATCTAACGGTATCATAACCCCTAATATCCATGGTGCTTGTATAAACAGCTTAGTATAATAGAATGAATAAGTCAATGCACTCCCGTATTTGGGAAATGGGACAGCTGTTGCAACGTTTCTTCACTAATAACAACGGAAGTATAGTTTCCTCAGCACCGCTCTCATTACGAAACAAGGCTTCGTCCGTCCGTGGTACATTAGTTGACGAAAGAACTTTCCCTTTCGAAGTCAAAATGAATAATAGATTTCCGATAGCGATGCTAAAGGGAATGTGCCACAAGACGGCGTATGCATACATTAATTCTCGTCACATAAGAATAGAACGGAGGGATGGTAGGAAATATAGAAATATTGTTTGCACGGAAATCATGCAGGATATTAATTCTGGAGTGTTATTGCTGTCTCATGCACAGGAAATGCACTGACGTAGAAATAAGATGATGAGTTCGGGAGCCCAAACTAAAAGACTCAGAAAGTATCTACTTGACGAATAATTGTTCGTAGACATGGGATTTATTTTGCATAAAAAAGAATAAAACAATTTCAATAGCCAGTTTCATAATAAGCCATCTACAGTTGCTGGCCGATTATAATAATCTCAGGCGTATGACATGTAAATAACAAATGCAGAGTAATTCCACAAGAACGTCATACTACAGCTACATATTTTTATGAACAGAGTACGTATGCGTCAAATAGGTAGGCTAACTGCTACATAGCGTAAATTTTTAAGAAGCATGAGCTATCAACTCGAACAGAAAGGATCAAAAAACAATTAAAGACTGTCTGAACGGCACACCAAGCAAAACCAGTGAAATACACAGTCAAAATAAAAAAGGTAAGTTTTAGGTAGGACCAGTAAGACGTTATCGAACGAAATTTAAAAAATGCAGTAATAATCTTATAAACACCTTAATTATATGTTTGGAACATTAATAATAACGTTTGCTCGATCGTTCGATGAACTTTCCAAGTTTCAAGGGTAAAATGAGTTGTTAAGATGATAGGCCCTCATAATGCGTGTACATTGCACAACGTATTTCTCGAGATGTCCAGTATATTTATAATACATGATAACGAACTAATTCGTTGATGTCCTGCACCCCCCACTGCCTACAAAGAAGTTCAGTCTTGCTAAATTAAAGTGGGCTGTAAAATTATTCCGATAGAAAAAAGTTCCTGTTGGATCTTCCTGACCAAAGTCGTTAATTAGACCTTGTTAGAGAAGTTAGTCGCTTTTCAAACATATTAAAGTGTAATGAATTGCTAACACTGGGAATCTAAAAACGTAGTTTTTTAGTATCAACTGTAAGACTTGATTAAAATATTGGGAAACCGACCTAGAACTGCTCACAAAACAAGTTAAATTATTCTAACCCAAAAATAATCTTGCTCCAAGAACTTCGCTGAGTCTCGATCTTCGCTGCTATTCTCACGACAACAAAAAAAATGAGACCTCACAAGAAGTCGCTTCCTGTGACAACGTAGAACAACACAATAATTCTTTGTCGTTTTGTTAAGTTTTCAGAATGCAGAGGAACGTTGAAGCAATCCCATAAGCCTTTAGAAGATTACACGGATGGGACAGAGATACGTTCTAATGGTGAACAATCTAGCAAGTCCCTTGGACTGAACAAATATTTGTGCTTATTGTTTCTCGATTGGTGTGATTGCAATATTGATCTCAAGAATAGAAAATCCATTAGGAACGTTCACTTGACCCTAACAAGAGCAGCATGGTACCTAAATCATTGCAAAAAAGATATTCAAAGTTTACCGGAGTAATTTATGCAACACATTTCAGACCGTGCACCAATTCACAATGGATTAAACCACAGTATTGGTTTCATTTATTATTTTGCCGATCCACCATAAATGGGGCGAGAAGCGAGGAAAAACTCAAGCCTAAACTTGAAGAACAATCCACGTGGGTGAAATATTTCAGGGCTGATGGTCGGGAAATGAAATTAGCTGATCTTCCATAAATCGATTTTCCTCAATACCGATGACGATGACGCACCATTCCTAGACCAATTTTTTTTCTACGGCAGTCAAGGTCCGGCGAGAAGAATTTAGAAATTTAGTACAAGAATTTTCTACTCGGTCCTTGCTATCCTCGAGGCAGTACGACGACTAAAAAGACAATTTTTCTTGTTATTAAAGACTGTGTAAAAAACAATGATCAGGAAAAAATACTCGATTGCAAATAGTTCAAACTTCATTTACGAGTAAATATCAGTAGTCTGTATAGAACACCGTCCAAAGAGATGAATAAAAAGATGAAGTATCGAAAGTATTTCATTCACGTGCCCTGGTGAGTCATTTTTTTAATATGAAAGTATCAGATTATAAGCAACAAGGAACATTATTATTCAATTATTTTTTTCAGGCACTACTTCACCAGAAAAAATATCAAAGATAACGAAGAGCATAACTTTATTTCCACCGGAAATCGACAGTTGTCGTTTCTCTGATAATTTTTGTTGATTGGAAATCGATCTGTGATCTTTTTTCTATCAGAAGCAGGTGAAGCAAAATTTACTGTAAACTATATTAGAAATTCCATAATTTCATTGTTTGATAGTTTGAACATTCATTTAATAAAGTTTGATGGTGGATCGATTGAAGATGCAAAGAATTTGAAAAAACTTCAGCAATGAAAATAGAAAATTCTGCACAGATTAAGCTTAGTTGTTTTAAAAAACATGTTTATGGAGTGAGAAAAAAGCTGCACTCGCATATAATTTGGTTTCTGGCTCATGTCTGCAACGTCTGAAGCAACTAGATCATAACACGAAAACTATTTAGCCTAACATTTTGAACGCTTTGAAATCAACACTTTGATATTTTTCCATTTGAAATAACATGGTTTAATATTCTACGAAGTACATTTTATAGTGTGGAATTAAACAGATTTGCCATTCTTTTGTGTGGGGCTGATTTTCTAATGTAGAATGGACAGTCTGAATGACGGTTTCATGATCAAATCAAGAGCTTTTCTACAGCATTGAAAAAGAGTCCCTTTCCAGAGACAGGCTTTCCATTCTGCGACCGTGAAATCACAGTTGCGTCCGTACTATCTCTGACTGAATAGTAATTGAAACAATTTCTCACAAACATTTTTGCCAATACAGCCAGTGACACCCCAACAATCCATCGCTTACCGGCCATGACTGAGCAGTAATTTCAAACAGTTTTCAGCAGGATTAGATCGGAGCGGCCCTTGCCAAACTCATTTCCCTAATTACAGTGGACGGCTGGAGTTGCAAATTTTTGTTTCTTTTCAGAGCTTTGAATTATTTTGCTACGACTATTTATTTGAATGTCATCCCTTACTCTACTAACGTAAGGGTGCAAGCCCTTCATAGTCTCTTATCTCGCTTGATGTTTGCTTCTCTTCCCATCAGGAAGCATAGAATGGAACTGGGCTCCAAAATTCAATTAACCCTAAATCGGAAGATCAAGTTCACATTTCTAAGCACTGTACAAAAATCAATTAACCCTAAATCGGAAGATAAAGTTCACATTTCTAAGCACTGTACAAAAATCAATTAACCCTAAATCGGAAGATCAAGTTCACATTTCTAAGCACTGTACAAAAATCAATTAACCCTAAATCGGAAGATAAAGTTCACATTTCTAAGCACTGTACTAAAAAAGTTATGTGTTTTAAAGTTTTGTATGATATTTTCGTGTTTACATTGCATTGTACATGTGATGAACCAGTTCTCTAATTCTGCTACATTTCATGATTTTTAAGAATCAAACAATATAAACTTACAAAGCCATTAGTCAAGCAATCTTTAATCAGTACGACTGACGTTAAATTTTGCGATAAACGCAAAAACTATAACCTTCGCCACCTCCAAGAAGAACATTTTTCATTCTGCTGCGTTGTTCGCTCTCTTCATAAGACTCAATACCATGCTTTCCTTCACACCAATACAACAGATACAGAGATATATTATTCGCTACATTCACGTTCTTTTCGTTACATTTATTAAAGAATTTCAGTGGTTACTAAATTTTCCATCCAATTGTTTTACAGTGTTTTTGGGCTTGTCAGTTAAGACGCAATATATTCTAAGTTGGCTTGTATTCGCAATGACTGCATTTTGTTAGGGTATTCTCGAGTACTTTTAACTCCTAAAAATTCAATTATTCAAAGTTCTATATTTGACGTCTTTATTCTCTGAAAATTTTCACAAACGTTCATTCTTTCAAGATTATTGTAACATCAAAATTCTCATTGCTAATTCTTTCTTTAAAGCAATTTCTCGTTTTAATTAATTCAGCTTGTAATAAGTGAATATGTTTAACACATTTTATCCAAATTTCAATTAATTTTGGTTAGGGGAAAGTTAGAACTGAAACCAAACTTCTCAAGGCCTAGAGCAACAGCTTCAAGATTTTTGAGATGCGAAGTTGACATCGCTGTAAGCTGCCCATCCCCACGGAAACGGAGGAACCCAATTCTGCTCCAAGTGTCTCAAAGTGTAAAGACTCGTGGAAGAGGTAAACAACGTACTTCAAATGCCGTCAACATTAAACCACTATAATAAACAAGATTTTACTTTACAATTCCTATTTTTATTTTTCTAATGGTATTCAAGACTGCAAAACCTCGTATGTGCAGAACGAGGGTGGCTGTAAACGAGCTGTTTACTACGTACGAAAATACAAAATCCAACAGTAGCTGTACACACGGTAGTCTGAGCTTCTGCTGCGTAAGGTATTTTGTAAAAATGTTACACAAGCTGCAATTGTATACACAGTGTATATAATTATCAGCATCAAGGTATACGATTCACGTATAAGAGTAACAACAGGATGTGGGGTATGACACAGGAGGAACAGAGTCCAGAAAGGCATCAGGAAGACCAAGTTTTCACTGCTTTGTTCAAAACAAAGACCTCAATAACAGTAACTGCGACATAAAAATGTAAGGATTATTCATTAAATGAAGCAATTTCTTCCCAAATCAATGTATCAGCAACGCATGGCGAGTTCTCCACCATTCCAGCACGAACAAACGAATTTAACACATTGCTTCTGTGTCCAAATAAAGACAACAATGCACCCGTTGGGATGCAGTTTTCTGCGCATCTTAGTTATATGACTTTGTCAAGTTTTTGTAAATCACCAAAACTAGCGAATAATCGTTAAGTTTAAAGTATATATTTATTTCCATATGCGCGTCTATTTCTTCATGTCTGCTTATCATTATTTACAATTTTAACTGTGAACCCTCAGATTGAATTCTTCTTAGAAATTTCAATAATTATGTAGTAACAGGTTTGCAAACACATAGTTGTATACTAATAGGTGTGTAAACTTTCAAATTCAACAGATTCAGCTAAATTCAGCAATTTTGGCGACATAATGAAAATTTATACGATTAGTAACCTTGAACTACTCAAAAACTTGACACACTCAACAGCTTTGGCACACTCAACAGCTTTGGCACACTCTACGACTTTGGCACACTCAACAATTTTAGCACACTCGAAAAACTCGGCACACTCGAAAAACTTGGAACACTCAATCTTCGTACACTCAAAAAACCTAGCATGCCAGTAAACTATATATATTCAACATATTTCGTAAATAACAACTGAACATCATGAGTGATATTGTGAATCGTTTCAGTGATTTTTAAGATTTCTCTTCCTGTTCATACAGTCGTTGTAAAATTGGTTTAAAGATCAGTATGTAACGAGTACAAATTCACAAATTTGCACTGTAGATTACATGAGAAGCAAAACATCATAAGAAGTGACGAGTTAAATTATTATTCTGTCTACTTGCCGTAGTTCTCCTATTTTTACAAATAATTGACACCTTTCCTAAATTCACTGCTCTGATGAATAATATGTTAGAGTTAAATCTTTTTAATACTAGTACAACAATCATAGAGCGTATCAATTCAGGACAGAAAGCGTACAATGCACGAAAACAAATGACTCTAGGAATGGAACTTCGCGTAATATATACAATTAGGTTATTCAAAGAACAACATTTATTATACCGTTCAATTTACTCCTCATATGACGTGACGATTATAATATTGTAGTGCACTAACAAACAGTAAAGTTCGCTTTGTCAAAACTGTGAGTATCCATTACGGAGCTAAAAGCCTGGTGGAAAGTCCGCGAGGCCAGTGATAATATTGTTGCATAACATGAGCAGGGGTGACTTGGAACAAAGACTATTATGCCCACATTTTAGTGAGGGTGTAATACAATAGGATAAGAAAGGGACACATGCAAGACCTTACTGTTTGCATATTAGCAGCACAGTGGAGAAATGAATCATAACTGCAATTACAGGGCTTGACAGCAGCAAGAGAGCGAGCTTCACTGTCTTAGTTGTCACGTTGGTGCTGTGATAAACCACCACGCTGATGCACGGGTAGAAAACTGCGCTGGCAGATAGCTGACGTGTCAGCTGATGCAAGGGCTGACGAGAGTGATAATTCTGCTTATGCACAAGTTGGTGACTGTGTAAGCAAACACGCTGGCACACGGGCCAGGGAACGCTGCATGGAGAAAAGAGCTGCAGTGAAATAGTACAAACAAGAACAAGTGGATCAGCATCTTGAAGTTTTGATCAATGGAATCTACACTTGAGACGCAAGTAGCCGATGAGGTGCAAATGTAGGATCAAAGGAAGCACCAAAAAGAGAAAACGAACTTTAAGGCAAAGCCGAGCATCTTGTCGTGACCAAAGCACCGAAGTGAGGCCCACGAGCACTGAACTCCAAAGCTTGCACTTGTGATCGAGTTAACAAACGCTGCCAGGACTCGAGATTGATGAGGACACAGGAGGTGCTGCGTAACTCGAGACTCTGTGGCAACACACAGGCCTGAAGCTCAAGACGGCAGGTAACCATGCACTCCCAGGACACTAGTGAGTACATTGTACGTACTGAGTACATTGTACGTACTGAGTATATTGTATGCACTGAGTATATTGTATGCACTGAGTACACTTTATTGCAGGGAGTACATTCTACTGCAGTGAGTACATTCTACTGTAGTAGGTACATTCTACTGCAGTAAGTACATTCTACTGCAGTGGACACATTCTATTACAGTGAATACATTCTATTACAGTGAGTACATTCTAACAGTGAAATTATGTCACAGGTTTCACAACATTGTAGGAGGGAAATACAGATGGGATTCAAAGTTTGCCCAAGCTCTAAAGTTGAATACCCATCAGCATCTATTAAAAATTGAACAAGTTTGGAAGAAAAATAACGCATCACATTTGAAGATGAATTATGAATTGAGATTCAACAATGTGCCATGTTACGTACGATTCGGACTGTGTTTATTAAAGTTGCAAAAAAGTTTTTCTAGGTTTCCTAATGAACAAATTAGCTTAAAATAGAAATGACTTATCAGACATTAATTTATCAATGCAATAATTTCCTAAGCAAGAAAATTATTTAAACCATTGGAGAAACACTTGAAACAATAATAATCGAGAGTAATTTAAAAGCATTGAACTCGAACACTTCAGCTAACAATTGTTACCGCAATACACTGTAGCAAAACTACAGCCGGAATTCTATTTTTAAATTGGGTATTAAATTTTGAATTGAAGTTATTTATGCAAAACTGGGAAACCAGCGAATATGGACTGCACATAAATTGTCAGTTTATCTCGTTTATCAAGTTATTGTTGAACTTTGACTTAACGCTGGACATTTCAGTGGCCAAAAAAATGAAAAAACTTCCTTTATTGTTCCTGCCAAAAAACATCGGTATCAAGGAACAGTAAGAGCTTCACGTCATCAGGAAATACTGAGCATCTGAAAGATCATATATTACAAAAGAATTTTTAGAACATAATTTTGAAGCATTTGGTCGCGATGAACTTATAACAAGTAATAAATAGAAAAGATTTATTCGCTAAGAATACCTCACGACAGCATACATGAAGTCCCTAAAAGTATTTCAGAGTTTAGTTTGAAGTCCCGCAACAGCAAGCAGTAGCGTATCGATGGCACTTTAGCCCCCACAGCCCTCGATGTCTCATTCTGGGATCCAGTAACTCAGAATTATTCAGTTCTCCAGAGCCGCATGCTATCAAATACAAGACCGAAGTTCACGAGGCTACAGTTCGAAATTCTCAGTCCAGGAAATAAGTTTACAGCATCACAGGGTGCCGTAACACAATTCTGTGCCTCTACTCTTTCTCATATGGCATGAAAGCACTTGAGGGATGCAAAATGTTACTTGGAAGGAGAAATGCTCACGCTCATATTTTGTACGTTCCATTTTTTACTTTCCTACACGATAGCGAAGCGCAGAGCGACTTTACTCTTGATTCTAGAACTCATGATTTCTGAGTTAGAGAGCTCAGAATATTTATTCAAAAATTATAATTATTATTCTTTCATTCTTGTTTTATCTCCCACAGCTGCAGTAAGAGCGATCTCAGCAGTGATGCACGGTATATCAAAATAAAAATTGTGTTTGACAGCTTCTACAAGCTGAAACGTCTTTGAAAATGAGTAAATATGTGTAGATAATACGTGCATTCCTACCTATGTCAAAAGTCAGGCGAAACTAAAACTTGAGTAAAAAGTGAATTCTACGAATGTTGGAGAAAAATTGGAAACCTAACAAAAATGGTATTTTACCTTTCAAGTTAGTCATTATGAATAAACCAGCAGTGGCAATAATACATTAGATCTCCACGGCGAATTCTGCTGTAGCTACTCATGTGCATCAGAGAACTTCAATTAAATCAAGGTACGGCTTCATGATCACTAGAGCGGATGTTCCTAGATTCATTTGAGCTATGTTAGATATCAAGTGACATTGATTTGGCAATCGAAGATCGCTAAATCCATCAATCCAGTCTCAGCCACGTTGGAGATTTCCTCGGTTGTATTCTGCTCGTGCAGCTCTTGATCGCAGTTCAGTATCATCCCTTAACTGAGATGCTGTCTGCCAGTGTGAGTTCCTTCCGTTCAGATTAAATGTCATCGAACTGACACTTTGAGTCTTTGCTGTCTGATTTTCTGAGAGACGAACTTTCAAAATATATCAGAATCTGATTTTCGATAGTATATGTATAATCAATGCGGAACGATTGGAAACGTGGAAAATTTGTGAAAAACTTAACTTTACGTTGCAAACTATGCAAACATTCCAAAGGAAGTTTTTATTTCTACAGGATGGTAAAATTTTTACACAGGGTTGGTTGACTACAATCTATGTTATGAATAAACCTAATACAAGTTAACTGCTTTTCCAATCAAACGAAAACGAAGAACTTTATTTTTTCGAATTCTTCGAGAGGATTAAGAACAAAATAATTTTAGAAAGACATTCGAATCCAAAAAAATTTTGACACTGGCTTCTACAACTCACCACATTTGTTGAGGATATTTCCCCGAAGACAGAAGAAGCAATATCACCGATGGTCTTTCCCTCTTTGTCTTTATTAGTGGGGTCGCGAGAGTAGGCGCCACCGAAACTGCCGTGGCAGCGGCACCGGCATGCACCGCAACGGCCGTCCAGATCTTCACCAGCGGCGGAATAGTAGTCCTGGCTAAGCGATGCGTTACTCTGGCCAATCTGAAGCGCCGGATACCGAACGTTGGAACTGCAGCTTAAACGGCGACTCGACGCTGCAGGCAAGTCCAAGTCGTGTGAAATGTGGCTGAAATTAGGAGACATATGACGCGATATGTCTGAGTGAGGAATTTCTGGGAGCAGCGTGGACTGACTTCTTTTAGTCCTGCGCTGAGGTGCGTCAAATGGTAAAGATGGATGGCTGCAGCTGCTGCTGCCGAAACTGTTGCTGCTCAGGCGACGACCACGACGGCCTGGAGGGTCCACGTCGTAGTAACGACGAGGACTTGTCCGGATGTGACAGTGACCTTCAGTAGAAAGGTAGTCCAGATGCGGAGATGATCTTCTGGCAGCATCTGATGATGAGACGTGGTGGAACAAGTTCCCGCGGTCTGTAACAGCGCGCAGTAGTGAGTGCGCAGAAGTTGCTTTTTGAAGACATCCCGGGATAATTACTGTTGGTTCAAGAGGACGAGAAACGTAATTTAATCCGCTTTCCGGATCAGAGTTCATCTTGTTGATATTCTGTGAGGATAATCCAAGGCTGCTGGGAAGGTTTGAGGCCTCGGAAGCGTTAACATCAGAGGCGAGAGGGGGCAAAGTCATGGCATTTTCGGGTTGTATCACATCCATAGTTTCGTTCTCATAACAACTCGTTGACCGTTCCAGCTCATGCGTACCATTCTCGCTGCAATTAATATTGCTCTGGCAATCTTCAAGGTTTTGGTCTCTAAGTCGTTTGAGGTTTTCTTCATGTTCAATTTCCTCTTGCTCATCAAAGCTACTTCGAGGACCCTGAGCGCTGTTGCGGCGCTTGGTGAAGAGGCGGTGAGCTGGTGAAGACGAGGAGACGCGCTCATAAGACGAGGACGTTGACGGCATGAGTGCCGATGCACGATTATCACCATCGTCGTCGTCATCGTCGTCGTCGTCGTCGGAGCGAGTGAAGTTCATTGAGCTCTCCATAGTGAAAACGTTAGCTGCGTAAATTATGACGCATTATCGCTAATACAATCTACTAAATACGTTGGTACGAAAAATTAAAACCATTGAAAATGGTAAACGAATGCGGTTTAGCTTTTAAGTAAATGAGAAAAAAAATGATCAAAATAATTGTGGTACAGAATTATGTACGCCACTGCTTTACATTTCTGGGTCTAATGAGAAAAGGTGCAAAATTACTTAAACGTTTTCATAAATCAGGATAAAATATATTGCTTTGACAACAAGCTATAGAGTGGAATTGGGTCAATGACACCTGAAGCTTGCCTTCAACTGCCTGGGATAAATATTTTCCTCGAAAAACACATTATTTTGTCACAGGAAGTGGATTGAAACAATAACATTTCTTCCTACCTTTCACCAAAAATTAATTTTTTTCAAGAAATACGAACCAATTTCATTCTGGCTCGTCAAACGTGTTGCATGCACAGCCTCAAAAATACCTAAAAATAGATTATGGATTTACACAAGGACACAGTCGTAACGCACTTCTAGTCTTGATAGAAAAGAGGTTCTAGTTTTACCCACACCATCAATACTTTAATACACGAAGTGGCTACGAAATGTAAGATAAGAAAGCTGAATGCGGCTCCTAGGAAGCAACTCGCAGCAGGTGGGTACCTGAACGACCCTAAAAGCTGCTAAGTATAGAAGAGGAGGAGGCTTGTCTCTGGCACAGGCGCCACCACCACACTGCACGCACCTCAACGCTCACGCTAGTAGCGCTTAACGAAGCACGCAAAACGAAAAAAAACTGCATAAAACGCTCCCAAACGATCTGCACTGTAGTGAGGCACACACATTGCTGCTCCCTCGCAAAGAGATAAGGTTCCCTGACCGGCCAACTCACGACTAACACAAACCATCAGCATCGGCAGAAGTTGAATGTCAGTAAATAGAATCAGAGGCGATGCAGCACGTCAGTCTCGGTTTGATGCTCGAGTCAACAGTTGTGACAGGTTGCGTACACAAACTGCATCGGTACTGCATTCTAAGGCTGCTAATTCGCATAAAATGCAAGCGAGGGTACAATGATACTAAGATATTGAAAAAGAAACTTAAACATTACCCTAGTGGACAAAAAAATGTAACGATACTTCATGATAGAGTTAAATTAAATGACACTTACGTAGGACTACCTCCGAACTAAAACTGACAAGTGCAGACTTAGACGTTATGAAACAGCAACACAAAAATTTGACCCACCGCAATCTTCAGTTCAAAGTCGTTCTGCAGTCCGCAGATAGCGCCTCCAAGCTTCCCAAAATTACCATGCAATCTGCGATTTTAAAAACTTTGTGTTGCTCTTCCTAGTGATGAAGTGGAGACTGCAGCAATACTCTAGAGTTATGAGGCGCAGGCGCTCGAAAGCGGCTTGATTTTCTCAATTTTATGCTACCATGAAAAATGAATTAAAAAGGAAAAATATTCATAATTGAAATTTGATTTATGACAATGAGTACTGCTAGATAATTGGAAATTATTTTGAAGGACAAATATTACCAGGAGAACAAGATTTTTAAGAATTGAAGCTTTCAAGGGAGATTGAAAAGCACAAACACTAATTCATACAATTTTGACTCGAACTTAATCGTGCCATCGAACTCTCATAAAGCTAATAAAAGATATTCAAATTGTTTTTTAAAACATATGTTTATTTTACTTGTTTTCAATGAAGGGCACCGAAAACTTCTTTTACAGATCAAAGCTATTATTTTATAAAGCAACGGTTTATTTAACGTCTTTATTCGTTTGTTTAGTAAATAAGCACACCATCTGTGTAGCAACTGATGTTGTACATCCTAAAATTACTAAAATTTGAGTCCAACAATACACCCACTTGCAGAAGAAACGTGATCGCTTTCGCTGACTGATACACCATGTGATTTAAAAAATAGGCTCAGTTACGTCGTAGAGGGAATGAATGTGCAATTTAATAAAATACTTCCACAGTGCTTGCACTGCATCACACGACATAGCCGCAGACTTAATTTTTAAATATATGCAACAACGTTTGTCTATTTTCTGCAGAAGGCAAAAGATAGACTATATCTATAAAGAACATGTTTAAAGGAGTAATAAAGGGGTGGGTCCGTGCAGCGTAGTACTCTTATCACACTCTATAGTTCTATACTCACCCAAAGACACAAGATTAGGTGCAAAAGGAGTATGAAACACTGTTATAAAAGGTTGCTGACCCCGTGAGTGGCTATCCCGAGGGCAGAGATCTACGACGTCTGAAGAACTTGAACCCGGGAGCCAATAAGGCAAGCCCTCCAGGTCCAATTGCAGACCAAGTCAGGCCACGAAAGAGCGAATCCAACAAACTTCCGACGCGATAAAATTATATGTTGATCCAAAGTTTTCTCCGTACAGAGCAAAACGTGAACTTTTGCTTTAGCCTGTTGTATCACTGGAAAATAGATATTAAAAATTTAGAGACCCGGTGTTGCCAATATGGAGAAAGAATTTAACGAACCTTGATCTCCCCAAAAAACTTTGAAACGAACGAGCTTGTTTGCCAGTTGTGAATTCGTTGGAGCTCATCAAGCTTGGCGGAGGGAAAATATAGATCGAAGTCATTAATTTCTCCGTGTGGCGGCTGCAGAAAGCGCGGCAGAATTACAATTGCTTATCGTGTGTTTTGAACGCAGCGGCGGGCAGTACGGACGGGTCGATGCTTGTTATTTTCTAGGACGAAAATATGGATAAATGAAGGCTAAGGGGAAATTTATAGCCACAGATGATTAAGAGGTCACTGATTACTAAATATAGAAAAATTCTCAATGAATTCATAGTTTAATCGGATTATTTGACTTCTTTGAAAAAATGAAAGAGTGCCATATGATCCAAACTTTTTAATAAAAGGAAAGCTGTATAAAAAGTGTGACAAAAAACTAAGCTCCAGATATCTTTCATGGAAAATAATGAAAACATATTGAAATGCTGAGAGCTCGAAAAGGCACTGTCCACGGGTAAACTTTTAAAATGGACATGTTATTTCAGTACAGAATGCAGGAGGTAAACATGAACTGAACATTACATGCAGTATTGAAAATAATCCTCCTTTGTATATTCACGGTAGATTTGGATCAGGTAAATACAGGGTGTCTCAAAAAAATGTACTCACCCTTTAACCGTTGCTAACATGCTGTCTTCTTTGTGTTGCAGGTGTGAGGTTCGAACATTTGCGAACATGATTAAATGTGATTAAAGAATCATGTTCGCAAAGGTTCGAACCTCACACCTGCAACACAAAGAAGACAGCATGTTAGCAACGGTTAAAGGGTGAGTACATTTTTTTGAGACACCTTGTATGGGAGTCACCTTTCACGAAATAATATGAACTATTTGAGAATGTGCAGTCACTATCCAAACACCCTCAACAAACACTAAGAGTAAAGAACCCGTTGCATATCTTTTTCCTATGAATAACACATATAATCTTCAGTTATAACATGAAAATCATCTCGTACTCAAGACCTGCTGGTTTCTTCCCTAGCAACCACACTTCTCTCTCAGGGCTTCCGTGTTGAGCGCTACTCGCCGTCCTGGCGTTGGCATGTCGTCGTGTGAAAGGCAGGTGCTTGAAAAAAACACCTCTCTACAGGGACCATTTTAATGACAGGGATGACAAATCTGAAGCCACAATTTTTTATTATTTTATATGAAACTCGCTCAGTGGTGGATCTCCAAATTTTAAAGTCGCTTGGTATTTGAAATGTAATAAAAGTAGTTCAAGGCTGGGGTATGGTATGCATAGTTCCATCGGAACTTTTTAATTTTTTTTACACTCACCTTGTTGAGTTTTAAGTCTTTAAAAGACTAAGTTGTTAACGTCTAAGTTTAACACTGTTTTTTCTATTTTTCATTTCCGGATGAATTTTTTAGATCCTAAACCTTTGGTAGCTCAACAAACTAGACCTGACATTGCTATGCATTTTATCTTTAGAACAAGACACATATCAAGACTGACTACCCCTAATAAAAAAGAGAAGCCTAGGAGGTAGAGAGGCCTAATAGAAAAGAGAGGCCTAATAGAAAAGAGAGGCCTATGAGGAAGGGATGCCCAATAGAGAAGAGAGGCCTAATAGAAAAGAGAGGCCTATGAGGAAGGGATGCCTAATCGAGTAGAGAAACATAAGTGAGGAAGAAGCCTTACTTGTGAGGATTCACACGTAAGTTTTCACTGCCGATTCGTGAACGGAGCACAAAAACCTTTCTAGTAATTTTGCAGAGCGCGGTAAGGAACGCCATGGCTGCTTCCTGTTGGAGTAGCACCTAAGAGGACGCACTGTGAGATGCCTTTGTCTATGGCGAGGGAAATAGGCAACGAACCGAACTCCATAATTACAAATCGGTGGTTCTGAACATCTCAACTATCATAAGAATTTATTAATAACGAGATAAACAAAACGTTTTGTATGAAAAGATTTACTGTAGACGAGCACGCTCAACAGTGGTGATACTGCTATGATTAATTACACTTCCTGTCAGACCAGAAAATTCATTGACAAAGGAGTCTCTGGTGAGTCGAGGACAGCTTCACGAGCACGGCTTGATGAAGCGAATGCAGCAATCTTGATAAGCATTGAATTTCCTGGTCCGTCAGCGATAAAACTTGGTCGAAATTCCCAGAGGACGCTTTGCTGGAGCGTCGGGCTCACAGTGCATCCAGTCAATGCATAGCAATGCGTGTCCTGCAGCTCTGGCAGAACTTGGGCAGATTTTGGTTCAGATTTGAAGAGTGGCGGGTCCCACGGAAGGAGTCCTATATGTAACGAAGAAAGACTTGCAGATGATGAGAAAAGTTTCACAGATGATAAGAAAAGTCCTACACATCATAAGATAAGTTCTAAAGATAATGAAGACAGTCCTTCATATCATTAGGAAAATCTTCACGATTATTAGTAACGTCTCACAGATGATTGGGAACGTCTTACATATGAAAAAATTTTTAAATGTGATGAGAAAAGTCGTACAACTCATGCCCAGTATGAACAAATTACTGACGGATCATCAATATTGGGCAATCAGTTCTGATTCAAAAACACAGCAGTGCTGATAAATAATAAAATTCCCGAGAATTCAATACTAATTTGAAACATATAAAACATATATGATAAATGCATTAACATCGAGCACAAAGAATGAAATGTAATTGAAAGGCAGAAAATGAAGTTGCAGCTTACTAAATTTAAATTTTATTTCCACACCTAATCATGAAGAACGCGTTCTTAAATTCATATTCTGAACTCCAGTTATTTCACTAGGCTCTATCGATGCCTAGCTTCGTTTACAAATAAGAACATAAAAGGTTAGCCTAGCTTAATGTACATGTAAATAAATTTCCACGTAAGCACAAGCCGTGTGCTTCTAATTAAAGACATCACGTACATCTCGTATATGAGCGAGCGAGCTTGTTAAGTAGAAAATGTTTGAATAGATTTTAAATAATTACTTCATTTCTTATTTTATGAACAGTATTTAAAGTTACTTAACAATCAGCATTGGTATAACGTAATAAGCGCACAACTGCCAGAACAACAAACGATCATCTACCTCGATCACGCAAAGTTTAGCCTCCAGTAAAACTTCGGCAAAATCTGGGAACGTTACTCAAGCAGACCTGATGCACAGTAGGTGAACAGCACGATGCAAGGGATTGTCCCTCCGAGAGTACATTGTACGTCAACATAACTTCCTATCTTCAAAGCAAAACGCATTCAAAAAAGGAAGCTATTTTGCCGCACCCTGTACTTAAAACATGTGTAAATTATGTTCTCAGCCAGACTCTCCAGTAGTCTAGTAGTCTAAAAGAAAACTCCTCAGCCGATATGGCCGAGAGACACTTCGTTTACGATTACCTTGAATGAGAGTAATTGAAGGTTGGAAAGCACTAGTGGACTACTTGCATTTTTTCCCACAGGAGAAAATGCAAGTTGTCCATTAGTGCTGTCCACCCTTCATATAGTAAACTACTGGATCGTAATCGCCTCTGTCTGCGCTGTGTTAGCGACAGCACGGGAGTGGACTACTTGCATTTTTTCCCGTGGAAAATATATTATATTTACCATGGGAAAAAATGCAAGTAGTCCACTAGTGCTTTCCACCCTTCAATTAATCCAGATTTAAGTTTTAAGACTTTGGAATGTACTTTGCATGAAGACATTTATCCTGACCAAGATTTTTGGTGAATAAAAAAAGTTATCAAATAACATTTTAGAATGAAGCATATTTTTGTAAAGCAGGAACCTTTGAATTTGTGGTCTTATTTAGACGCAGCAACGTCTCTACAAACTTAGAAAACTAATTTTAAAAAATTAATTTTGATTCAGAGACAGTAGTTTGTTTAGTCTAATTTTATTTGGAGAATTTTTGTCATTGCATCAGTCTTAGTACAATCACGATAAGATCTATTGGTGCAGTCGTCGAGTTACAGGTCAAGCACAGGCACTTGATATTGCAGCTTTTCATTATGGTCATACAACGAGGAATCTCGCTGCATGAAGCGTGATTAATTCATTCAAATTTAGGTCTTAAGACTAGCATTTGTCGAAGATAAGCAATGACTGGTACGCCAAACAGCAGCAGCAATACATGCAGGCAGACTAATGAGAGCAACTCGAGCCAAGTACAGGCAATTAGAGAACGCTACGAAGCGCATCTAATCGCCAGATGGGCTGGTGATGGCGGCCGTGTACCCACACAACACCAGCAAAGGAAGAGACTTTAGCTTCCATAAGCGCGTAAGCAGCACGTCGTTAGAGCATCGTTGCAGCACGTCGTTAGAGCATCGTTGCAGCACGTCGTTGTAGAACGACTTTGAAGCATCGTTGCAGCAAGCCGTTAATGCATCGTTACAGCACATCGTAGTAGAACGACTTTGAAGCATCGTTGCAGCAAGCCGTTAATGCGTCGTTACAGCACGTCGTTAGAACATCATTGCAGTACCTCGCTGCTTCGCTTCTAGCTCTCACGTTCTCAGAGCTCACAAGTTTGAAGATCAATCAGGAAGTCAGGATGAACCTCAAGAGACTCCCTTTCATTGCAGAACAATTATTACAGCGCTAAATTAGTTCACACTGTGAGAGACCTGCAGGGGTTCACATACGGAGAAGCATCAGCATTTCTGTAATAATTGCCAGCAAAATAGAGTTTTGGGTACTTTTTGGACTTCAAGCAAGGAGCTGAAAAAATTTCAAAATTAAAACCTCCAATTGAAGGATAGAAACTTTCTAAAAACTTCAAAGTTAAACTTTCAAAAGTATAATTTGAAAATGTTGTCGCACTCCGCAGTTACATATGGTTTACTCTGAAGAAGCACTAGCAAAACAGGATGTAATAAATGAATATTCTTGATGACAGCAAAACTTGCGTTCGAATCGACGTATTGAGTACTAAATGTGCCAACATTTTATCCATTGTGTTAGAAAGGCCAAAATTCCAAGATCGCTGAAATCATGAATGAATAGGAGTGTCTGGAAAATGTTCTTGTAAACGGGAAAAATTCCTTAAAGTCTCAAAATGGGTAGAAGAAATTCAAGTGTCATGCGTCCTTTTCATGCAAAAGCTCAGACTGCATCCTAGTCAGTTTTTCTTAAACTCTGCCTTATGATAAGTAATGTATTTACATGGATCTCGAGAACATAGTACTAATAAAAAGTCGAACAGAGCATCTAAGAAAGTTGATTTATCTATGGCCGTCTGTACTGAGAGTTCCTTCGGACTCACAGTGCAGGGTGATGGACCAACATGGACTCCTCCATTGTGCATAATTCCTGTCATTAAGTTGGGAGGATGTCATAAACAAAGAACTAAAAACTTATGGCCTCCTGTAAAACCGAAATGGGGCGTCAGAAACTGGAGATGGCCGCCGAGAGGTGGCTGATGCGACTCTCGGTGCTCTCGATATTGATCTGTAACTATTCATCCTTGAATAAAAAGCTGCTCACGAACTTGCTCTCACACTGCCGTAGAGTTAATGTCCGGCAAATATCAAAAATAGAAGAGACTTCCAAAGCAAACACACATCACAACGAACCGCATTACTTACAGATACATGTCAAGAACCAAACGAGAGTATCAGCAGTTTACACCCTTCGGCAGCTCAATTAAATTTGCCGCACCTTGTCTGGCTTTCATTCAAGTCTAATTTATCTATAAATTTAACGGAACTATAACATGGCAAAGACTACCAATGTTTCAGGAAAGATCAAGACACAAGGAAATATCATTCTACGCGAGTACGAGTATTACACAGGGTAGGTGGTAGCCCATGATCTTCTGTTAACCACATACAACAATATACGGGTCAACACTGGGACGTGTCAGTGGAAGTGTCCAGCTGCCTAGGCTCACGAGTATTACTTAAACTTGTACAACACAACTGCGCACAACTGGTTCGTTAATTTACAATGGGAAGTAGGCAAGTGAGGTTAATGGAAAATTACACATTGTTGAAAATCCAGTCTTATCTCGTGTTTGAAAGCTCGAAAAGAAACTATATTCACACGCTATGACATCCGTTATGGTCACTATTTCAACAAATAAAATAATGTTGAGTGCATTACAACCACAAACGAACCAGTAAGATATTCGCGTTTTAATAATACTAAACTTAGATCTACAAACTCAGATATTTTGAAAATCTGTCTCGTGAACAATTCAGCAGGAATTTAATTTTATTATGATCAATTATGAAAAAATGTATTACGAGGAGCGCGCTTGAACACCCTCATCGTATATTATTCAATAAAAAAATTTCATTTGCTGCATTGGACTTTACAGTTGCGCTTTACATGAGCTCACGGAATTCTTAGGGGAAAAGAGTTGAGAAAGTTTGCTGGTCTAAACACGTGTTCTCGTAACAGATATCGTGTTGCTGGTACGTGTGTGTATCCTGTGTCTTGTAAAATAAAAGGAATTGCCAAAGTTTACTAAAAACTTATAAAAATGCATTAATTACAGATTAGAGACGTTAGATTTCAAAGCCCTTTTACATTCAATATATATATATATATATATATATATATATATATATATATATATATTTCTTTTTTTTTTAAATGATCTTGGTTCTTTCCGTGAATTGGAAAATCCATTGCATAATATCCTAGAACGATTCTCATAATTTCTGCTGACAACCACTTCACATGTGGCTTCATTGTTATTTTATTACATGAAATTTGAAATTTATAGTTTGCTCAGTTAAAGAATGAAATTAAGAATCGAGAAGGAGTCCTTTCCCAGTTTATATTTATTTGAACGAAAAAGGAGAAACTTCTGGTGAGCCGATTACGCATCAATATTCTATCCTTCCTGTCCCTCCAACCTGTTATAACTCATAAGCCATCATAATGACCCATGTAATATGAAAACGTGCACTCACGCTGAAAGAAACTGTGAGTCAAGCATAACTTAACATTAAATTAATACTACCAGGAACATTTCAAACCTCCCCAGTCGATTCACGCTCTGTGCCCCAGAAGCCCTGGGGCTCAGAGTGGGTTGGTGAGGTCTACTACTCTGTGTTGCTGTTCTGGAGGGCGATTTCTTTGTCAAACTTGTCTCGAAGTCGAACAAGCTTCCTCTTTACTCTGTGAATCTGAAACACTAGATGGCTTCAAACAGCTGCCCAACTTCTAGGCTGTGTCATTTAGTCTTAACTCCAGGGAGTGAAGGAGTTGGCGATATTGCTTAACTACTACGGAAGATTTTCAGAATTACTTTAGAATAGAATAGAATAGAATGAGGCTATAGGAACGAACCTTCTGGCCCATTCTTGGGTCGGATAATTACTTCGATAATTATTCGGTTGTTTACCCAAGTCCCATGCCGTATTTCTAGCCGCGTCAACCATGTCGGCAGCGGGATTCGAACCCGGGTCTTTCCGCTCGCAAGCAGACTCGCTCACCAGTCGACCAAGCTGGTGATAGTTGACCGACTTTCTGTCAGAAAACTTTCCTTGCAAAAGAAATTGACGATTCGTGTGAATCCCATACCAATGCAAATCGAAATCATATACTGATATTTTAATGAACTTGGTTTGAAGGTTTATATTAACCACAAAATGACTTAAATTCCCTCTTACTATTTTTAGTTCTTCACTTGTGTTCGACGATTTAAATTTTGATTCGTCAATTGCACCACATTAACTCTACACCTCAGCTCATGCAAAGCCTTCGCCCAGCTATGCAAAGTGAACTTAACACGTTTGTTGCGATGCGACCCACCGGTGGGTCACTCAGGTTATGTTCTGTAATTTTTTCAAAGCTTTCTAGTGACTGTATGTACAAAGTAAAGATTTGCACCAGATAGGCAATCGCAACAAACGTGTTAAGCCTGAAATTCTCTTTGTTGACCTAATGTTTTTCCATTAATGAAGATTCAAGCCCATGTGAAAAATTTCGCTGTAAGGTTTTCTTTCGGAGCAAGTTCATGGAAAATGCACGTCTGAATTTTCAAGTTGTGTTGATTTCATCGATTGAATGCCTATATTGTTTTATTTTAACGACGTTGAAAATTCACCAGCAAAATTAACATTATTGGAGAATCCAAACTAGCATCAGAAATTAGCTATGAGATTTCGCCTGTTATATATTAAAACACACCGTGTATACATATAAATACAAACCACTTTATTAATAGTTATGGGGAAATACGTCTAACTTACTTTATGAAAAAGTATTAGCTCTGAAAATTCCCTTTTTCCAGACGTTGATTCAGTAACTAGATTCACTTATGCTGAGACAACGAATGTAATTTAATAGAAAATAGGACTTGAGATTAATGCGTCATCCAAAAAATGCGCCAGTAAAATATGAAGCGGTTATTATTTTTGCAGGCAAAAAGCAGCATTCCGGAGACGTAATAAATTTTATTGAGGCAGGAGAATTGTGAGGTGACGGACTATGGTTTAATGAACCACAATATGAACGTGACCATCATATTTTGAGACACTAAATTGCATTAAATAAACATTCTCCGAGCACGTAGGGTTGGGAACTTTGAATGAAATTCCACAAGAAAAGAAAAGAGGAAAATGAGGAGAAATTTCAATATTTCGGTATGATTGTCTGTCATATGCTTTGAGAAAAAGTGCGATGGATAAAAAAGATTTACATTTAACACACATAGAGCCTGATTTTACGAAGAGAAACATCACCAGTTTTAAAGTATTTTAATGAATGCGTCTATATACAGTATTTCTCTCGCAAAAAAACAGGAATAAAGTGCATGCATTCATTTCTAGACAAAACTTGTACTTTACGAGAAGAATACTCATTAAAACATACTTTTCGGCCACGCGATTACCCTTGAAAAATTGTTGAATGTAGTCAAAAACTTGGGTTGTTCATCAAGTTTTACGTTACATGCCTTCACGAGAGCAGGCTCGTGCATTGGACAAACTTCTGAGGTCGTTTTTGAGCTGCAGAGGCAGAAACTGAAAGCTCATGGCAGCACCATTGTCTTTCAGTCAAACATTTAAAACTTTAATGGTACAAAGGTATTCTTTCACATGCCAAATCTAGACATTTGCCCTGCATTACAGTGAATCGTGCCTCTTCAGGTAAACATTTCTACAAAAAAATAAAATAATATTCTCGCTAAGCAGGAAATAAGTTAAGCGTTACCGAGGCCCAAAACATTTAAGCGTTAAGCGTTACCAAGGCCAAGCTAACGGTCCTGTTTAAGTTCAGCACTAAAAAGTCTGCAGAGGACAGCCATGCCTTTGATTCTAGTGATGGTGCCCTGAAGTTGTGTTGACATGCACTTGCTCGCAGGCATTTAAAAGCTTTGAATTTTACATGATAATGAAGTTCTATTTGCTATTCAAGTGAGCCACGCATTCAGGAATTAAGTCACGCCAATCAAACGTCCCTGCCAGGACGGACTTGTGACATGGAATGGGAGAAAATGAAAATAATTTGGTGTTCTGTGCGCCGGAAAGAAAAACAAAGTGAAAAGAAGAGGGAAAAAACCCTGCAAAAATTTCAAGGACCGTCTATCAGTAGTATTGGTCTTCTCATTGGTGTGTTTTTTTTCCAGTTTGGTAAGTCATAACAGAGACGCATCTAGTTTGCCCCACACAAAATTTAAGTTAGAAATACGTGCAAAAAGGAATCTCATGAAACTCTTCGGTAACTTCAAAGTAGTATGAGCGCTTTGGGGCTCAAATGGAACATATGCACATCGAATATACGAGTATTTATGCAAGGGAACAAGAAAGGTACAAACAAAAATAGATAAAACTACTATTGAGATAAAAAGTTATGAAGACGAGTATTTTCCTTGTATTGCATCATTGGCATAGAACCAGCACCAAAAAGCAAACGAAATTTCGTTTATTTTCAGGGACATCTGATGTGAAAAATGTTAACTTGTACAAAAATATCCTTGGGACTACAATTTGTAACAGAAAAGTGACGAACAGCGTTATTTGCACCGTTATATCGAACCACTGAGAAATCCTAACAGCTACTTTCAGTATAGTACATGCCTTCGAAATAATTATGACAATTAGAATAAACAGCAGTTCAAAAGTATTCAATTTGGTCAGCGTTGAAAAAGACACAGACCAGTACGATGAACATCGTACTTCTACGCATGGTACAATCGCATAAGCTGCTCTCAAGCACCGGAACATTTCTAATGGACTCGCGGATTAGTGTAGAATATTAACGTACGTTTTATTTGAAGACTTATGATGGTCACAATACTTTCTAAAAACAATAACTTAACACGTTGACTCCGAAGTGGTACGTATGTGTACCTCGTAGGTTAGCTTCTGTAATTTTTTCAGATCCTTCTAGTGACTATGCGTACAAAGTGAAGTTTTACACCAATCAGGCAATCGGAGTCAACGTGTTAAAGGAGTGGACATCAAACAGTGTTCTACAGGATGCGGCAACGTAACTTCCTTTTTCATAACATTTTGCTCTTAAAAAAAGGAAGTTCAATTGCTCCACCCTGTAGCACACAATTTTCACTTACGGAGGCTACTGCAGACACTATCGCAGTCCCACACGTACATTATCGTCAACGAACCTGGAAAAAGAAAGAACGTTTTACCCTGAGAGTTGATTAGCAGGCCTTGGAATGAGGAAATCGAATAATGGGTAAAAGAAATGTTCTTAAAATTCAAGTCTTAAAGTTAGGTCGAGAAAAGCGTTCATTTGTGCTAAATGAGTTGGAGAATTAACCTCGAACTGGACAGCATTCTTTTTAATCAGTTCTAATTCGACAAAGTGATTGAAGTGAGGATCCCAAACCTCACGACGTAGAGTCCTTACGACAAGGAGGATCGACAGGAGAGAGGTAGCGTTCCGATAAGAATTAAGTCCGATTTAGGAAAGTTGGAAACGAAAAGAATTTACCGAGAATCTAATGACGATAGAGAGTCGCAAAGAAAAATTAGCGAAGTTATAATCTTAGAAAAAGACACAAAAAAGTTTAGGGATCCACAGAGTTTCAGTTCGAGGAATTTATTTAAGAGCATTTGAGGTCTAGATGTGAGACAAAGCAGCATGTCGCTCTAAGCCCGTGAAGTATTTGTATAGCTGGTGAGGGTTGGTGACGCAACACTAGTTGCGTTCAGATGGCATTCAGTGATTGTAAGTGCAGGAGGTTCCAAGAAACACGTTGCTCAAACCAAGACTCCCAGAATACTAATCTTATCAGTGTAAGAAAGGCATTAGTTCTTGGTTACTCCCAATAAACAAAAATGACGAGAAAAAGAAGAAACGTAGTTACTGCAATTCTTGTCTTCTATCAATGTTTGAAACGGAAAAAGTCTCCGGATTTTAATACCAAGATTTAAGTATCTCTTGTTTTTTTTATGAACTCTGAAACAGAGGCTAAACATGTTCTGTAAAAGTCGGAGAAGTAAAGATTGAATACCTTGATGATATGAGATAGAACACAAAAAAGGCGATATTAATCCCAGTGGCCAACTCGTTCACAAAAAAGCTTCACTACCAATCACCTGGAGTCGCGGAGTAAAAAATATGCGTAATTTCTAGTCAGGTCTCAGATTGCGCGAAACGTGAGCAATTTTTAAGAACTATTTTCAGTTCCTTACAAAATAATCTGTTCATTTCCTGATACCTTAATTCAGCATCTGCTTTCGAATTAGGTCACAACTGGTGACAGATAAAGTCGCATTTATGTGCCGAAAACTGTACTGAATATTTTTGAAAGCTACTGCAGATACTATGAATAACTTATAGTAAAATCTTGGCGGATGATATGAATAAGGCAAATAAAATCACCCAGGATACTATGATCAGTTTTGGTGAAACAGTGCAGCCCCAGATTCAATAGAGTCTTTGACGCTTTTACCGTAGAAGCAAAATCATTGTCTGACTTAGTGACTTCTTGAACGAATAAAAAGATTTACGGATTCCATTATTTAAATAATCAAACAGGTTACGCATTACATATAAGTTTCAGTACACATTAATTTTGATAAGCTTTAGCATGCGTTACAGTTGATGAACTCCAGTACTCGAGCGCACATGAAAGACTGGATTTGTTTGAAGAAACGGAATTCAATTGAACGTAAGCTCTTCGGTTATAGGAGTAAAATAATTTTCTAAAAATAACTCCAATATTTGTTGGTTAATGAGGATGATAGTTCTAAGTGGTTGAGGTACACTGAAACTAGGCCTAATGATTCATCAACGAAAGCAAGGATGTTGCAGAGATTCTTCATAGAATCTGGTGAAGAAAATTCGCAAAAAATTGCTTAGTCTCAAGTCATCGCACGTTCTTCAATTCCTCGTCAATACACCCTAAAGCAAAAGTCTGTACATAACTGTAAGCGTTGAATTGTTATATATATATATATCATACATACATTTTAGAGATCAGACAATCAAGGTAGCAGTGAATCATGCTTAGGAAAAACGAGTCTTCCTTCAATTGCGTATTAAGTCTACGGATAATACACTTAAAATATCAGTAATCAGCAAATATCAGGTTTCCAGCGAGTCTCACACAAATGCAACGGTGAGTCTGGCCGTTGAAATTAGTAACGGTCTCAAGCTCCTTCTCACCAAATAATAAAAATTGAATATCTATCTCTGAAGCAAAGACTAACGCATTTATCGATACATAATTCATAAGGTCAGTGAATGCGTATGTGAAAACAGCGGAAATCCATTTATGAATAACAATTTTCATTATAGAATTGAGGATTGTAATAACAATGATTATGCTAAAATATTTGAAAGTTTGGAAGTGTTACCGAGATAACAGTCACTCCAGCCTGAAATGCGATGAAATACAGTGACTTACGCCTACTAAAGCATTTATTTAAGAGACCTCTCTATCTACTAGTGATCGGACCAACAAAACCCGTAGGAATATTAAGAGGTCCAAATACTTCAGTTTTTTTATGTACGAGCACTTCTGCCGATAACTGAACTGTCATTTATGGTGCATCTGTGTTTCAAGGTAGTGACGAGTAGACAATGACATTTAATTTTACATTCTGATGGACGTAGATAAGATTGAATTTTATATTGTCTCTCGCTCAGGTGACCAATGGTTAACCCTCCAATTTAAAAAAGTCATTAGTGAGGCAAGCTCCTGAATAAATTACGCAAAGTAAGGCATCATTTTTCATGTTACAAACTGTAGCATAATATGAAAATTCATATGAAACTCCACACAACACCGCAGTGCATAGTGCATAAATTAACATCCAAAGCAAGAGGAAATTCAAAGAAACCAGAACAAAAAAATCCTGCCAATCTTCATAATTTCTTTCGCATTAATAAACACAGTATAATAATACGAATGCAATGATACTCATGCTAAATTAAACATGTTATTGAATTACATAAGAACGAATAAAATTCAAATAAATTCAAATGCTAAGTTCATTAACCCAGAGTAGGAATAAATTTGTGATTAAATTCCAGTTGCAAAACGAGCATCGCTTATTCAACTCTCGCATTAGCGATAAGAGCTCCGATGCAGCGGCAGTAGCAGTTCTAATAAAGAAGCAGTTGCGCTTATTAAAGAGTTTCTTGGTAGCCCAGAGGTTGAGCTGGGAGGTACTAGTTTGCCTACGAAGGCAAAACTCATTCACAAGATTGAATTTGTCAGCTACGCAAAAGCACTTCCTTAACCTTAATTCTCCCAGATTCTTTTTTTTAAATTGTTGCGGAAAAACGTCAGTAACCAACAAGAGTTAGTTACTGACTGATTAGGAGTTAGCATTGCATGAGGCACAACGAGCTCGCTATTGCATCATTATTGGACATCTGTCACGTTACTTTAGCAATTTATTTGTCTTTTTAAAATGTATAGAAGGTGTTGCCATATGGCCACACTATTAGAATTACGGTTAAGAAATACTCCGCTTAGGTCGTGTAACGCATGCAGGTATGAACCTGTTATGCGAAAAGAATTTCATCAACTTTGAACCTAAGCGAACTGCGCATATACAAATTTATAAGATGAATATAAAAGCAAATTATTTTGATTAAGTAACCAGAAGCATGGAAAGTATTAAAAAACGAATTCCCGTTCCGGGAATCATATCGTCAAAAAAAGCTTTTTTATATTTGTGAAACCAGGGATTTTTGTTGAATACAAGATGAAGGGCAAAATGGGAAATGAACGAGGGGATGACGCTAACTCAATGAGCCTTAAAAGGTAAATTCACTTTTCAAATGCTCATAATTTATTGTTTATTTCCTTTTGTATTCCTTCAGCTTTGTGTCCACCCACTTAGTTGTCCTGGTAGTGGTACATAATAGAACACTGTGTCCTGACCTAGCACCGGTTCAGCCCTAAAGTTTCAAGTTCAGCAGTTCTTCTGTAGGCCAAACACTTATCCACGATCTTTTCAATCTCAGCTGAAATCATTACAGCGATCCCTGAGACTTGCCAGGGTTAGTTTCAATGTTTTCGAATAGCAAGATCATATTTGCGTCAAGAAGCCCTCTCAAGTTAACCATTCTATGCAACCTAGCCGAACAGTGATCTCTCCCTTCACATGTGTTAATTTAGTTCGTGTAGTCTGTCACTATCAGAGGGCTAAGTAATTCTATGAAATGTATTATTTTACTGAAAATGTATTAAAGAGTTAGTCCCATCTAGCAAATGTTGAGATAACCTTATGAAGTCCAGTGCCCTACTTAAACCTCACTCCCCCTACGAGAATAGAGTTCTCCTAAGTGGTCTGGGAGCTCTTTGGTACTCTGGGACAGTATTTTTAGAGGCAACATTCAAGCTCCAGAAAGAGCCGGCTAGGAAAATAAGTAGTAAACATGAGAGAATTCTAAAAGAAACGCTCTCGCAAAGACTCGTAAAAATCGCAGCGCAGTAGTGACGTACGTATCCAGTAAGCTTGTATCTCTTTCACACTATTAACTCAATTTTCATATTAATATAACAGTCTTATTCAAGCGGTAGTACCTTCTCTTGCACTTTCGCTCATCAGAATTGAAAGCATGGTACGAAACGAGCACCCAGTCGTGGCTCATGGATTTATGGACGACGAATATTTTTGATGTTTTATGGTGTCCAGCTCAAATTTTTGCTTTTTCACGGACATATTTTTTTCTCTGTGGATTTCTTTCTCGTGTTCTCGTGAGTAAAAGCGCAATACATCGATTGAGAGGCTGACTCGCATACAGAATGGTTCTCTGCATTGTTCAGGGTAGGTTAATTCTTCGTAGAATAGTTTCCCAGCTATATAAAAAATCCAAATTATGTTTCCCTTCTTATTACTCATACATAGCGTTTCAAGCATTTTAAAGTCAACAATATTGTATACAGCAGAATAATAATATGAAATTACTGCGGTAAAGACGGCGTCATAACGAAGAGCAGCGAAGTTCTAACATCAGAACTAGAGCTCTCAACACAGGCAGCTCGAGATACGAGCTTCGCTTTATAAGCGACCGAGAGATGAAGCACAAGCTGAGATACAAATAAATGCTATTGATTGAGAAATGCGATCAACTAATGGCAATATGGGTTGGTCAGCAGCCTTTGTCATAGCAAACTGAGTGTGAGCAATTTTCCGCGGTTCTCGTATTCCCTTTGTTGTTCTAGGGAAATGAATGCACCGATGACTCGGCATAATGGAAAGTTATTTGTGTATAAGCAACAGTATTATTTAGCTAAATATTGTTTTCAATTGTCAAAGCTTATTTCTGATTAATTCTTCAAAATAGTTCATAATAATAAAATAGTTATTTTATAATAAATCGAGTGGACAGGGCTCATTCTTAGCGGTCTTTCTTCTCCAAGTCAGAAATACGGCTGCATTGTAAATAAGTCCTCTCCACGTAAGTCTATTTGACTTGGTCATTTTAGGAACAGAATCACGTAACTGATCATCTCTCAAGGTACACCATAAAGGTGCTCTAGTTTGACAAAAATGACCACCATCAGAAAAATTAGTCGAACACATGCATAATTGAAAGCTCATATTTACGGTACGCAATAAATTGACGTTCTTAGACCACCAATATCGCACTTCTTTTAGATGCCACAAATAATCGTTACAAAAGTGCTTTGTACACTTGGAAGATACACAATTTTTTATTTAAATAACCTAGAAACCACAAAAATATTTAGACAAGGTTGAATCGAAAAACATGAGACGAGTCGTGTAATGCAGCTTGCGCATGGGTTTCACATCTAACGTTTACTGTGCAATAAAATGAACATTTGCGAGCAAAACTACGGCTCTAAAAGTGGAGCTACCTTGTGACGAGGACCCTGAATATTTTAGAAGGCTTCAGAGAGCAAAGTTCGGTCGATGGAGGAAGCCAGAATAACATGCAGAGGACTGCCACTCAAACTTGCATTGAACTTTACTGGCCACCACTGAAGGCCATCCAATACCGAGAAAGCCATAAATAGTTCCATTTCAGAGTGCAGTGTACTGAAACTTAAGATGAGTGAGCATATTATGCCATAAATAGTTCCATTTCAGAGTGCAGTGTACTGAAACTTATGATTAGCGAACATATTATGCGAGGTAGTCTAAGGGAAAACATTCACTGGATGTCGTTGACACATAACTCGATGTTTCATACAGCAAGAATATAAAGGTCGCATACTTGTTCGATTAAAAAAAACATTCAGTACAAACTAGTTTTTACCATCATGTGTTTAGACAAAATTGTACTATAAGTATTTTAGAGTTTAAAAAGTAAGGCATATTTAATGAAACTGGGCGCAACACCCTATCACCAAAACCAACAACAACGTCGGATAGAATATTTAATACCTCTAGCAAGGAGGTTTTCGGTTACGACTGCATTCTCTAATTGAAACGTGTTGAAGACGAATTCAATTAGGATTATCGGAATAAGTGATAACTGGATCAAAAATTTCAGACGGTATTTGAGTTAAAGTTTGTGACGCGAGCGCATGTGACGCGAGTGCATGTGACGCGAGTGCATGTGACGCGAGTGCATGTGACGTGAGCGCATGTGACGTGAGCGCATGTGACGTGAGAGCATGTGACGTGAGAGCATGTGACGTGAGCGCATGTGACGTGAGAGCATGTGACGTGAGAGCATCACGGACAGCAGCGACGCCAATCGCCCTCGATCTAAACAGTTTGAAGGCTTGCCACCCAACGGGCCAAACTGCTTACCAGGTGCATATTTACTGTATACGAAAAATACACAAACACCTCCTCCAATTTTCGTCTCTCGACACTTATTGCCAGCTCTCGTCGGTGCACTTTCATGTAGCGAATGCATTCATTACAGAATGCATCAACGAAGAATCCCTGGCTTGCGTGCCTCTTACCAGCAGGAGACCAGGTATGGTGTTTTGTCTATTCCCAGGACAAAGTTATGCCCGGCCTCTCCCTGTGCGACCTACACTGCTAGTACTTCTAGCACTCTTTTTGGGTGAAACAGAGTTATACTTTCAAAATCAGTCTTTTTTGAGGTGACAGAGCAAGCGATATCAACACCCATCTTCTGGAATACAAATGATAATAATACTCTCAGGAGGAAATTCTTTGCGCAGATCTGCTAGTGTTAATTTTAAAAGCAATATTTTTGTGCAAAGCTGTTACTTAAACTTACAGAGCCAGTATTTTTGGGCATTATTTCATTTCGAAGATTGAGCTGACTAGTTGAAGACATTTTATGAACATTATTTGCTATCGATTAACACGTTTCTATTGTCGAACACGGACACTAAGTCGACGTTAAAACGAATGGATGTATTTAGAGCTTGCGTTGAAGCCGACAGGCCAGTTAGTTTTCTTCTCAATTTCGAGTTTCACGAATCAAACATATTTGTACCGTGTACAAATTGCACAATGCACCAGTTTAAAGAATAAATATAACAAAGTTTTTATTTTGACCACCAATCAGAAGTCCAGGATGAGTTTCTTCTACATAATTCTGATAAAATAAATATCTGAGCAAGCAGCAGTTTGTGAAACAGTATTTCCTTAGTCAAAGGAATGATTTGTATACTGCTGATGTGCACGTACATATAGCAACAAATAGAATGACAACGAACTACAAGATTAATGACAATAAAGTCCTAGTATACTTTCAATTGCAAAGTCTAAAAGTGGCTTGAGAAGCAAGGTGTTACACAAAATAAGTAAGCAATCTGCAGCAGCCATCCATCTGTTCCATTATAGCGTTGTTGGTGCAATAAAACTTTCCCTATCATTATCGTTATTTCGCTCTGTCCTGTGACTACTCTGCATCAAGCACATAAAGAGTGTTTTGGCGAGCGGGATGTTCATGAAAGGAATGATTTGTCGTGTCCAGTTAAGTAAACAGAGGGCGACAACAGGAATCCATACAAAGCGTGCAGCTTCCTCCACTGCGCCGTGCACATCAACACAATTGCACTGCTAAGCAGCAAGGTTTCGTATGTACCATAGCAGGCCGTCCGAGATCTGTTATTATGATCAGATAAAAGCAGTCTCCAATTTCATAAAGGCCTTTCTTGGGTCCGCTAGATTTCCCTTCATGTAGACACATTATTCTACAGAAATATCTGTAGAAAAGAAAGTCCTATTACATAAAAAGAAAAATGCACAGAGCTCGAAAAAAGGGTGATGTTTGGTGAAGAATATCACGCTACCGTATGTGCAGTTCGCTCCAAAATTTAAGAACCCATATCAGTTTCCGGAACTTGGAGAGCAGTATTTACGGAAACCCTGCATGCATCAGCGACCATCGAGTAAGTCATCATCTTGAACAGCTCATTCCTCTTTCGTTGTACACAAAATACGTATCCACAATAAGCTCCAGTGAACCTTCTAAACCTGTTTCCCATGACTGTTCACCATTAATATTGGATGAGAATTTCAAGGCTATTTGTTTTATGAATGTTTTATCGTTCGTTCTAAACTAAGTCACTTATATTTGGGTGATGTTACGTACACAATAATTAATCCCCATTAGGTGTGGCTCATACGAAAGTTACAACGCAGTTGCAGTAATAATCAACGCAGTTGCAGTAATAATCAACGCAGTTGATTATTATCTTTTTTCAATCCTACTGTAATACACGTAAATCCAGCACGTGCATCTATAGTTTAGTCATGCTTGCTACACGGATCTTTGAGTTTCTTCTCCGGTGTGTCCATTTGAATGTCTATCGCTACAAATCATAAAAAACAGCTAAATTTGAGTACACTAAAGTATCTGTGCAAGTGCAGAAATTAAAATTCATAAAAGGCGCGAAGTTTTAAGCTCTTTAACATCGACAACTATTATGCAAACGAGGAGACAAGCGAGGCAACTGACACAGACACGGAAATTCCATGGGCAAATACCAGAGCTCCGTCAACAAATGTGAATTCGTTTCGAAGCCAAAAATGCACGTCAACTGCTACTTCAAACAGAGCCGTTGGGACTCAAAGAGTCACCGCATGAAATCATTATCCTCTTGCATATTCAAAGAAGAAATAGACTTGCAGAATGAAAGCGTAGCGAAGCGAGCAGAAAAGGAATTCGTCGAATACAAACTCGATGGAGCACATAAATGGGTACGAACCAAAATCGCGCAAAGAGAAGTCAAGGTTAGGTTATTTTCGTACATGAAATTTATAGTAGTACATGATGGTGAAATTCAAATCAATTTGTACAACGTAGTTATCGATGTTGCACTATTATAGGGATATGTTTATTATCTTGGAATAGCCCACAACAGCACAGAACCAGATTACTTTATTATTGAAAGATGATGAGCAAAAGTGAGAAGAAGTAAACAAAAACAATACACATATGTTGAGACCGATACACGGATAGACCACGTGGAAAAGAGAACCAAACCTAAAGACAAGCTCAAATAGCTTTAAAGTTAAGTTCACATCACCTTTCGCAACCATTGTTGCTTTTCCTGGTACAGGCCCTAATGGAGGAATTCAGTATGTATCGAGAGGAGCGGTCGGTCTCTGCATGCTCATTGGATAGCCGGAGACACCCCGGAGAGGCGCCAAATTCTCCATTGCGGTTGAGGTACAATTCCAATCTACGTCACACTATTTGCTACCTTTACTCTCTCAGAAGGATAGAGAGCCCGCATTTTGGTTCCTGCAAACAGCGAGAGGTGCAACTGTGCTCCACAACGGCAAAACAAAACTGTTACCCGTGGTTAAGTTGTATTTTCAAATTACATTAATATTTCTAAATAAGAGTGAAGTTTCAAAATCAGTATAAACGTGAATTGAGGTTTCTATAAGCTCTCTTTGAAGCGTCCTGTTTGCAGCTTGTAAAAAAATGGAGATTGAAATTCGTTTAGCGTGGCTAGTTATGTTCACATGGAACTACTTAGACCATTATACACACTTTGAAACCTTTATACAACACTGTAGATACACAGGGAAAAACATATTCCTATTGATTACATATTGAAGTCAAAATTTAATACAATATTTACACTTACACTTAGTTTCAGTAACGTCCCGTTTTTAAACGTATTTCTTATACATAGGTAGTGGAGAAATTGTTAGTCTTAGATCAATGGACGTACTTCCAAGAATGTTATTCTTCTGAAAATCTAAACATTACGAATCATAACTCTTTACTACTAATCGTATAAATTAACATTGATGAATGGCTAAATGAAAGGACTACAACATCCAAAACTCATCAGTTTGGCTCATAAGGTACGAGCGGCATTCAAGTTATAACACCTCCGATGATATTTCTTCGAACTGAAAATAGATAGAAGTAAGCGTTTCTTTTCAAATACGAATGCACTCTTTGTGAATTCGTGACAGAGATGACAGCACTGTACGGTACACAGAACTCTAGCGGTAAAAGCGGGAGTGAGGACTATCTTTGAAACTTAAAATGGCGTATGGCGTTTGTGTCTGTGCTTAAATTGGCTGACTGGTGCTTCATTTCACGATTAAAAAATGGCACCCACGTCTCATCCATTGTCACAATCGATGAAAAAAGTTCCAATCATGCCGTCATCACGCATCAACATTGCAGGGCCACATACCACGCACGCAGCCTTGTGGTCGCCCGTCAGCATTCGTGGTACTCATATGGAGGATACTTTTTGCCTTTTCAAACCTTCATAAAGGATTGTGTGCATAGATCTCCCGGAAATGAAAACTTTGAGGGCGATGTGTTCCACACTCATCCGGAGAAGTTACAAAACCACTTTATCCACTCGCTCGATGATGTCGTCTGACCGGCTAATACGAAGCAGGCGTTCGGCCTTCTTTGAACGATCGCACCCATAAACGCACATTAGACAAATCCATGGCACCATCACCACGTGTCTTACTCAACTGATAATGAACTTCAATCAGTGTGACACCACTCAAATGAAGAAAACTAATGATTACACGTTTTTATAAAAAATGCGTCGCCATTTTAAGTGTCAAAATCAGTTCTCACTCTCCCCGCTGTCACTAGAGTTCAATGAGCCGTATAGTGAGCGATTTGTTTTATATATTAAAACAAACTACATGTTTCTATTTGTTTCTAGCTCTGAAAAAACAACGGTGTTATAACGCAAATACATCTTTTATGTACGAGTTCGAAGGTTATAATGCTCTGAATAGGATTAGATAGCAATGAAAACAATATTTTTAAAGAAATACATTTTTGGCGCTAACTTTTACATCAGGTTAAATTCAAGTACAAGTCGTACTAGTCAGCCACAAGACCCTTTTCAATACAGGGCTGCAGAAATCTCTGCGTTATCCACAGAGGTGACTACTGGCACTGCCGGTACGAATCAGTAACTGTCCGACGCCATCTGTCCAACGTAACTGAGCAGTTAGAAGCATCGGCCATATCTACATTAGATTTGAAGTCTTTAAAAAGTTCTAGTATTCATAACCATAATGAAATCAAAATATATAGAATATACATTTTTAAAGCTCAGAAACATTTTTTATAGTAGATACTTCATTACATCTATACTTATAGAAACTAACTGCAGCAGACTCATGGTCAATAAAATACATAAATGAGCAAAAAAGTTCATAAGTGTATTACAAGTCAAGCTGGAAACGGAAGATCAAGTGAAGGCAACTACTTTCTAATTGATTGCATATCTTTATTTATCGGATTTCATTCACATGCCTAAGCAAACTGAGAAGTCATTTCACCAAAATGTATGCGCAAGATCAATGCTAAGTACGTTGAATTTTCATGGAACGAGGATGAATGTCGTCTTTTGTTCAGTATGTGATGTTTATGGAGAGCAGCACAAGGCAGAACACGTGCGGAAGTTTGAGCTGAAGAACTCTTGAGCAAAAATGATGACTGGAAGGTGCCATGGGCTTGAACTTGTCCCTAGATGTCTAGCTCATCATACACTGAAGTAAATAAATAATTCACTCATCATCAAGTGACTTTCATTGCAAAATAATCATGCACCCTACACAGCACGTGTACAAATTTTTTTACATTATAACAAATCACGTCAGCCATCTTGTGGTCATCGGACCTAATAACCCAAGCTCTCACGAGATCGTCGCCGTCAGCCAGGAGCTTCAGATGAGTTAAAATGAAATTATGTTTTTTCAAAACGAAAAGAATACGCAAAATTAGCAAAATACAATCGTGTGAGTGTATTACGGCGAAATAACAAAAAAATATTAAACTTGAAAGTGTACAAATCTGAAACAAAGCAAAAATTAGTTTGATGAAATATCGCGACGCAGGAATAAACTGCAGGTGAAGTAAGTCCTTTCAAGAAATATTGCCATGCTTAGTACAAACTACGAGTTTGAACGACGGAGTGCAATAGATTTATTCAAAATTTAAATTAGAAACATCTGGGAATGTAAAAAAAATTAACGAATATGTTGAATAGTTGTGTTCAAGTTACGGTATAGAGACTGAGGGAGACTCCCTCGAACTCCTTTCAGTCTCTCGTTGACTATTCAAGTGATGGAAGGTGTGAGGTGTTCAGAAGAACGCACTCGGCTAAAAACTCGAGTCCTGGCAGGGACTGAGTATTGCAGGGAGTGAGCCTCTGTGCCGCCTCTGCCTCCATTAGGAGTTCACTTAACTGTTGCCACGCATGAGTGCTGGAGTAAAAAAGTTTTGCTCATTTCACGGTAGGCAACGCTTCCTAAGCAAGTCTAACGCACCCAGAAAAAAAAACACCATTGACGGTGTTTTAGAATTCCATATTATCTTGCGAAAAGTCTGCAAATAATGATTGAAGTTCAATGCCTAAAGTTTAAAAGCTCGAAATCAAATCAAAAGGGCATAGGAGAGGACTCTCTCGATTCGGTTCGTTTTGCAATTGATCCTGCAATCGGAAACAAGCAACTGCGCAACTTATCAGGAATGGACAATGAAGTAAATGAACCACCACTCAATAAGATGGAACTACGCAAGCTTCAATCTAAATAATAAATCTTTCACAAGGAGGTGTAAAATATCTTCAAAAACAGTGATTAGAGCGATATTTAACAAAATGAAGTAGGGAACTAAAATAAAGAATTCAATAATAATAGCGGTGAATTTTCTAAATATTTGGTATATATGAACTGGAAAACTAGATTCATCGTAAATCTTCAGTACATTCATCGTTATAATAATTTCGAAGTAATCAAATATAAATCGCGGAATTTCCACGAGACCTATCTAGTCGTCTTTTATTAATACACCAGGCTAGAAAAAATAGCATTATTATTTCGTTCGACATGGCGTAGACTGCTGTAGTGGAGATAATACAGTTCTTCTGGGGCACAGAAACGGTCCAACAAAAGTGAGGCTGATGAAGACGGTTTTGCGATCTCATTCTCGTTTTATGGAAGAAAAACTTGGACCGTCGACTGCTGGAGCAAAATTCTGCTATCTCTGCACTGGCAGCCGACCAAACCAACTGCAGCGCTAGGCTCCACGGAGCAATATCGGAACGCTGAATTACGGCTAAGAAGAAACCATGGAATGAGGTAAAGCTTTAATTTCACGCTTTAGATGGTAGGTTCGAGAAGTTTAAGAGAAATAACAGGTTCATGTTGTATGCGTTTATACGAAAGTTATTCATCGAGCACATACAAAATAAACAATAGGAAGTAAATTTTAATGAAAACGATATGGATATAATGCAATTTGTTATAAAAAAGTGAGATCAACTTAAATTCAAAGACAACTTAAGGAATACAAGGTATAGTGCGTACTATCCTTTACATTGACTTTGCCCGAAATGAAGCTGACTTCAACAGTTGAACACATCCGTAAATAGATTGAAACACAGAAAAAAAGAAATTACCAGTCTATATGGCGAAGCTAACTCTACTTGCAAAAACAGCAATACGAGCATTGCGATATATGTACTCGTATTTTGTATAATTAAATGCTTTACACACTGCTCAAAAGACATTAAATTTATTTTAAATTACTAAGGATGACAGGATTGCTCTAGAGAACACGTGCACTCTCATAAATATGACGATGATCGCAAAGTAAACGTACCACAGGGAGAAATCTTCCGAACGAATCCTAATTTCGAGAGCAACAAAGCAACAATCGCCAGCTGCGTATTCTCCGCAGGGGAGACGTAATTATAATTAGTGGGTACTGTACTATGTAAAATACTATCTGGAGGAGAAGCCAGTTCCCTTTGTGACACTATGTTTTTCTTTAACTAACAGTAATAAACTTTAAATGATGAGCAAGGCTTGGTGGTAACTGGAACACAACTCTTATTTAGTATTGTTTGGACGTCTGTGAACGCATGTACAAACACTTTGCAATAATACAATATAATTATACTCCTCTGACCGAGGCAAAGAGACAATAATCAGAAACCTAATTTTATGACTTTGAACTTTATTTCTTTCCCCGTAAAAGAGACGAGGCAATTTTCCACTCACAATCTAATGCAATTGTGTAAATTCCGTTCGATGTTACAACAATTATAAATAATTTGTAAGCTTAGCCTTATACTTCACATCGAGTCTACTCATAACACCACTTAAATTATCGGCCAGTAGATAAAAATTCTTTTCTTACATCTAAATTAATGACTCAATATGATTCCAGGAACGTAGATCCAAAAAATCATGAACTTTATTACAAGGACTGATACGACTTACAGAAAGTAGAGCTACATAAAGTAGAACATTAGAAAAATTTAATTAGCTGATTGTACTGAGCAGTCTTTTTCTCCTCCCTCACTTGAAAACACAAATCCGTAAGTCAGCGCGTGTGCAAACCCTCTCCTAGTCACACTACGTCACTACAGCAGTGTTGCATTGAGCACTGCAACATTACTTAGAATAGAATAGAATAGAATAGAATAGAATAGAATTAGGCTATAGGAACGAACCTTCTGGCCCATTCTTGGGTCGGATAATTACTTCGATAATTATTCAGTTGTATACCCAAGTCCCATGCCGTATTTCTAGCCGCGTCAACCATGTCGGCAGCGGGATTCGAACCCGGGTCTTTCCGCTCGCAAGCAGACTCGCTCACCAGTCGACCAAGCTGGTGATAAGCTTCGTTACATACATTTCACGTTACATTACCTCACTACATCAGTGCTGCAATGAGCACCGCAACATTACTTCGTTACATTACGGCACTACTGCAGTGCTGCATTGAGCACCGCAACATTACTTCGTTACATTACCTCACTACATCAGTGCTGCATTGAGCACCGCAACATTACTTCGTTACATTACGTCGCTACATCAGTGCTGCATTGAGCACCGCAACATTACTTCGTTACATTACGTCACTACAGCAGTGCTGCATTGAGCACCGCAACATTACTTCGTTACATTACGTCACTACAGCAGTGCTGCATTGAGCACCGCAACATTACTTCGTTACATTACCTCACTACATCAGTGCTGCATTGAGCACCGCAACATTACTTCGTTACATTACGTCGCTACAGCAGTGCTGCATTGAGCACCGCAACATTATCCATAACAGACTCAGTCTGCAGCTGTTCTATCATGAAGCGCTCATCCATCACACAGGGATCGTTTCCACTGAATTTTGCAAGCGATTTCTTGCGTGGCTTCTGCGTGACGGACTGATGTAGATGTGCTGAGTACATTTCCATTGCTGACTTCGCTCACAACGTCGGTTGAATTCACCTGAATTACACCCTACTCGTAATGTCAATTTTGTACAGCTGCGTCTATTTATATTTTACTATATCTGAAAGCATGTGCACGATAACCATCAAGAAAATACAGAAAACGATTTTCTAAGTCAGGTTGGACGTGGTATTCAAACAAGAACTAGATCAGTCAACTTATGCTTGATAATTAATGGCATAGAATATACTCAGGAATGTTTTTTACCCCAAAAAAAGCTTAGTGTTTACTAAATAGAAGAAAAATCACAACGTATTGTACTAACACAAAATAAGACGAGTCACAAAACTCTTATTGTTATATTGCTATATGAAAAAGTCAAAAGTAATTAGATCCTAGCTAAACAATTCGACAAAACAGTACTAAATAAATATATTAAAGGTAAATGACGTTTATTGTGATGAAATTATAAGTGTTTAGAAGAGGCAGATAGAACCTAAGATGAGTCAAACTATTAAATATATATATATATATATATATATATATATATATATATATATATATATATATATATATATATATAAAGTTCCACGCGTAATTTCAATATTGTCCGTTGAAACACTTTCAGAGCGAATACGTTCGTCACATGTTGGCACAAATGTGGACAAAGTACAAAAGGATAAGAACTTGAAACGCTATCAATAGGAAATAAAATTATGAAGCCCTCTAGTTCATTCCTTGGTGAGTTTTTGTTATTGTATAAATTTCAGATTAGACCATAATCCTACAGCGCCAGTAATTGAAGGGAATCACGAACTCTAATGCAGAAAAACTATAGCTCTCGAATTACTAGTAGCATTATAATTATTGAACTGACAACAAATTCTGTCCGAAAGTATTAGGGATATCAGGTACGTACCATGAATGCCGGTAAGTATTTCATGAAAAGTTCATCTAGATAATACGGAAAGAAAAATAAATCTTTTATGGATGAACTATGTAAGCTCCACCATATGAACCAGTAATCTATATTGTCCGAAACAAAAGTGACATCAGACGTGCGTAATCTGAAGCCCGAATGCATGTCTGTTCCATGTGTCTCAGCAACCTTCACTGCTTGTCTGTGCATGCCCACGCCTCGTGCAAATAATGCATCTGACCCGAGAGCTGATATGACGGGGAGCTTCTCACACGACACTCAAAAAGACAATTTCTTACCTTCAAATGCGCAGAAATTGAGCGATCTGATCTTAAAATTTCATCTAAATACGTCCATCATTGAATTATTTTTTCAAAATTTATAAATGATGAACTCGGTACAATGACGCTAACAAAATATTGCAGAAATTCTAATGACACATAATTCTAATATTTGAAGTTGTACCGTTAACACTGAATTGTGACTAATTGCAGAGTGAATTCTTATCAATCTTATATAAACTAAGCCTTTATTGATGAAAAATTAACTCGTGAATTGTTGCAGCTGTAGCAATTAATACTGAAAAATAAATTGAACACATACTGTTTGTAAAAAATAGTACTTTAGGTAGTAAATTTGTTCCCATTTGTGAGGGTAAACTTTGCAAGCAGTGCAAAATAGCTATTTTCAAATCTAAACTTGCATATTCAGAGTAAGAAACCCAATCAAAATGAAATGAACCAATACCAAGACGTTAATATCACGAAGTTACAGTGCAGATCTGAACGAAGTATTCCGAGCTCAAAAAGCAAAATACATGGGGGAATAAATTATAAACCAAGCAAGCAAATAAATACACATAGTCCCTAACTTATTTTCTCGGAAAAACACGTCAGCAGAGCTCAACCTGACACACTTTTAGTGGTCATTGAAGTGAACACTATTCGAGAGTTGTAAAATGAACTGATGTCACGTTCCTGTACCTACCTGACATCTTCCTAGGCTAGCTTACCAATTACAGTCATTGGAAATTAATGCCAAAGATAACTCAGTGATATATGCAGTGAAATGTTCGACTTATTACCGTAGACTAATCATAACGTGAAATTCTGAATGCTCCACGTGCTGGAAAAATTCAGGTATCAGAATTACATGACCTATTATCCGGCAATGTTCGAGTGAACAAATTCAGTTTCGATTCTAAAAAATACTTCACGATCAATAAGGTTCAGATGAATTGAAACGTAATCGAAATTAGAGAGGAACAATTATCTTGATTCCCAACTTTATTTTGCACGTGGATAGGACAATCCGATAACAGATCCCGCATAAATATTTCAGATGGAAAATTTAGCCATCAACTCTACGAACACAGGTATTGAAACATCGATGTGAGAGCATCGCTCACTGATCTTGCATTGTAAACCCCCACAGAGATGTGGCAGAGATTCTGTGTCTCGAAGCGCTTAATTTTCTCATTGTTTGGCTTTTAAATTCCTATAAGAGATATACAACGATGTACAAAGTACTTGAATCGGTTGAAATTAACGGTAACAGCGCAAGACTGATAGTTGAAAGTTTGGGCGATGCATGAAGATGCTGGCTGTCGTTTCGACCTTGTCAAACAAGGATACAAATTAATTGATAGAATAATGTAGTAATCATGTAAGAACTGTAGTATTGAAAACAAGTCCATGGGTAATTGCTACTGACGTCCAGGAACGTCCCTCCACTGTTCCTTCTGTTGTAGAAGTTGTTATTTACAGAGTCCATTGTTCACGGGCGTACGAGCTTCGTGTGTGCCAAGTCACTGGAGCAGCGCTGCCTGAGGCCGGGCATCGAAGAGGTCTGCCTCGTGCCATCACCTATGACCTTCCCTGGCGCTCTCCCGACCACAGTCCCAATCCGAGGACGAGCCACGCACCATGGCGGGCAGTAAACCGAAAACAAATGTGAGGACCTCTGTATGGACGGCCCACAACACGAAGAAGCAAGTAGGCAAAACACAACAAAATCCTCAAGAGATTAAAGGCAATTACTTATACAGAATGTAGAATATAATATAACTAGAATAGAATAGCATATGACAACAGGAACGAGCCATTTGTTCATTCTTGGGCTGCTACCCAAGTCCCATGCCGTCAAGCGTAACGGCATCAATCACGCACATGCATCTAAACACACATAATATTTCAATCACGTGCGTACATCTTAATCAATTAAAACACTTCTGTCACGCAAACCTACAGCAAACATACATACAGAGGCCCAGAGTTAAGAATGATTTGGAATTAGTACTTGACAGAATTGGGGGTTCCTTTCCCGAAATAAATCGAGACGATTTTTGAACGTGTTGAAAGTGCCAGCAGCGATGATATTTTCGGGTAGCTGATTTCAGATTCTGGTGATTTTGACTGGAAAGAAGTTTACAGCTTGGGATGTCATGTAGATTCTTATTATTAGTTTATGGTCGTTATTTCTGGTTCGTACGTTATCGTCTCTGTCAAAAAGCCCTTCCAGGGTAACATCGTTGAAGAAATTGAGATATTTATAAGTCTCGATGAGTTATCCCCGCAGTCTCCTTTGTTCTATGGAGACAAGCCTGAGTTACTGGAGACGCATTTCGTAGTTGAAATTAATTTTAAAACTAAAAATAAAAAAATTGGTAGAGAAAAAAAATGGTTCATAATTTTTTAAACACACACGAGGTAGAATATTTCAAGTGGAGTATATAACAACAAAATCAAAACATGATTGATTTGCGAATTCACGCTTGCCAATGGTACAGTATAAAATAACAATGCAACCGTAGAGGAACATAATATATAAAATGTCGCAAAGAACATGAACGCATGTGGATATGGAATATACGTAGAGGTGATCAGAAATTTGAAAATAAAAATAGCGAATAAGGAAAACATAGGTAACTGAATAAATTTCAAAAAGTGGAGATAAAATGAATAAGAGATTGAATTCGTTTATGTATGAGCAGAACATATAAATAGACAAACAAACGCAAAAATCACTTTACCACATGTGTTACTTTAGTATTTAAAAATGACCGCTTGAGAGCCAAATTTTTTTGCATTATTTTAAAAATTCTAGTGCTTCATAAACAAAAAAATTACAACAAACAGCATAACTTGCAGCTGCAGAGCTTCTGATTTAATATCAACCTAAGGCGTCAACATGACCGTGATTGTAGAGACCAAGAGAGCTTTTTTAGAGAGTACAGTGCAGTAATATGCAGTACAACTACAGCTAGCCCAAATTTCCTGCTTCTTCTCTCCAGCAAATATTTGCTCTCGACATCCTTCAAAACAACGAATGTTCTACGACATCCTGCGACATGAAGCTGTTAATATTTATATTTCCTGTATGTCCATATCTAATTGTCTGAAAATCCTCTTCCATTTTTTCATCACGCGAGTTTCAAGTTTTTCTAGTGCAACTCACGAAAACGTAAGGATGGTTTCGTTATGGAAAAATTAAATCATATTTCGGATTGATGATAAAAAATGCCAGTGGGGATCAATATAATTGGCACCGATTGGCGAATTCTGTTAAAAATCCATGAAAATAACCACTGGAACAAACAACGGAAGCTATATACGTTTCGCGAGAAGCACGAGCACACTCATAGAGGCATTTGAAGATAATTTTTTAGCATATTTACACGAAATGAAGACAGGATGATTCCTGCAGGTTACTATAACGCAATAAGCGAATCTTATGATCCTGATCAGCCTAGAGAAAACGCAGGCGATAGCACTTTTACAGCCCCTCGAGGTAGACTCTGTCAGATGACTCATCATCTCCAGACCACCTCAAGACAGTAACTACTTAAGTTTTTATTGGTAAGTAGTCCTGGGCAACGCTTCAACTCCCACCATTAACACGCAACGAATGTTTTCAGAAAAAACGAAAGAGTGTCCAAGCAAGCGTGGGAAGTGCTGTGGAAAGCTGTAATTCAAGTCATGAAAGCCACCTGGCGCCCTTTATAGAAACTTTGCAAATAGAATTGTTATTGGCGGAGGTCGTCATCTTTCAAGAATGGAACGCTTTCTCCCAACAACAGAAATTAAAATAAGGTAGTCGCTCGGTGCAATAAAAGTTTGATAGAAGTCGATATACTTTGAGTAAAATTATTATTAAAAAATGTAGAGTTTCGCAATCCCTATTTTAGTTTCACAAGTCATAAATAGCATAGTTACCATCTAAACTTTTCCTACCTGCAAAATTGACACGGTGGTTTAATTAATTCGTGTATAACTGAATTAGAGTTTTTCAAAATAAACCAACTTTAATGGAAAAGCATATTACAATGCAGATGTACTACCATTGTTTTTGATGTTTAGAAGTATATGTATTGAACAGAAAAATGCAAAATGCGTTAATAACATTTAAAAAGTAATTAAATATATAAAATCACATTTGAAGGTAATAAATATCTCTTTTACTTAACGCAACAATATAGAAAGAGCAACCATACCACAGCCCGACATAAACTCTCTACAGCAGCAAGTTCAACGCTGACCTGATGTGGCCCAGTTCACACCTAGTCGTCCACTCATTTCACACGGTGGAAATAAAGATCTGGGTGTATATTTTCTGATAACTCTATGCAACATTATGCCGCTGGTGTAGATTACTCTCTACCTCGCTCCAGCCACCCACTTTACATTGAGGTGGAAGTTTTGAGATGTATTATCATTAAATACAGTAATTTCAAGTTTAACCAGAAGTGAAAGTGCACAGAGAGCGACATGTATGCTGGCAGTGAGTGACATGCATAGTTCCTTTTTTTGCAATGCGAGCAACATGCATGCTGGCAGGTGACATATTTTGCCTAGTTCGCAATAACACGTAAACTAGTAAACTAATATTCCAGAAAAGAGACACATAACACATCAAATATTTTTCCCTTAATTTTAGGCCAGAAATATTTGTACGCTAAAATCAGATTTCCACATGACACATTATTTTAAATCTCTGCAGCGTAAATTCTGCGTATATGCCTTCGTGAATTCGTTTCCAATTATAATTTTTACATCGATGATAAACTTCCAAAGAAAATCAATGGGGCTTCAAAAAAGGAAGGAGGCGAAAATTCGACCATTCTTTTCATGCTCTACGAAATCCAGGTAAAAGATTCGAGAATCTTGGCAAGGTAATCGTCCTGCATGAAATTAAACTGTGACCGGCGCTTGTGAGCAGTGCCAGTGAGATGAAGGAGCTGACCGTTATTTTACAGGGAGAAAGTCATACGACTTATGATCTAAAATTAATGTGGCAATCATTCTGTATGGCAAATGACTCCTTCACCTTTACAAATGAATGGTGAATTCAAAAAATATCAGATATATTAGAAATAAAATAATTTTAACGATAAAATATTGACAACTTAACAGGGACAGTCAATTTAAATCAAGTATGTCATTTTAAATCTAAAAATAACGCATAAAAGTCCGAGTACCTAAAAAATCATGTCACTAAATAAGAAAAAACAATTCAACACTAATGGTAAAAAAATTGCCTTCGAATTACAAAATGTTCCGTTGAAGCAGGCCGATTTTGTAAAAAATAAATCATATAAAGAAATATCATACAAAATGCATAGCATAAAACACCGAACACATGACACAGAGCATACAACTACATTCGACATACAATACACTAGACAAATTCCAAACTCCGATTCCCGATACACTACACATCTCCACATCACATCAAACCACTCTATACTCCACACACTTCAGACCACTCTATACTCCACACACTTCAGACCACTCTATACTCCACACACTTCAGACCACTCTATACTCCACACACTTCAGACCACTCTATATTCCACACACTTCAGACCACTCTATACTCCACACACTTCAGACTACACACGCAAAAAAAGTTTGAGGCTTTTTTTCGAAAATTGACCGCCTGCGAGTACAACAAATGAAGCGATCGTTTACGTGAAAAAGTAGTCTTGCAAACAAAACTTATCAGTAATGTCGACCGATGTTCTACAAAAAAATCTGCAAGGTCGCAGTTAATTCAGTTGTATATTGTGGAGTAATTTTTACATCAGAGATTCAGTTATACTAAAAGCTGAAAAATTTCGATGTTAATCACCAAATAAAAAATATAACGCACGAAATTCTCAATGTTTCGTGAAACCATAAATTTTTCTTTAAACAAAAACATTAATTAAACTGCAAGATTAATTCTTTAATCACAAAGAATACTTAAATCAGTTGGGATCTTCAAGAGCCTGCGAAGTTTAAGGCTCAAGTCTCATGAGATGAGCGCAGAAAATAACTAAATATATGTACATTAATGCAGAGCGGCCGTTGTGCCCAGGAAGAAAGTACAGCACACAGGCCACCCATCGAGTAAGATTTTACCAGTGGATGCATAATCCAATTTCACGCTGTGAGGGGTGACTCGGAAATACGGCAGTACTTCGTGATTCAAACTCCTAATTTGAATAATTTCTGTTTCGAACATATTGATCAAACAAATTTTGTCCTATTGGAAAGAAATTTTGATCACGATGTAACACTGTAACACCAACCGCGATAGCAGAGTCAGTTTCACGCGGTCGTAGCGACGTCTCTGAAACCGGAAGGTGTCATCTTCAAATAAGGACGTCAAATTTACAAAGACGTAGTCGAGAAAATGCTACTAGGACACAGATTGAGGGACTAAGTGGAACACGCACTGTAAACATAATGTAATTCGAAATTATTAGAACATGGAAAAAATCAAAGTGAAATATTGTCGAGTGTAGTAAGGGAGTAAAATAGCTGGCAAATTTAAAAAAAGCTTTTTATTACTGTCTACATTTTTTAGTTATTTGTCATGAACTATTCTTTAGTGCACATGGTGCTAGTTTTTGCATTAACAGTGGTATTTAAAACTTTCATTGCGATGACTGTGATGATTTTAAACGAATACATTCCATGAACAAAGCTTATTTCAAAACATGACACCTTATGCATCTTTTAAGTTACATTTATTTTCTATTGTTAACATACGAGTTTAATACTTTCAAATTGATCCAGCAAACCTTTAATCTACTGAACTGAGAATAAAAATTCAGTCTGCTCTCAATTACGAGTTAGAGGCAAGCTTTTGTCACTTCCCAAACGTCCGAAGTAATCAAATATAACTGAGTGTAACAAAGAGGCTCGCGTTATGGAGGTCCTATAAAAGACTTCCTGTAGTGGCTGGTGCCCCAAGGGCAAGCGTACAGAGCTTTTGTAAGTGAACCAATACCAGCGACATGTGAACTTGGCTGAATAAAGGCTTCAGTTTTTTGCAAATTAATTAATATTTTTTGCTGTGGTTTACGAACCAATTGGCAGATCTGCTGCGCTGGTCGAGCACAACATGAACCTAAAATATATTTATGTGAGGGACACCCGTAGTTGTTAAATATATTAATGTGAGGGACACCCGTAGTCTTTGGTTACGTTATATGTTACGTTATTATTTTAGTGGTCTGTAGATCAACGGCCATTAAGTTTCTCAAATAGACTTACTGTTAATCGGTACGACCACTCAACTTTTACGGTATTTTTATTGTTAACATGAAACTCACACGAAACCTACTCAGAATTGCTCAGAAGTTCGCTAAGAAAAGTAAACAACGCACTAATAGCGATTAAAGGGGGTAAATTAAAATTCTTTGAACAAATGAAAATCAGAAAATAAAAAAATACATTTAAAAATATCGCTTCATTACTAACGAAATGAAAGATGATGTTAGAGCCGAGTCTTTGACCAACGATTTTTCAGCACAATATTTTCCAGCAGCGGGATTTCATTTTCAAAGTTTTTTATCTCAGCTTTCAAAAAGCAAAGCCGAAGTACATCCACAATAGAACATACGACTAAATGTCAAGAGAATAATAATATTTCAAACAGAGATGACATTTGCGAGTACCTGTGAAGTGGACAGCAAATATTCCATTTGAGTAGACACACCAACATCGTCACTGACATTTCGCACGTAGATTAGAAGCTGCCATCTCTCGTAGTTCATACCAAGTCCTGATGCAGCCACAAAACACATTAAGCAACTTTATGCATAGCTTCCGATTTTCATTATTATTCCGTGAGGAAGGTGAGGGATTACAAGTCTCGTGGGACAGCAGTAGAGAGGAACGACATCAAATCCTTAAAGGGGAACAAGAGACTCAGGTGAACACAGCGTCACTCACTCATCAAGACCACGCCATGCGTGTCAGGCTCGCCGTATTTGCACTGCACGCGTAATCTCATAACCATAACTAACACAGGTATGAATATTTGTAAGTAATCGATAATAGGAGTTCGCAGCAGAGGTGTACGATGAAAAAGCATTTTGGCGCTTATCAAAATTTGAAGCTAAAAACAAATAATGAAAAGGTATTAAAAAAATATTGAGACTTCAAAAAAATATATTCAAAAACAAGCTGAAGTTAAAGTTCAATATACATAAAAATCCTGATAAGCATTGAAAAATTGTGACTTAAAAAAATTGAAGGGAAAGGTTCAATTTGAGGAGCACTTTGCATTAAAGAAGAACCTTACAAACAGTCAGGAAGAAAGAGCCGCTGGTGAGAAAGCGTTATTGAGCGTCTTCAATATTCTATAAACTCTGATGCGAATGACAACAGTAGAGCATTTATTTATCGGGTCGAGCAATTCTGTATATGTAGAGCATCATCTACTATGATTCTGCAGTGAACAGAATAGACAGGATTTTCAATGTTTCGTAAGAAAGACTACAATATCACGGAAAGCAGAAACTTGATAACCTGTAGAGAATTACAAGTCAAATTAAACAACACGTTCGTACTGGTTAACGATTTATGGGAGTTGACACTGTCTTGTTCCTTGAGTATAGATCTAACTCAAATGTACAGCGGCTCTTAAATTTTCAAATGGACGGAGAGCAAGGCGTGGCTTTACAATACAAAATTATGCGAACCAAGACGGATATGTCAGCAGTTACAAAGTACCATGCCTGATAGACGAGCAACTGGGCTTGTCAAGTACTACCAGTTCATGATTGAAATTTATTCTCCCGTATTCTCCATTTTGTTTCACATTCATAGCTGACGATGACACAACAGTGAAGCCATGAAATTTTAGTCCTTGGATGACGCTTTTTTTCATTTCTCAATATATTTCTGAAATAAAGTTCATCACTTTAATTTAACTGACGGATGTTGCGAAATTGAAACAATTTGCAACGAGGAAAGACCAGATCCCAATATAATTGAGGTTTAATAGTCAATAGAGAAGAAAAGGCAGCATGACTATTTTCAAATTGGTTTGCATTGAAGTCTAAATTTAGATGAAACCAATTATACATGAATATCGAATCATATACATATTTTCCGCAGTAAATTGTTGCAAGAAGATTCTCTGCAAGGACACAGAAATAGGATCTAAGCCAATAAGCTTAGAGGAAGCGTGTACACACATTCTATTTTATTTTAAAGCACAAAATAATTACACTGACAAATATCATCATAGACCTGGTCCCAGCGCGCGTTATTGGTGGGTGTAATTAAAAATAGACACAACGGAGAAGCTTATTCTCGTACACATTTTGTATTGAAATTACATGTTAATGCCAAGTAAAACCCTTGGTTCCACAAGTATTCAGAGTCTTTATTCAGCATAAGAAAAGTTATTTGAAAATGCTTCATTTCTTATATCTTCAAGTTCAAAGAATTTGACGAGGACGATATCAAATATTCAGCGGGTTATCGAGACACATCATAAAAATCCAAACTTAACAAGCTTTAGCTATTGCAGGCTAATAAAATTTTCTTCACTCACGCACTATGGTGAAAGGAATTTAGAATAACTTAAAGAATTCCCATACCCGATAAAGTTGGCAATTTGACGATTTATTGGCTGTATTTGAGGATATGAATATCACTTGACTAATGAATTTGGGAATTAAAAGATTGAATGACAGCAATTTTTGGGGTAAGAATACCATTTGATCAATTAGTTTGAGAAGGTGACTATTCTTGGACTGCGATGTGGTGAACACTCCACAATTCCTGCGTTCAACTCATCACACGCGGCATCGTGGTGACGCATACAGTGCTAGTACGAGGAAATCAGTCAACTGCAAATACTCCTGTTAATTTTTCTTCCTCAACTTTTTGTTTTTATGAAAGAATATGATGTTCTAGCCTCCTCGAATCAATACAAACTCAAATGTTTTTTTTGCTTCGACGCGTCTCCTCATACATTGGGCACTTTTTTTTATCAACGGAAACAATACATTTCTCTCCACAATAAATTTTATGAATTATTGCATCATTCATAGTTCAATGCGTATAACCATATACTGAATCATCGAAACGTTTTCACGTGCCCTTGTACTGATGCATTCACACTGGACCAAATATGGGTCCATGTTGTGAACGTGTACAACTATCAGGGCTTCGAAGCTTCAACTGCATAAATTTTACGGTTCCAGAAGTCTTTTTGAGTGGACATTACTCGTGAAAATACTAGCAAGTTTTACATTCGTGTCATGGTAGAGTTGAGCAGCTGTAGAGTACCCTGCATTATATTCGTATCATAGTAGAGTTGAGCAGCTGTAGAGTACTCTGCATTACATTCGTGTCATGGTAGAGTTGAGCAGCTGTAGGGTAACCTGCAAACGGAAGATCGAGCTTCGTAACTCAGTTACAGCCAGAAGCCTCAGTCGGTTGCGGGAATCTGGAAGGCCTTACGCCCTCACAACAGAAGGAGGAAAAGAGTAAAGGGTAGGAAGTAGAGCGTTGACTATTTTCCATCCAGACATCTTTAGCGTCCAGGGGTTGCTGCACCAAATGGGCAAAAATACTTCTCGTTTCAGGGAAATATACACAATCACATCATATCGCTGCATCAATATTGTCACCACAGAGGAGATAAAAAAGAGTTGTTAAAAAAGCTGTAACGACAAACTATACTTTTCGAGTAATCCAATTTTGTTAGGCTATAAATAGAGCATTGGAAGAAATGCATTTCGATACGCAGTCATGCTAGAGAGTTACATGTTGAAGAATCGAACATGTAAACTATCGTGTTCTAACATGTGGGTTAAATGTTAGAAAAGCCGAACAGCGAGGAGCAGAGGACAGAATAATTGTCTAGTCTGTCGAACACCAGACGGCAGCACCCAGGTGTGTGAGATTACACTCGCAATAATTCGGTAATAACACGCTGCTCATCGAGCACTATAGTCTTCAAACACATTAGAATCATATTTTATGTTAGTAGAAACCTACTTCAAGTAACCCCTTCAGTCCATGTACGCAACCAGAACTTTATTTTAACAGGAGTAGGAAAAAATTTGACGATGTCGAATCATATGTTCAAAATATTTAGTAAATGATTAATAGTCGTTGATCTGAAAAATTTTTACACTATTAGCTAAACCCAAATTTAGAACAGTGAAATTAAAATTGAAATATTTTAACTTTACTTATCTCTCAACCCATCATTCTTGTCCTTTCACTCTCGGTGGGGATAAACAAAACTAGCTATCACTTTGCAAGGAAAAAGTTTAACAAATTTAACTCGTAAGTTTTGGATAGAAGCCTGGCCAACTTGGAGATGCTTGGACCGGGACCGTCCGGTTAGGAAGTCTTCTTGTCTAGTTCAGAGGTTCTCGCGTCCTTAAGACCTCTTTTATTTTGTTTTTTTCAACATGAGCTACGTGACAGCAGCAACAAACATCGCCGATGAAGATCTGAACAGCACGACCTCCGACGCACTAAAACCGTGTTATTTCGCACAATTTTTCGTTCTTTCTTTTACTTAAATGCAAACACCGGTGAGTGAATGAGATCCACCCGCCAGTTTCAAGTGTGATGACAAGTGTGTATTAATTAATAGATAATAAATTGGCGGATTTTAAAACATTTTCATCGACAAATCTACACCCATGCTCTCTAAACAATTCAATAATAATACTCGAGAAAGTATGGCTATGGAAATCAATACTCATAATTACAGTATAAATGAAATACTCCATTTCAAAATAATACATCGGAGAAGTACATGGCAATTGAAAGCAAATCACTCCAAATAATTGATTGAGGGTGATAATATTTCAGCATGATAATATTCTCTGCAATATTCCTCTTGTATTCCAAACACCAACACAGCGTCGGCACTTGTTCATCCTTGCATATTCAAATTGTTAAACCGGGAGTTGAACGTCCAACCAGCGGTGAAACGAATACAATCCCTAAAATGTGCAGGCAACGAGACGATCGTAATTCGCACAGCAATGCTATTAAAAAATATCACGTTGAAATAACACTTAACATACACGGAAGTTGAATGTCATACAGTATCTCATCCATGCACGGCAGTGGAATGAAATATTTGATCAATGCACGGCCCCAACATGTCAAATATTTTTCATAAATATCGGTAGAATCATAAAACAATGCCAAAAAGACTTTAAACTATGTAATTATTGCCTTTAAATCCGATTTTGGAGAGGATGAAAGTACACAAATTTCAGTGAAATCAGATTGATGAAAGTCCCTCTGGTGCGTGACCATCCATAATCGACAGAAAATGTATCCTCCATCACGAAAATGTCCATTTACACACAACTCTATTAACCTGAAACTTTTTGAAAGAGTTCGGTTGTTAAATATTACTTAATCGTTGGCATTCTTCTGATCCTGTACTATTTTATCACCTCCTAAGGTACTACAAAACCATTTTCATTGTTCAATAGTTAATATTAAGAGAACGGATTGGGAAAGAGTAGAACTAATATTTTGTATCACAATTAAAACCTTAGAAACGTGATATTCATAAACGTGATACACGAGTCGACAAATGGTATCAGGTTCTACAAAGCAATGAAAATTATGTTAGTGATTAAATATTTTCGTACACATACTTTTATCTTTTACACGAGCCCTAAAATCAGTCATTACTTTCGATTAAAATTGATATCTCAGTATCAGTACGATAAGTTTTTTGTAAATATAAAATTTCTGCGTAGTTTTTGGTCAAAATTTGTATCTTGTTAAACGAAAGACTTTTTTTATATTCTTTTTCAAACTTATCAGATCTTCAAAGGTCCAAATACTTACGGACTCTCTCAAAAAAATGTTTTATTGCATTAATATTTCGAAATGTAAGTCTCATGTTCACTTGGGAAATTTGTTATTGGATGATATAAACTAATACATTAATTCAAATTGAATAAATTCTAAGATTGTAGAATGAAAAGTAAAATGATGCGTCCAGGCAACCTTAAATTCCAGGTTATCACCAAGTAATATGATCGTAAAATGCTAATCTTAATAAAATATGATCGTAAAATTTAAAGACAAGCCTTAACAGCTTCTTAAAGCTCCTGCTCCGTAGTCTCAAGTCTCAAACTGTCTCGCTAATAGGTTCATACTGCAGAAACCTAAAATTTGTAGAAAGTTTTCAAATCGGGAAAGATTTCTTCACTGAAAGAATGCTGAAAAATAGCTTAAAACTTTGGACGCAATTTACTTTAATGAAACTCAGGTTCGATGCGTAGACAATTTTTTCAGTTCCTCTACTGATGACCGTTGGAAGAAAGTCATAAAATCTCAATATCAGTGAGGAACGTAAATCTCCACATCACCGAAAGATTATATAAGACAATCCCAATGATGTTGGTGTAGAATTATACGAGACAATTTCTATTTTGAAGTAGCACTTCTGACGATCGCTAAATCGGTGTAGAATAAGATCAAGCAGTCTCTACTTTCGCATAGAACTTAAGACAATTCACATGGCGATGTGGTATGAAACCAGATAGTCAAAACGTCAGTGTTGACTAAGATCAAGCACTCACCCCAAAAATCGAAATGTGACGAGATCAAACAACCCTATATCGGAGTAGAATAAGGTTATCCCCTACATCGACGAAGGATTAGATGAGACAACCCCGATATCGGTGGCCCTCCCCAAAATGGAAAAACGCCTGACTTGCCTCATGCTCGACATGCCACATCTGTGTCAGGCACTGGCCTTCCTCTGCACGGTGACACATTTGCCGTTCTGACATGCAAAACTGACCCCCTCTCTGATCGGAAACGGTGCATAGTCCGAAAACTATTCTGGCTTTACTTTTCCGAAAAATCATGTAAGAAATTAATTCTTTATCTTTGTTCTGTGTACTTTCTATGAAGTACAATTTATAGCGTGTAAAATGTAATGCATAATTTAAATTTGAAACTTTTTCCCTCTGCACCAACTCTTTCCGACCAAAGCCAAAAGTTCTATGCAATTACATCTGACCAAAGGGAGCAGTTTATACCCTTTCTTCACTTGAGTTAGAAATATAAAAGACAGAAGCTCCTACTTGAAAATTAAAATGAAGATGATACGACAATGGTAAAATTGACTTTTATGCAGATGATGTGTAAATAAATATTTTATCAACAATAACGTTACATAATGTTCACAATTTAAAAGTAAGAAACAATTCTGCTGATATTTTTTAGAATTTTAGGACTGCCAAAACCCGTTCATGAAAGTTTCCCTTTCTGAACAGTTATTCAAGTTAAGAAATAGAAAATATCTTGTTGACTATCGTTTGTTTCTGGAATGATACTAATCGATAGGGCCTGGTTAGTTGGGATTAAAACTTACCAGGTACACGTAATATTCATTTCATTGGCTTGAGAAACCGGATATTTATGCAGGAAAAGAATTCGTGAAATTTCCCCCGTTTTTCAACGTCTAAGCAGTTTCATGCTTCAGTGCAACCTGTATCTGTGAAATTGGAATGTAATGTTTAACTTCGTGAATGCAAAAATAAAGAAAACAGGCGGAAATTCAATTGAAGTAATAACTTAGTAAGCGTACTGGAAAGTTCAGTCCTGATTTTTGTTAGGAATAATAATTGAAAGTAATATTACTGAGAAATCTTGATTATTTAACAAAATAGTCACCATCATTGGATATAACCTTTGTTTATCTACTTGGGAATTTTTTAATCCCCCTTCCAAAAAATTAACATCTGTGGAAAAAATAAAGAAATTAAACTCTGCTTCAATCTCGTGAACATTTGTGAATATTTTTCTGCCGATGAAACGCTCTAAAGAACAAATTAAGAGTTAATCTGATGGAGCAAGGTCTGGCAAGTATGGTGGGTCAGGAAAAACTTCCCAACCTAAGGACTTTATTTTTTCTTGAGTTTGTTCGGCAGAATGGAGTCTCGCGTTTTCGTGTTGCAAAATGACTCTTTTCCTGTTCACTAGAGCAGAACATTTTTTACGCAACGATGTATTTAGACGTTTGAGTTGCTGACAGTAAAGGTTTGCAGTCACAGTTTTTCCTTGCTTCAAGAACTCAAAGTGAACTATTTAGTCCAATAACTAAAAAGTTGGGTTAAAGAAAAGAAGACAGGATTTTCCAGTACCCCTAATAATTATGACTATAGCGTTCCATCTCCTCGAGATCTTAAAGGCATAAGACTTTTACAGGTAAAAAACATAGAATTGTATAGGAGCGAATTACACACCAAAAAGAACACTTCAACAATCACTGTAGGGCAAAGAATGTGGGCGATACACAACACAGCAGAATATAGCCTACAGGCAACAGAATAACCTGATAATTCCGCTCCTAACGAGCCATTAAGCATCTCATTAAAGTTAAGCAACGGCACGCAAGTAGGACCAATTTTTGTTATTAAAACGATGAGTTCCTACACAACACAGATGCAATTAATCACAAACCCTAAGAAGATGGAAACAATTCCAATGGGCTTGCAAGTAATTAAAAATCTTTTGCTAAGCTTTTATGTGTTTATGCGTCCAAAACGCAACACTGGCCCATAGAGTTAACCAGAACTCGCAGAACAAGCTGACTGGCAGTCGGCTTGTGGGTCCGGCGGAAAATGAGGTAGTAATGGGCACGAAGTTTTCGTTTTCATCGTAAATAAAGGAATTGGGTTTTCAACTTTCACATGTTGGAAAAAATCATTCAAAACAATCCAAAATATCTAAACCGGCTTTCATAACGTATCTATGTTGTTATCGTTCCTAGAGAACGGACTAAATCTTCTGAAAAAAATAATAAGTTGAATGCCACCCGATCAAAGAATTTGTTGATAGCAGGTATTCGATAAGTAGGTATAAGATGATACCATATAGTTTGAAATGAAGTCACAGATTTTCTTCAATGAAAATGTAAAATGAATTACACAAAGAAAGAATTTATCATCATTCCAAAATATTTTCCAGTGTGCAAGGCAGTGTGCAAACTAACGAGGAGGGAACAGTAAGAAATACCTAACATGATACACTGTGAGAGTAGTAAATACATTAAGAAAAACCAAACTAAATTTCATATCTTCAGTATCAAGTGTATCATTCATTTGTTTTGCAGTCTCGTACACGAAAGAAACTGCACTTACATTTACAGTGTTATTGAGGGATACAAATATTTACGTTAATAGAAGAAGAGGATAATGTAGTAAACTAAACATAATTACTATTTTTTTAAATTTGATTACGACTATTCCCGAGCAATTGCTATTGATCGATATCTTTTCAAGTATTTAATTCCCGTATTTTCCATTAAAATACATTAAATATTGTCTCATTTACTTTATCTTCTCCTACACGGGTCAAAAAGAATGAAAACTTGCGTAAAAATAGTTTTGGGAATTTTGACACTCAGACTGAGAGGTAAACTGCCTTCGTACTACATTTACAGCAATACTTTTGTCAACAACAACAACGTCACATTCATTGCAATTATTTTCATTAAATCATAACAGTTAATGCAAACACCAATCCTAGGAAATAGATCATTTCGGTGACCTTCCCTGCTCATCTGCCGGCATTAGCAGCAGGATAACAGGAGAACAATGAAGGAAGAAAACAATCATCCACACCACAGGAGCTATGATCCAGCAGCTCGCTTTGACAGGAGGAGGACTTAGGGTGTCCTTCTGGCAACTACTGGCAACCTAAACTGCTGTCAACCTAAACTGCTGTCAACCTAAACTGCTGTCAACCTAAACTGCTGTCAACCTAAACTGATGGCAACCTAAACTGCAATCAACCTAAACTGCTGTCAATTTACAAATACTGTCAAACAGTACCAGCAGCGTTCCCGGTACCACAACGTCACCGGTACCTACATAGTATACAGGGTGTCCTAATAAATATATACATTTTTTAAAGACTATAGTTAGAATACTACTGGTGCTTGGTGGCTGACACAAGTCTTAATCGAAAGAGCAATGTCTAAAATTTTATTATAAATTCAGAATACGTTGTTAACCACCTTATGTACACCTTATGATTATCACTAGTATTCAAACTACAGCCTATTAAAAATGTATACATTTTTTGGGGCACCCAGTATAATAGACAGTGTATCTCCAGCTCTGTGTGTCAGTCCCATTACTTCCTATCTACAGGGTGTCTCAAAAAAATGTACTCACCCTTTAACCATTGCTAACATGCTGTCTTCTTTGTGTTGCAGGTGTGAGGCTCGATCTTTTGCGAACATGATTAAATGTGATTAAAAAACCATGTTCGCAAAGGTTCGAACCTCACACCCGCAACACAAAGAAGACAGCATGTTAGCAACGGTTAAAGGATGAGTACATTTTTTTGAGACACCCTGTATTACTGAAGAAAAATGATTGAACCGGTATACCTGTATTATAACCATTGCATTGTGGATACCAAAAAGGCTGGATCGCTACGAAATACGCCATTTTTTCCGTTATTAGCTTTCTTCTCTTACACAGTATGTTATCGGTAGATAAAATACAGAATGGAAAATCTGCGTATATTCATGAAAAAGAGTCGGTTAAGTAAAATAATTCGTCGTAAATCTTCAATACATTCGTCATTATAATAATTTAAAATTAGTTAAATCCAAACCGTGGAATTTTCACGGGAACTGTCTAGCTAAAAAACATTTTTTACACCCTTTAGTGCACAAACTGGAAAATTCTTCGTTTACAACGTGTGCTAACGACTGCTATCCTAATAAAAAACGAATGAGAATGCGGGCGCAAAATCGCTCCTTAGTGAGTCACGGCTGCGTGAGCAAGGAACAAACAGGAACGAGAATGAGTTAAAATAAGCTGATTTCAGGACATGATTCCACAAAGACCAGCATCGTGAAGTGTACCTCTGTTAAACCGAAATTATGAACGGTGTTTTGAATTCTGCCCGAGCACGCTTACGTTGAAGACGAATGAAGAAGAATGATTCATTGCTGTTTAAATTAAAGCACATTGTTGTTGAGCAGCAAAACCGCTCGGGCAAGCTTGAACGTTCATGCTGTCAAGGTTCACAGGAAGTTAGGAAGCAAATCAGCAACGCTGTATGAAATAAAAATTAAACCGACTATTCGTCAACTGTGACACGCTGCGTGAAAGATAAGGCTGTTAATTTCCTTAACGTAAACAAGAAAAACAGCAGGGTACTCAATAGACATTTTTTATATTGACAACGATATAAATTTTAAGAGCCGCAGTGGCTTCTTAGAGAGGCTTTGGCCGTGCACTACGAATGCTCTTTGAATTTTTGTGAAAGCTTAATGTGATATACGCATAAAAAATGTGAATTTCATATTCAAAAACATTAGATCATAATTTTTCCTCAAAATAATGTACCCAAAAATCAAGCTGTGGAGGAAAGTTGAATTTTTTTTTACCTATAAGCAGTTTTTGGTCCTCCACTATAACGCCCATTAATTTCAGTAAATATTTTTTCGTTGTGAATTTTAATTTGAAATTAAATCATGGAAACAACATGAGGCTGGAGAATCGAAAAGAATCATGTAATGTTATGAGAAGTATAATTTAATTCTCTCGTATAAACTAATTTGGGGCTAAAAGTACATTAATTTAAAATTTCTTGGAGCACATCCACGATAAGAGTGATGGAGATGAAGTTACATTCCGTTTGATCTTGATGTTTCGAGTCTGTAGGCTCATTCACAAAAAAATATTGCAAATGACAATGCTAAAAATACACTTTCATCAAAAAAATAAGTAAAAATATTCTATGTTATAACAGTTAAACAGACAATATGAAATGCACTATGTAGAATTTATGAGTGAACTAGTGTTTGAGGCAAAACGCTCAACACTTTATTTAAGAAAAGGTTCAACTTCTGCATTTACAAAACATGAATGATCTAGCTGAAATATGTTGAACACGAGGTTAAAGTATGAATTCATAAACTTTTTGCTACAGGCGAGTTCAGTGTCAGAAGCAATTTGCACTATACTGAAATTCAAAGGAGAGCAATTTGTACTATACTGAAATTCAAAGGAGAGCAATTTGCACTATACTGAAATTCAAAGGAGAGCAAATCAAGAACCTTGTTTTTTCGAGAACGAACAGCGCGCTCTGCAACGTTAACGTACGATGATATAATTCAGAACACATGGAGAGTAATGGAAAACCCTTTAATTATTAATAAGAATTGATTACATACATATCAGTCGCACAAGTTTAAACATAAATACGATACGTATGCGTTCTTCTTCAGCGACATGATTCGGAAAGAACTTTTTCAATATATTATTGACAAATTTTTAGTAAATTTTACGTATACTGAAATTTCATTGAGTTTTTAAAATATACCAGGCACCAGCATGCAATATTCTGGCACCTAAATTTTGTGGGTTCCACTTACTGACTATTCAATTCGAGGGTGGCAGAGCAAGCATTCAGGAGCTGCCGTATACGTCGAACTTAAGCTTCGCTTGTACACTTTAGAATTTGCTAAGAAGCATTGTACGCATATCCCTGATGACGTAATTATCACTGAAGATACAACAAAGTTTCCATCCACGAGTTCAGCAAATATTTGCCTGTATATTGTGGACCCTTTGTTCATTCACAAGTCGGAACCTGTTAATACGTAGAATACAGCGGTCTAGCAGCATCTCATTAAACTAAATGTTGTTAAATGCTACGCCATGGGTTGTTCTTTCATTCTCATATCTTGCTTGCTTATGTGAAAAGTTTTAAGTTCGTTTTGAAAAAGATGTTCATTTATTTTTGTCACTGCCAAAGATTCGGCTATGAATGAGACTAGCTTTGAAAGACTTTGAAATTAAAGATTTTCGATAATCCAGCCATCAATATTAATGTTTCAAAAGTTTAGCAGTAGCTGTACTTTGAGCATACAGAGCTGAGTTTGAAGTTGTATTGTGATGATAAATTTATTGTTATGTAACTATTGAAACAAAAGAATAAAATGCTAGGTTCACTGTGTGTAGCAACATGCTTCTGTCATCGTAAAGTTATACCTGTCTGTAAAGTTTTGCTTCCTATATGCTCACAAACAGGCTATCAAAATAGATTTAAAAGATAGCAAATCTGGTGCTTATGCAACATCATTATATTTGGTTGTTACAAAAATAATGGTCGATTTCAAAAGCATTCCAGACCTTCGAGCGGCCATTATTTTTGTAACCTAATACTCTCAGCATTACTGTAAATATTTGTTTTAAATTTATCTGGAACAAAATGAGATATAAAAAAAACAATAAATATGTATGATACCATGATCCATTGTTTAAAGTTTGAATCAAGGAATCGACCAAAAAGTGGACCTGTCCATTAAGTAATAAAGCATATTTATTACATGCATCACAGTAAATTTCCTAAGAACTGGTGTTAGCTCTTTTTAAGAGGCTCCGCTTACCCTCCCTTCTAATTACCTACACGCGTGCTGAGACAATTTGGAGATACAAAAGTTAAGAAATGGAGACAATATCTGGCGGTGAGAACAGCTGCGAACCACAGCTCGGCCAATTAACAAGACTCTTTGAGGCCTCTCAAGAAGCAGAATTATTATTATTTGCTGGAAGATGAGAACACAATGCTCACTTTTAGATAGACTCTTGAGTTTCTGGAAAAAAAATCGAACAAATGCTGAGCCCTTGAAAAAAAATACGCCTGAGCTGTCCCGTCTGCAAGATTTTATTGCCTTCTCGAAAACAACAAGGGATCGTCGGTGCTGTACCGAGGGCTCACGGTGGGTAAGGTTATGAAATCAAAGCCGAGCTTATAAGCACAGAAGATCTCCAGGACACAAGAACGAAAAATTGGAGTCCATACGACTATGATGCAGCACTTCCTAACGTCATGCTCAACTCTAGTCAGAACATTTACTGCTTCTGTCACGTTGATAAACTTCATGTTATGTTCTCAAACTGCACATCAGGCGCTATTCTAAACTATTTTATTACTTTTTTAAACATAAATCAGAAATCTGATTTGAGACTATAAAATTTCTGACGATTTAGGACATGCTTCAAAATTTATTGGCTTCCAGATACCGCTAATTCCCTCATATAACGTAACGTTATTTGGTTTAATATCTCTTATTGCTAATTTGAGATTATCTCTAAACGTGATTACTCCGCTGTCCGTAGGAGTGAGACTCAGACAGCTGCATTAGGCAGCTGTCTACCGAATATACTCCTGTTCTCTCCTATAGTTTGAGCAAAACCTAATAGGGAGTAAGACTACGTATTTTACACTTAGATGTTAGTCAACTGAGATTCTTTTCTATCGCCAATGTGTTGTTACGGAATAATCTTGATCTCAAAAAATTATCAACTCTTGGATACTCCTTTGGGAGTTTACTTCTCTCACAGTTTTATTTTCGGCTTTCCGCCTCAAAGAAATACATATTGGCGTACTAATTTTCGTGCAGATTATGATAAGCTTTTCTAAACTCTTTAGCGTCGATCAAGCACCTGAATCTCATTTTATGTTTGAATTATTTATGTTGACAGTCGACGTAAAGAAATGACATATCATATAAGCATCTTGTTAAAAAATTGATGCACTAAAGGATTAAAGAACGACAATCAATCTGTAAAGAAATATATGATGAGAAAATCAATAAAGTCTAAATTACACTAACGATTTAGAATGAAGGAATCATTTTCCCCGACAGGGAATACCTACGATGCAATTTGGAAACTGAGGCTAGACAAGAACTTGTGAACGTAATTAAATATGTGCAAATCATCTGGATCAATTTAATCGGCATTTAGAAGTCTGCATTTCCAGCAAGTGCCTCGTCTAACCACGAGGCAGCTTAGTATTGCAATCACGTCGCTGCTTACGCTCCTAGATAATACTGAGTGCAAAAATTAATTAAGGCTGGCTGCACGGTGCGTTGCTTCTCGGTTTCTCTCATCTGAACTCGCATGCATTCCTAAAGGCAGGACGCGTTGGCGGTACAGCAGCGGATTATCATTACGGAGCTCACAGACATGTTCATTAAAGCAAGAAGGGTGGCATGCTAAGCCCAGGCTTACCAAGCGTCCTGCGTCACACCACAAGATCGAATTGTTGTAATTTGCTGAAAACATTAATTTTAATCCTGTCATTTCAGGGTTAGCAAGATGTAATTCCTTGTCAAAGTTTACATACTATTCCTCGATTGATCCTCATACTTAGACATTTTGTGTAGGCCAAACAAAGACCACAAAGTTCAGGAGTTGAACAACGATTTCTAGAATTACAACATGAAATAAACTTGAATTGGGCTTGTGTTGTGCATCTACTCATTCAAAAAAGTAACATCAAACAGGATATTACAAAAAGAACGCATTTAGCGTTTACTTTTCCAACGATGCATTCCGAATCCTAGTTTCCTATTCTTCGATATCCTTATTCCGGAAGGTGAAGACGTTTCATTCCTCCTTGATACTTAAAAAATATATACTACACTGCGGGAGACTTAGGTAGAAACCCAAGGATAAACTGAATGGCTTGTTCCCGCTGCCTCATTCTACTCTGGAGTTACTCACTTTTAAAGCTTTACCTTCGCCTATATTTTGGACAATTTTGCTTAGTATTGTAACTTATCTCTGTCAAAAATTATTTAATTAATTGTTCTCTTATTTCTCAATTTTTTATAGGCGCAAGTCTCCATAAATGGGCAGTAACGACTTGCATGTACCAACACTTCGCAGCGAAAGTTAAAGTAACAAATAACCAACAAATAATAGTAACGTTAAAGAAACAAATAATAATACATAAATAACGAAAATTATATAAAGCCTGGGTATGCGATTTATGTAAAGGCACACAATGTACGAGAATCTAAGTAAATATACAGTAACCACATGGGGCTTAAATCTGTTTCAGTATTATGTGTCTGACGCTTATGAAATGTGTTCCTCTAAATGGCCCCAACCATGACAAGAATTTTCAATTTAGCAGTAGGCGAGGGCTCTGTTAAAGGCAAATTGTTCTCACTTGCAACACAAGGTAATCTACAGAAGTGTACAAGTCTCTGGATAACTTGGAAGACCCGGGAAAAACTGCCGCTTGATACTATGACAACTTTTTAGAAAGCAGTACGAAAACTGACTTACCCAGAAAATTCCTGTACAAGTTGCGTAATTTAGTGCTAAATTCTGCTAAAGTGTTCTTTTGCTAAAGCAAATATTCTGTTCCCCTTGCTAACATAAAGTGGCTCATTTTATGCACGATCAACAATTCATCGTTATTAATTTCAAAACACAAACCCCGAATGATTTCTGGCAAAACTGACGGTTGAAATGCTCAAGTTGATAAACACAATAATTGAGCTCTTATTACAAGTTTTGCTACGTTTTTGTCACTTTATCATGCAATGACTGCTGACCAGGATGTCAAGGCAAACAATTGGTTTGATTTGCCGCAACTATTTTGACGCATGTTAGTGTGTTACCATAAATGTCTAAAACATAAATACAGTCTTCATGGACTCAATCAAGGTTGAAATGCAAGTGTTATGCTGAACTCTCACTTCACAGCTGGAAATACCAGAATGCAGTGAAAAAAGAATGCAGATCGTGTCTCCTACGTCTTATATACCTGTATCATGCATGTTATATATTCATATACGAATTGATTTAATGCACGACAACTCTCATACAATAACAGCGATTATCAACAGAACACGTGCTAATTTTCTCCCCAAATACACATTTCTGTTACGCTAATGACACAGTTTGCTTACAATAATCATCGTAGAATTTCAAATGTGAACTGTATATCAGACACTCAAGGCTTACAAAATTTTCGGTGTGACAGTAACCATTTACGGTACAAATCATATTGATCGCCTTTTGAAGATTGAAAGGCTTCGATTAGTGATTAAATTGAAGCGTATCAGAAACTCTGGTGCACTCGATCTCTAACATTTGCACTACGAACCAGGACTCAAAACGGAACCAGAATCATTAGAGCTCTAACATAAGCCAAATACATTTTCAATGGGATGCCACTGATGAAAGCCATGACGCAGAAGCCCAGTTTTAAAAATCCTCCTGTCTAAGACCTCCCCTGTACACTTGACTGCTTGTTATTGAGAGCCCTCGCTTGATGAGATGCTTTGAAGTCGCCGTGTTTCCCTTGCATGCAGATCTCTTTACATAAAAATACACGTTTGAAGCACGGGTTTCACGACCAGCGGAATGAAACTGAATTACAAATTTTGGAATACTGAAACTTTCACAAGCACCACTAAAATTCGTCGTTTAAAAACTGAAGTTTATCGCAGAAAACGTTTGGAAATGATTTTCCCTGTGCACTTTGAGATGCATTCCGGTAGCTTTAGGAGTGTAACTTTGCTTCAAGTGCTGCAAATGTCTGGCAATGGTCCATCGTAGCCACGTCGCGCATACAAGAGTTAAGCATCGGTAATTCAAACATTTTACTGCCCATAACTCAAGATCAGCGCTGCAGCTGTTAAAAAGTCGCAAAGATGATCCGTTGCTTAAGAGTCAGATACAATACTACACAATTATGAATAAATCATCCCTTCCTTCTCAGTGAGTGCGTTCGCACAGTTGCTGTGTCCTATCCGTGTGTCATGGTGTCTTTATGGTGTTCGTGTTTTTGACTCTGATGACCTTAATTAAATTAGACAATCATCATCATTTCGACATTGCGTCTAACTCGTCAAACTGAGACAGCGTACTCATAGAACGCAGCGTACGAACAGTCTCCACAACAAAACAATTCGAACTTATTTCTTTTGTTTTCAGTTCAGAATCAAGTTTCACAGCAAACGCTAGGTTGTACTTTTGTTAGGGTGCTTCTGGCCTACCACTAACCGCAAGGCAAGTAAATGTTCTAAAATTCAGCGGCGGCGGCGGGGGCAGAACGAAAGATGTTTCATCCAACATAGTACGCATGGAGATATTTGCAATTTGATTTATTAGGAATTCCGAGGATTGGGCCTAAATTTATACTAGTATGAATACACTTTCCAGGACATTTTTTTACCCTCTCTGAAACAATGAATATGATTTATACTATACTGATTCGTAACTAAATCTTACTGTAAGACATTCATTGCATCCTAAAGCACCAAACAAGCATAAAAGTGAGACTAGAAAGATGACTATGACTTCAAAAAAAGGTGATATAGAACCCAATCACTCCACGTGCGATTGCCGCGTTGAACCCTGATTCTGCAACAGATGCAAAACTTTAAAATGGGTAAGATAAATGTCCTCTTATTATCTCTATTATCAAACAGTAAGGCATATCGTACACTTTTACATATATACATATATATATATATATATATATGAATTTGGAAGTTCAGTTCACTATGATACATTATAGTTTGAAGTAATGTTTTCATTTTATTTTCTTCATTGTCTAGTTTCGAGAAGACTCTCTTACTACTCTCTAACATTTCTTACGACATTCTCTACCACAATCTTCTTACTAAAGCCTTCAGAATTTCATACTTATGCCTTCAGAGTTTCATGCTGGTGCCCTCAGGGTTTCATGCTGCTACCTTCAGGGTTTCATGCTGGTACCTTCAGGGTTTCATGCTGCTACCTTCAGGGTTTCATGCTGGTGCCTTCAGGGTTACATGCTGCTACCTTCAGGGTTTCATGCTGGTGCCTTCAGGGTTACATACTGCTATCTTCAGGGTTTCATGCTGATCCAGAAACTTGGAAACAAAACCTAGGGGAAAATGCTAGGGTGTCCCGTACCACATGGGAAAGATACGCGAAGTGTCATATAATTGCATAATACATTTGCTCACCAACATGGAAGGAAATGTATCGGAAGGTAACCGCAGCTTTTGTTTTGAGGTTAGACGCTTCAAATAAATGATTAAGCTCGTAACAGTAGTGATACATGAACATCAGTCGTGATACATGAACATCAGTCGTGACACATGAACATCAGTAGTGATACATGAACATCAGTCGTGACACATGAACATCAGTAGTGATACATGAACATCAGCAGTGATACATGAACATCAGCAGTGATACATGAACATCAGCAGTGATACATGAACATCAGCAGTGATACATGAACATCAGTAGTGATACATGAACATCAGTAGTGATACATGAACATCAGTAGTGATACATGAACATCAGTAGTGATACATGAACATCAGTAGTGATACATGAACATCAGTAGTGATACATGAACATCAGTAGTGATACATGAACATCAGTAGTGATACATGAACATCAGTGGTGATACATGAACATCAGTAATAATACATGAACATCAGTAGTGATACATGAACATCATAATTTTGTTTTTCGTTTGAGCTGACAAAATCTGACGAACTATTTCTGACACAACGCATACCTATAATATGCCCGAGATTCGTTAATAATATTTAATTTATAAGTTAAAGATTAGTAACTTTAAAAAAGGCGCTTGCCAGTACATGGCCAACACTGTTCACGTCTGTTCATGTACTGTCAATTGCTTCTTTAACTTTCACTAATTCTCCAGTGAAAACAAGTAAAAAATCTATGCTACGATCATCCCTTCACGAATGGTCGCGTAAGTTGACAGTGGATCTTTACGAGCGAAAATCCCTTTTACCGGTGACAAGGCTTAAAAATAATAAAATTACGGTTGTTGACTGAACCCTACAGAGCACGTATAGAGAGACTTGCCGCAGACGCGCTTGGTTTTGCAGACTCGGCAGTGCCAGGAGGTGTCCAAAGACTCGACAGCATCGACACCGTCCCACGGAAGTTATTCAAATGATTTCCGCCCTCAAAATCCGGCAGAAAATTTAGCTCGTGTTTTTGCTCGAGTGCTTTGCCTCCGTAAGTGTCTGCCCGGATCACAGCGAATCGAGAGGCAACCAACCGATGGGACCTCAGCTTCGCTTGAAAAAAAAACACGCTGAGGTGAGCAGAGTTAAAATATTTGGAAGCACGTACGGTTCTGAAATAATATTTTTCGTATTGTCTCGTATCGTCAGTAGCTTAACACGTTGACTCCGAAGTGGTACGTATGTGTACCACTGAGGTTAGGTTCTGTAATTTTTTCAGGTCCTTCTAGTGACTATGCGTACAAAGTGAAGTTTTACACCAATCAGGCAATCGGAGGCAACGTGTTAATTAAAAAAGTCGCGACTTTGTAGAACATACACCGAGTAGAAGCGCTGACGAACGCAAAGAACATGGAAAATCTTCTCACAGGGGACATCCGTTGGCAAGAATCATACTCCCTCTTGTCGAAAAAAGTTGATACGCAGCCAATAAAAGCATTACGTCGTTTAGTGTTTATAAGACGATTCATTTTCTCAATGTGATAAAAAAACAGCTCTGAGTACACTAAAACTAGTGCATACACTACTTTCATTCAGAACCAATAACACAATCGTATCTACCAAAGAATATTTCAGAATCTTTTCAGACCACCCGCTGCAACAAGAGGAAAAGAAGCAGAAAGCTCTTCAACAGTAATCAAAGGCGTAAAAATTATGAATCAATTAACAAAGAACGCACAGTCGTTTTGCAAGCTTAGCTAGAAAGTTCCGAAGATCGTCTTTAAAGATTGAGTAAATCCCTATACAAATGCAATTTTGGGAAATGAATTCTTCACCTTTGATTCTTGTATTTTTAACGTATGCGTAATCTATAACGTAAATGGTATAATATATAATGTATAACGTATGTACGGTCACACCTAGAATATTTAGTGTATCTGTGGTTTACTACCCTACAAAAAGATATTAACAAAATGGAAAAAAATCAGAGGGAAGCAACGAAAATGATTGCTACACTTCGCAACCTCAGCTACAAAAGGCATCTTCAGCAGATCGAATTAGACTCCCTATAACAGAAAAGATTATGAAGACAACTCATCGAGACCGATAAATATCACAATGGTTTCAACAATGTTAACTTAGATGGGCTTTCTGACAAAAATGATAACGTGTGAAGCAGAAAATAACCACCATAAACTAATAATAAGGATCTTCACATCCCAGGCTCTAAGCTTCATCCAGTTAAATTGAGAGGCCTTGGAACCAGTTAGCTGAAAACATCGCTTCTGCTGGCACAGTGAACACATTCAAAAGCCGTTTCAAAAAATATTGGTTAAGAAATCCTCCAGTTCTGAAGAGTACTAATTTATATTCTTCTCAACTTTTGGGGCCTGAGTATGTATGTTTCTAGGATGTTTGCGTGACCGAAATAATTACAAGTCATTAAGGTGTACGTTCGTGGTTGAAAAATCTATGCATAATTGAGGTGCATGTGCGTGATTGATGCCATTATGTTAGACAGCATGGAACTTGGGTAACAACCCAAAAATAGACCAAACAGCTCGTAACTGTTGCCGCATTCTATTCTATTCTATTCTATTCTATTCTATTCTATTCTATTCTATTCTATTCTATTCTATTACGTAGATAGCATAATGTGTGGGTGAAATTTCTAACCATTTTCCCACAGCACCAGTTGTTTCCGATGAATGACAAAAATGGTGTACGCAAACTTTCCGACATGATGGTGTCATTCAATTCCTGAGAGCGTACGTACGAAGGTCAGTAAAGCAGGATAACTTCCAATGATAATTGTACTCGTAGTTGCAATGAACACTAAAATTCCCCACTATTGATACACGCTGCGCAACTTCATCAAAATGTAATCCTTCAGTGTCAAAACACAGTGTTTTATCATGGTAAAAATAACTGAATTTAGTTTTAAAGGAATTTTGCGTTGGTAGGTTAACACAAGAATCCAATTTTAATAGATGAGCAATGAACTGCAAAGAAGAAAACAGACCTTTGGTGAAAACCCTAAAACTGTTTTTACAAAAACAAAGCAGGTTTACGAAAGAACCATCACTATGTTTCTTGTGTCATATATGAGAGCTTATGTAATACTCCTAAAATAAAGCGTTTTGTGACAAAAAATAAAATAAAGATCTGTAATACATATGGAGATTCTTATTAATCCAGAAGGAATTTAGATACACTCTCACGTTTTCGGTAGCTGTATCTGCAGTGTTTAAATCATACAATTATTAATAAGTTATTAACATTAAAGCAACTGTTTTTGGTGGTACATCTTGTATAATGATTCAATATAAGTTTTCAGCCATGTTTGCAACGTGGAAGTATAGAGAACTTCGAAAAAGTTGAGAAACTGCAATTTTATCCATTCTTGTCGAGGATTTGACTGGAAACAGGCAGGGCAGGGACAGTGAGGGCAGGGACAGTGAGGGCAGGGACAGTGAGGGCAGGGACAGTGAGGGCAGGGACAGTGAGGGCAGGGACAGTGAGGGCAGGGACAGTGAAGGCAGACACGGAGCTGCAGAGGGCGAGCATGTCGCTCCAAGTTCGATGCAATCAACTCCATTCCCTTGACACGACCAATCTAAGAGTCCTTATTCGATTGCCTCGAAATCTCAACGAAATACATAACCGGAGAACCAGTGAAAATGGATTACAACGAATAAATTCAGGACACTCCGAAGCTATCAGGAGATTGCCTATGCAGTAAATGTAAAATTAGACGAGCCAATTCTTGAAAATAGCTTCATTCAAACCCAGACAAAAAATAAACTCTCTAAGCATTGTGAAAAACTTTAGTCGAGAAGAAAACAGAATGCTTTTATTCACTGAATTGTAAATTGCGATTATGATTAAACATTTAGTTGAAGAAGGCGGACGATCAGCCAAATTCATCCATTTGGTAAAAGTGATCCCAAAAAATTGTGTGATTGATATTCATTCTTGATAAGAAAACTTGGCACCTTCATTGCACAGCGCAGCTCAACACATTGCGGAGGGGAAATTAAGTTTTAGATTTCTCGTTTTTTTGCCAGTTGCGAATAATCTTCCTGAGAAGCAGCGATGTTACAAAAGCTTTAAAGAAATATTTTTGAATACGCATCATAAAACGAGCGCAGAACCAAATGCCGCACGCCTAAAATGTCTAATTAAATGCCTTAAAAGTCTCGAAACTGCTCTGAAAAATGATAAAGGATGCAATCTGGAGATAATGCTCTGGTTGTGGTTATACAAGCAGCGTTAAAAAACTATTTTTCAACAAACATGTTCATAGCTTACAGAAAATGAACTTATGCAGTCATGTTGGCTACACACAGCGATAATTCATCGTCCAAAATTAACCATTAACTAGAAAAATTCTGTAAATTATTTGATTAATCAACTGTCATCAAGTGCTTAGTACAGAAACTTACTAAGCATGTGTTGAATGTAGATGAGAATCGCTTAATTTTTACCTTCACCTAGATTTTTACTCCAACGTTACCATTACGCCCGACTGAAAGCAAACGAAAAGGTTTCAAGTTTGGAGTAAAATTACTTTCAGTCTGAAGTAAACGAACGTTTTGGATCTCAACAAGCTATTAATTTCGATGCAAAAACAAACATTTTTCCAGCTATACCATGTGTAAAGTAAATCTCGTGAGTCAATTCAAAAAATTCTTTTCTTTTTCACTAGCTTCACACCCTCCTGCTTTACCAGGGCTTCTCGAAATCTATCTGTACGGTACTAGCTCACTGCAGACGTTGTCTGCTGCTACCTCGGCGCCGTAAGTCAAGCGGAAAACTCATTGCTGGGAAGGTTCAGTATTTAAGTCTGAGCGTATTTTGGTAGCTTTAAGTCTTATGGTATTTTGGTAACTCACATTGTGAGAATAAACGGACTATAGGACCGACAGAGCACGAAGACCGTCTAGCAGTGACAAAAAAGACCCCTTAAACAATGGCTTCAAAACAAAACGAAAAAGACGAGCAGCAGAAGACAGTCTTTTATACTCAGGCCACGTAAAGAAGTACAAACGAAAGAAAGGAAAAAATGTTATTGATGTTGTCCCGAAAAAAAATGATCCTGCGCTATTTTTCAGAATAGAGTATTATTCATTCGAAATATAGGGTGTTCAATTGTTAACGTTACAACTTTTAGAGCCCATGCGTAGTCAACAATACAAATGTAATAAAAACTAGTGATTAAATATTAAATCCCTAGAATCATATTTGATATTTGAAAATTGATACATTTTATTGAATACACCATCCATCTGCGTCTATAACAAACTGAAAACGATTAGAGAATGAAATACACAAGTCACAAAGGACTCCTAAAAAACAACTTGAGGGCATGCAAATTTTGGAGATGTGTCGCTAAAGTTTTTCTATCCAGAATAGAGCAGATGTCGCACTCAAGATGATTCAGTTTTGGCGATGGAGGTCATTCCTACTTCGAAATGAAGTGGGGAACATTGGATGCCAGCTCTTGTGTTTACTTAGATCCGTGTGAGACTGCAGAACCTTGCTGAAATGATCATTGACGATTCTTGGAATAATTTTTCAGCCTAAGGCAACAATAACTGCAGGAAGGCCATTAGAGTAATTTTCTTTGTTAATTTTAACCTCTTTTTTTCACAAAAACTAAAGGATTTATCCAGGATTCCAGGTGAACTCGAGATTCCAAAGCGTTCCTTCTCAGATTCGAAAGGGAAGGATTTCAGTTCTTGCGAGACGTTTGTCCAATGTTTTCGCAAATAACAACGGTATCTTTTGCTAGTTGCAAGAGGTCTACAAGTTTTTGTGGAGAATAGTGGGCATAGCTTCAACAAATACATTCTATTCGTACACCAGATTTTTGAGAAATTTCTTTGGCTTTCTTCTGAGCTTTACTCTAGTGGATTTAGCCAGTTTTGAGGTTCTGGCAGTTAAAGAACGACTTTGAACAAACTTATTCTTCCCTTCTCCAGTCTCTATGAACAGCTTCAACATTCTCCAGGGGAGAATTCTGTTAACTTTTAAGATCTTAGTAATATCTTTTGGAGATTTTCCCACCTTATTCAACTCTAAAAGGCTGTTCTTTGGTCTGAATCTTTAGCCCCTGCAGTAAATACAGGATGAACAACACAACTTCCTCTTCAAAAGAAGTCCCTTTCAAAAAAGAAAGTTATGTTGCCGCACTCTGTATTATACCTGAAAAACATACGATTTCATAACTGTACAAAAACTGTATATAAAAAGAAACGTTTTCATAAATAATTGATTTCACATTAGAAAGAAACAATTATTGAGCATATACATGACATATAAATCATTCATTCCTTAACACGTTGACTCCGAAGTGGTACGTATGTGGACCACTTAGGTTAGGTTCTGTAATTTTTTCAGATCCTTCTAGTGACTATGCGTACAAAGTGAAGATTTACACCGGCTAGGCAATCGGAGGCAACGTGTTAAGGTACACTGACGAGGAGAGACACCACCATCGTGCCATCCTCTTCCTAAGTGATGCTCAGGATTTTTTAAATGTCTCCCAAGGAGCGCTAAGTCCTCCGTTTACTCTAAATCTTAACCCTTTTCAGTTCACACTCTTGGCTGTTAAGGACGACGCAAGGAAATTGGGATGTACATGATTGATTTCTCCACCAGCGAAATTCAGCATTAGACAACATCATACAATTGATTTTTCTCTAAATTGCTAGTCGTGATCAATTTAAATTTGAGAGTATTAACCAATAATTTCTTATTCAGTGTCTGACTCACTTAGTATGCTACAAACTAACATCTATTGCAACGAAACGCAGACTGCAAAAGACCCTTTGAAAGAAGTAAAGCTGTATACTTTGTGGCGTATATTTTATGTACCAGCTCAACAATTATTAGGAACTTGCTCCCAACAAAGTTTACATTATTTCCCGCCAGTCACGTAGCACGTCGACGATAGACCTGAACTCGAAAAGTTTAATTAAACGCGCCAGGAAATTCCTGCACCAGTTTCTTTGTCAGTTCACTTCGCCAAAACGATACTCCTAATGCTTTTCTATTTTCATGTTGTAGTGTCTTCTAAATCTTTATTATAATGCCCAAGTTTACTACTTTTACCATACTATATCCATGAGCAAGTAAATTTTAAAATGCTAGTCGTATACATACATCAACATTTTAATTGCATTGATCAACAGAGCAGGAGATTTGAAAAAAGGTTTTCAGTTCGCTTCAGTTTCAAATTAAGTATAAAACACTTGTCGGGAACCGTGAGATGAGTTAGCGACACACCTGAGAACATTTTTCAAAATAGGTCAAAACGATGCATATCTCACTGAAACTTGGCATTCTTTTTATTCGAAATACACCCCTCTGAAACAGAGACAGCCCTTACAATCAGAGAGCTTTTCAATTAAAGAACGCACCGCAATAACCCCGTTTCTACAGGCTGTCATGCACCAGATGTGATTCTATTTAGTTTAACTTTTTATAGTTGTGAAGCACCTTAGTCACATCACACTGTGTCTGCCATGATGTTTAATAATTGCTAATTATGATATTACATCTTCACACGCTGATACTCACCGCCACGTAAACTATAAAAATTCTTGAGTAATGGGTAAGAATTTTCTTTGACTTAGAAATGCGTAATGTTAACACTAATTTTTTTACGTACTCAATGGCGAATATTTGTTTCTCGATGCGAAAGTTAATGTAAATGACCAAAGATATACAAAATATGTAACTATTCAAAACGTCACGAGATACATACAAACGATAGAAATATTTCCATATATGCATGCATGTGAATGAACTGAAATTGACCACAGCTCATTTACCAGAGGACCTACGAAGACTATTAATCTACAATAACTAATTCTAGTATAATAACTCATTAGCTAAATCTTCGATTACTAATAGCACCATCGTAATTCATCAGGTAACAATCCACGGTTATCTATCTTTCCTTCTTCATAAAAATTTTGAATGGAAGGAATCACAAGAATTGAGAATACACTAACCATGTTTACTCATGAACATGTAAAACATTGATGCTCTTTGTGGAGGTCTGAACTCGTCACGACGCCCTTCTTGAAGGTATAATATTAAGATTTGGTTCAACATTTGCACAGTACATAAATATTAGCTCTCGTCATCACACAATGAAAAATTGTGAGAGCAAAATATAACCGAAAATGTATTCTCTAAACTCAAAAACCAAAGGAATGCTTCAAAAGAGCAAGCTTTAAAAATATGATCCTCATAACGAGCAACAGTGCGACGAGTAGAACTTACGCTGCTGCATACGTAAAAATAAAACCAATTTAAAATAAAGAAATGCTCCTTATACTCTGGCTTGCCAAGAAACAATGGAACTCTATCGGGTTACTCCTGTTACTCTCGACGGTCGATGGGAAATTTAACGCAGTGGTGGTCGCAGAGGCTCCCTCACAATCAGTCAAGAATTCTTGTCTTTCCTTGTCTAGCAACGAAGTGAATAAAACTGGAGCCTTGTTCTCCATGAGTCAGAAATTCGGGCCCCTCAGTTGGAGCCGACAGTAATGTCGACAAGGTATTCACGGCCCGAGAGAGCTCAGTTGTCTTAACACGAGAAAAACAAACTGTACAACAAGAAAGGTTTTTGCTCTCAAAGATTTTTTCTTTTTTATTCACGAGAAAGAACTAATTGCTGCAGTTCTGAAGAGAAGTTGGACTGTGAGAAAAATGTAGTATGCTGCGACTAAATTTATTGACATTTAGTGATTATTGGCAAGCTTCACTCGTACGTGCAATTAATCATTGAAATCTAGGTAAGATGATTGAAAAACAAAGACGTTTGAAATTCGATATAACTACAGGAATAAAATGTTTTATATCGACGAAAACATCATTACAAGATTCAAAATAACATAACTCAGAACAGTTACACCAATGCAAGTTAATTGTTTGTCCGTTTACATTTCCTACGTCGGGGTAACCCAAATCTTTTCTCAAATTATGATTTCTTCTTTAGCTGATCGATGAATAAAAATAACCTTGAAGAACTGCAGTTGCTTCTTAGTTACTATTCAGCGCTAGAACACACGTCATCACATCAGTTCTGTCATCACATTCGCTAATACTGGAAATAAAAATGTCAATGTTTCAGGAAATTTTCACTAGTAAAATGATGAACGTTCAGAAAGTTGACATGAACTCGTTGGGAGGCAGAAGAGCATTGTACTGCATTACGTATAGCTAGGCATTTACCCCAGATCACGAGGGAACTCAATTATTTGAAAGTTTCTACAATGAAAGAAGCTCCAAGTCCAAGAGCTCAGACCCGAATAACTGGACGTGGAAATAATTGTTAAAGCTTTATGCGCTGCGGGATTTGAACGTTCATACTGTTTTTTGTATCAAAAAGCGTCGGACCGCAGAACTGGAGAAGACCGGCGTAATATATTCGATGAAGAATAAGATGAGATTGAGCGCCACTCCATGTTAACTAAGATTGCTGCATTGTTCGTTAGAGCGATCGTTTGTCAAGAATAAAAGCTTGATATCGAGAAAAGAGATCTCAACATCAGAGCTAGATTTCATCTCAACTTGACTTTTTCGATGGGAAATTACACACATTGTCTGGCAATCATTTAGGAGCGAAACTTTCGTCGTTTAGCATCAAAACAAAGAAAACTAATGGCATCGCTAGCAAAGTTATTATTGCAGGCTATCGATGCCTTTAAGTGCATGAAAAAAATAATTTATAAATTATAAGTCAATGTTTCAATAAAAGATGATAGTACTATTACTGTTAGTTGGAATGACTTTAATCGCTATAACAATACATGATAAATACAAAAAATGAAAATTGAAGGTTAAAACAAAATCTATAAAGATTTTCAGTCCTAAAACTGCTGGACTTGATAAATTTTTGGTTTTAAAATCTACCTCTTCTCCTAATGGAAATGAGTAGTAAGCTGAACGAGCTACTGCCTCATGAAACTTAAAATTTAATTCTCGTAAAAACTGAACGATGGCTCCATTAATCAGGCAGTTGACTCAAATGTGTCTTTTGTTTCAAAGAAATGACAAGACTTCGCAAGCGGGGGACCTGAGAAACCTATTTCTTTAATTAAGACTTCTCTCATCAAGTGGCTGTTGTGTACAAGGTAAAATGTGAGGAATACATTTGAGAACTAATCTCCATTATGAAAATTGGCATTATAAAAGGCTAGCAGTCAGTTCAGTTTTCTTAATCTTTTTTACATTCTTAGAAATTTTACAAAAATTTTGAAACTATAAAATAATGGAACTACGTTTTTGTGTAATTGGGGAAATGTAAACCAATGTAAACACCAGAGTGAATCAAAATGCAATGGAAGTAGTCACTTTGCTTACTTCGCATACCACATGCTCACATCACCTCCCATGTCAAAATTTTATTGGCTCGGAAGAAATTCCTCAGGTAATAAGACATGCAGAAATTGCCACAACTCGTGGTCGCTGAATTCAGGTCTGGTAAAATCATAGCTGTCGAGTTGAAAGTTTAGTCCTGCAACTCCGACTGCGACTCTGACTTATGAATTTTTAGGAAGTCCAATTTGACCTCTGAATTTGACTCCTAAATACTTAGGAAATCAAACTCTGCTTCCTACCATTTAGCAGCAATTTTCGTCCTACTCCGGCTCCCACTCTTTAGCAGTAATTTTGGTCCGACTCTGGCTCCCACTCTTTAGGAGTAATTTTGGTCTGACTAAGACTGCAGCTTTCGGGATACTGCATCTGCCAGCGGTTGGTTATTGCAGTGCTGTTGTACACGCTAGGGTCAGTGTCATGACCCATATGGGAGAGAGACTTGTAACTTCATTTCGTTACACAGAGCACGTTGCTAGACAATATGGACGTTGTATCCGATCGTAGAAATGGTAAAAAAATATTTCAATATCCTAAATTTCAGGAATTCAATCTAATATGATACCATTGCAAGTGAAGACTCAAAATAACTACCTCATTTTAATTTTCTACGTGTCTCGTGTGTCGGCTTGCAAAGATTAGAACACAGTTATAATATATTAAAAAAGTAATGTTTAATTAAAAACAATGGCTGATTCAAGAGCAATGACATTTTTATCCGTTTTTATTCACTGCGATTATAAACAATAATGTACAAAAAACATGATGAAAACTGGTGAGGATAATGAATTCTTAAAATATCTGGCAAAGCTCAAGTCCATGAATAGAACAGGACTTCATCCAATATACTATGGGAACAATATCAATTATTTAAGCCTCCAGTGGGCCAGAATACCATTAATAAAAACACAGCGTAAAGATTGAGCTAAAATTTATTTAAAAGCGTACCAGTAGTAGCGAGAGTTCTACGAGTGTTGTGAAATTAGATGCATTACATATTATACATATGTATTATTCATATGTACATACTTGCCTGTAATAAATTGGGTTCTGCTAACATGTTGTAATCATTTTTGTAATTATTTTGATACCATCGTGAATGTTCGTAGATTGTTTACATGACCAGTACAAAACTGACAATCAAACCCAGAAAAATGATTGACAATTACACCGTGAAGAATATAAATCGATATATTTGAAAGAAATATCATACATTTCTAGGGTATTTCAGTGCTTTCAGTAAAAGAAATGTTTAATCACTGAAGAGGGACAACGTTCATAAGAAAAAACTTGAACGAGTTCCTAAAAAGCACATTGAGCAAATATAGGGCCTAGTCCAACACAGGACGTTCGTCAAAGTTTTTCGGGCCCATATGAAATCGTGGTTGACGACAGATTTTAAATGAGACAGATGTAAGAGAAGCGCGAGAGAGCTGCAAGTACTGTTCGTTGCAGGGATCCATATGGGCATCGTATAACTTATGCTGCATATATTGACACTAGAACAGATTTCCTTAAAAAGTTTGGTCATTAACTTTGAACCAGCAGTTGGAGTCCGGTTGCGAATACTACTGGTAGAACTAGTGAATGGACCATTGCGCTCAAGCTACCTTTGATATTCAATGATACTTTTACATTGGCCCAAACATAATGCAAGATCAAATGAAGAAAAAACCTTTACGGTAAATAAAATAATTTTATGGAAATTATTCTCTATTGGACTTCTCTTTTTTATATCGTATGTTCATCAATTGACTGACAACTGCCCGACTGTTCGTTTCCAACACAAGCGCTTCCCCAAGATAGCAACGAAAAGACAGTCTCGTGACTGTAATTGAAGCTCTACGTTAACACATTCATTGCGGTATGACCCACCAGTGGGTCCCTCAGGTTAGATTCTGTAATTTTTTCAAAGCTTTCTAGTGACTGTATGTACAAAGTAAAGATTTGCACAGGCTAGGCAACCGCACTTAACGTGTTAACGCCAAGTAGTTTCATCAAACACTAAACTGCGTTGCGATCATTGAAATGAAACCATCTGAGTTGCACTCGCATTTGATGAATATTGCCAATAGATTTCTGAATTGGTAGAGGTTGAGCTACCTCCTCATTTCGTTAGCCGCGTGAAGTCTGCGTTCATGACGGAGTTAGAACATTTGTTGTGCCCTGGATGAGATCAATAATAAGAGAGAGGTATTTTTTGATGAATTCAGTCACTGTTATTTATACTTAATTGCAGTACATATCGAAGCAATTTTACATTACATTATACACGAAGTAAACTTAGAATAAATAACAAAAATCACTCTGATAAAATAATAACCATGACATATGTTTGTAGTTCAAGGCTGGAGTTCATAGGCTCCGAACTTCATAGCTGTACTGCGAGAATCACGACCATCTGTAATACATCAGACTATTTTAGAGAGCATCATCCGCCAGCTGCCTGTTGCCATTTGACAGATGAAGACTCGGGCTCTGGCAGGCAGAGAGCCGGGTGATCAGAAGCAGCTGTAGAGGCAGGATAATACCACAAGGTGCTCGCATACAGTCTAGTAAGACACAGATTCTTAAAGATCTGGGGCAAATAAAACTGAAATGTGCGGCCATGAAGACCAGAAACAGAACCAAAGAGAGGCAAGAAAAATATGAGCGAGGTATCTAAAACAAAAATATCTTCAAAGTACTTTCATTGCCAGTCTCAACCCCTGGTAATGGCAGCATACAACGACTCCACTGGAAACATCAGAAGCGATTAGAGCTTCCTTCCACAGCACAAAATTGCATAACACTGCAGGAGGAAACACGCGTTCAGAGCTCTAATTCAGAACACGTATTCAGGGAACGAAAAAAATTGGTCCGCTTCTCGTTTGTTAAACGTGTTGACTAATTTTGATGCTCGTTAGACATCTTGTAACTCGATCTAATGAAGTAAACATTCAAAGTTCAGAAATTCAAGAGATGGGTGCAATCAACCCTGTAGTTGTGTAGAATCAAGTTGAGTTGCCAAGGGTTCAGGCGCAAAATACACTCGAAAAAATAAACATTTGATTTCGATTTTGCAGGTCATGAGTCCTCTTTCGTTAGGTTGATTTGAAAGAAAATATCTGTTTACCTGTTCAGATTTTGAAGACTGACCAACAAATCCAGCAGACTTAACAGCTCTATCCGATTAGTTCCTCCATCTGGGTATGTAGACATTATGCACCGAGGAAAACTGTACTTCAGAGCAGCTTTGGGACTTTAAAATTCTCAGAGAATAAGTAAGATTCACGAGATTTCCTCAGTGGGATAAAATAGAGATCTCAGTCCTACATAACGTGCCTACTACAAGACGGGTTTCTGAGATACCTGAAGTGACCTGTTGCTGATTTAGCAGCACAAGTTGTGATAACTTGCGGTGGATTTTAGTTTTTCAGGGCGTTCTTTTATTTATTTTCCCATTCTGCATTCATGGGAGGTTCTCGACCTGTCATATGGGCAACTCCTGTTGTATTCAAACCGGCAGCGTCCTGTCCTCTGCTGTATAGTACTGATAATCTATAATACCAGTCAGGGTCCCGCCCTCAGGATAGCTCCTAAAGAACAGCGTGAGGTACAGGAAGAGTTTTTATTACTTTGCAAAAACTTGAAGGAAATGCTTTGATTTTTTTTAATTTACATAACTTTTATCCAAGGGCTAGAACATTTGTTCCAGCTACTCGTCGCACAATAGGGTGAATTGGACGCGTTTGCTCAACACTGTTGCCACATGCACCTAGAGGCAAGAACACTGGTGCTACATGCACTTAGAGGCAAGAACACTGGTGCTACATACACTTAGAGGCAAGAACACTGGTGCTACATGCACCTGGAGGCGAAAACACTGGTGCTACATGCACCTGGAGGCAGGAACATTGGTGCTACATGCACCTAGAGGCAGGAACATTGGTGCTACATGCACTAAGAGGCAAGAACACTGGTGCTACATACACTTAGAGGCAAGAACACTGGTGCTACATGCACCTGGAGGCGAAAACACTGGTGCTACATGCACCTAGAGGCGAAAACACTGGTGCTACATGCACTAAAAGGCAAGAACACTGGTGCTACATGCACTAAGAGGCAGGAACATTGGTGCTACATGCAGTTAGAGGTAGGAACATTGGTGCTACATGCACTTAGAGGCAGGAACATTGGTGCTACATGCACTAAGAGGCAAGAACACTGGTGCTACATGCACCTAGAGGCAGGAACATTAGTGCTACATGCACCTAGAGGCAGGAACATTAGTGCTACATGCAGTTAGAGGCAGGAACATTGGTGCTACATGCACTTAGAGGCAGGATAGTAATCGTACGATGCTACACGTCTACACAAGTCATCGCTGTGGTCAAATTTTATTCAACTAAAAACTTCGAGACAAAAGTTAAGCACAGGTAACAAACTATTTCTTTCAGATCAAACTTCAGCGAAATCATCAGTTTTCTTCAACTTCGTGTATAAAAAATGACAATAATCCTCTTTCATGCTAAACTTGCTTTAGGAGAGTTGTTTATTGCTTACGTTTAAGGCTTCACAGTTCGTTTGCTCATGAGAAGATATTCAGTATAACTGTTAGACCTACTTGTCTTTAGCACCTATTTCCCACGGACAAATCATTCCTTTTTATGATCCTTCTTAAATCATGAAGAGCAAACAGTTCGGAGTTGTTGCTCATTCACTTCGGCTTACCAGGATAATAATAGTTAATACAAAAACAAACTGGGAGCTAAAAATTTGACAAACATGCGACGAAAAAAAAAAATAGCTACTCATTATTTTTTTTAAACAAATGTAAAATATATGAATTCGAAGTGCAAATCCATGGATATAACATTACTATAGCAGCATCAATGAATATAACATTGCAATAGCGGTATCATTCAATAGATATAACGATGCTAGAACAGTATCAGTCAATAGATGTAACAATGCTAGTGCAGTTTCCGTCAATACATAAAACAATTCTAATGCAGTTTCAATCAATAGATGAAACAATTCTAATGCAGTTTCAATCAATAGATGAAACAATTCTAATGCAGTTTCAATCAATAGATAAAACAATTCTAGTGCAGTTTTAATCAGTAGATAAAATAATTCTACAGCAGTTTGTCAATAGAGATAACAATGTTAGAGCAGTTTCAGTCAACAGAAAAAATTCCTCTTGAGGGCAGCATTTTAGTGAAAAGCTTAAATGAATTGTACGACGAAACTAAGCGCAACATAGTACGTAAAATTGGATTTAGAACACATTTTATTCATGTACTTTCTCATTTTTTCGAAATATTGGCGATTTCAGGAGTAAATAAGGTATTGTTTGCATTTTTGACCCAAATCGATCTTCTAGAATAGAATAGAATAGAATGAGGCTATAGGAACGAATCTTCAGGCCCATTCTTGGGTCGGATAATTACTTCGATAATTATTCGGTTGTTTACCCAAGTCCCATGCCGTATTTCTAGCCGCGTCAACCATGTCGGCAGCGGGATTCGAACCCGGGTCTTCCCGCTCGCAAGCAGATTCGCTCACCAGTCGACCAAGCTGGTGATGTCTCTTACAGTTTTCATGCTAGAACAGAAGTAAATAGAGTTTTGGAAAGAGAAAATCAATATCTGCAAACGATCGTGCCTCTTTTTTGCTACCATAAGAATCACAACTCAAAAACTGAATTTGTTTACCATTTTCACTAAGATGCACCCCTTAAACATTGGGTAGAGAAGGGCTTTGGACTTAAGTATGGTTGAATAAAGTAACTGTCGGATTGATATCAAAATCATTAGTGTGCATCCTAAATTTTATATTCGAGGCACGATATCAAAACAAATCCATAGTCAACAGACTCCGGCACCATAAAGATATTAAATCCTGCAGTTCACAGTAGGAGCTGGCAAAACGATTTCATTTTTTTACTAAGACTTAATTCAACTACAGAAATTAAAGAAGTGCAGTTAACTGACGATCCAAGCTCGGTCGCTCGTCATACGATGCCTAATTGGACCGTTTTGATTACACATGCTACTACTGATGAGAATATTAACGATGTGTCCTCTTTAACATTTGATAGATCATGACATTTTCCGTCCAATTATTATTGTAGCTGAAGGAAACAGTATGCAAATAAAGTGCATCCTAGAGTTCAAGGTTAAAATAAGAAATGATCAACGTATTCGCAAACCTTCAAATTACATAGCTAGGAAGCCATAACAATAGTTATAATTGGGATGAAAAAATACAAAACATTTACCAGCTGCTTGAATATTATCAAACGTCTTATATTTATCAGATATTACGCCGTAATTTATCCTCGATATTGATGACGAGTAAAGTCAGATGTTAACGCGTCAGTTTCATTATTGAACATGCTGCTAAAATAGAAAAAATGAAAACAAATGAAACTCAAAACGAATAGAAATCTAACGCGAAACAGAGACGATTATTTCAGTTTGTGTCTGGCAGCAGCAATTGAGCCCACAAAATGTCACATACCACCGTGGGCCGAAAGGGTTAATAAAAGTTAATAAATAGAGACGATAAAAAGGTCGCCGGTTATTGAGCGTGAGCAGCGGGGTCTCGTTGTGGATGGAAATTTTTTGCAGGCATTCGTTGAAGCAGAAAGGTTGCATACAGAAAGTAGTGTGACGAAAAAGTTTGTGTCACGCTTGTGGCAACTTAAACGAACCTGTAAAGTTGAACTTGGAGATGTAGGTCCGCATTACACAATTATGAACAACATGACCAAAAATGAACACAAATTTTGCTCACAAAATAATTCAAGTTTTGATAGCAGAAATATTGAGGAAAAGAAATTGGTCTTCGCCGCAAGTCTAACACCAATGCCCACGATTATTTTTACCTATTCTATGAGGACAGTTTAATGCTAAAAATTCCAAGTCCGAGACAACTTTGTTCATCGAGAGCATAAACAATTTAGCTCCAAGGCTCCTCTCCAGTATTTTAATCCTCAATACTTCCAAAATTTAAAAAAAGGCAATATAAGTCTAACAATAAGCTTCCTTGATTCTAACGGGTATCACTTTACTTGCGGTAATATGCTCCTCTAAGTACGAAACTAATCATCGAAGTTTGAGTAGTTTTGGCAGGAGACCTCTCATCCACAGACGGAGTCTGCAGTTCTGCTGCAGCAAGGAGCTGCACTCTAACAACTTACGGGCGCGACTGCAGAGCATTTTAATGTTTAATGAGTAATGTTTGAACGTTTCTCAGTATCGCTGCAAATTTTAAATGTAGGAAGTTGGACTAAAAGGGAAGATCATCTTGAGATGAACTGACTACAGTGTGATACGGGGTTTTCTTTAACTGGGGGCCAAGAAATATGTGCCATACATCAAATGACTGCCACATAATATGTGCCGAACTTGAACTTGGTATTTATTAAAATGTATCGTACATTTCCTTGGTCTTGCATATCAGGACTTGCACATTAACTGTCTAGTCAGGCGCGTGAACAACAGCCCACACACAACAAACGAGGACAGCGAGAGAGGGGTTGTGCAGACGACAATACTAGGAGCCATTCTGAGGGTGAGCACTGGAAGTGAGCACTGGAAGTGAGCACTGCAAGTGAGCACTGCAAGCGAGCACTGCAAGCGAGCACTGCAAGCGAGCACTGCAAGCGAGCACTGCAAGTGAGCACTGCAAGTGAGCACTGCAAGTGAGCACTGCAAGTGAGCACTGCAAGTGAGCACTGCAAGTGAGCACGGGAAGCGAGCACGGGAAGCGAGCACTGGAAATGAGCACTGGAAGTTTGCACAGTTCCTCACAGCAACAGCGTCCTATAAATCGAGAACTGGGCGCTACGGTGTCGCCGGAGCACACAATGGATGAGGGTTCTCTGATGAACAGCATTCAATGCAGCTGCAGTGTCGTCCTAAACAATGCTCTCTGTACACTGCCACAGCAATAAAAACAGGCAAGCGAATTGAATTGCCTCCTAGTCAATTTTGATGAATAATCTCTGAATATTCGAAATAAACTTTTAACATGTGAACAACGAAAACCATTTTTAATACTTTTCTATACTTAGGATTACAATATTTTCTTACAAATGGTCAAACTCTGAACCCTTGGAATTAAAATACCGGAATGAATAAAATTCTTTTCAAGAACTCAGTACCTACATTTTTAATATGCAATTAGAGTTCGTTGATTAGGAATATATTCACTTGCATCCTAAAGAACGTGGAGGCACAAAAATAATCACTCACAGTTGGCAGAGCATTTCTCAATTGGGACGATGAAGAACGCAATAATTCAAAGGCAATCACAGATCAAGCGAAGCATGCAAAAGCTCTCATTCACGTGTCAAGCTATTGGCACTCAAAATACCACATCACGGCGGAGATCGGTCACAAAGCGCTACTCCAGCAATTGAAGAGAACTCCAGTTAACCCACACAAATCCATGTGACAATGCAATGGGGATTATTAAAGTGAGAGACTGGCCTCAATTTCGCTTTATCATCGGCTGCTGTTCACATGAGCTCGCTCGCTTGCCGCGGAGTCTGGTCGGTTTGAACGTCTCGAGATGCTCGTCTTCGAGATAATTTTGAGCTAAGGCATCAGCATCTGAGAGCAACAATGGCACACTCTATAGGCATTGAATAATACTGTATCCGCTAAGTAAGATGTATATTGCCACCAATATTCATTAAATAGTATACTGTAGAGCTGGCACGGTTGTGAGGTCTGCCTCGTAAGGTCAGTGTGATTTCCTCACTAAATCGGCTACTATTTATTGAACACCATATCAATCAATTCTATCAGAAAGATGTAATACAACATTCTCACAACATTAAGGACCAGCAAAAAGAAGTTATAAATCATGTGCAGGCCCACCAAACTGCAGGTGCAACGAATTTGAAGCTTGATGCGTGCACGCATTCCACCTTACAGACTACGCAGTGCCCTCCTTAAATAGTACCCATGCAAATGTACGCAATTAAAGCACCTCGTATACTCTTTACCACCTTTAATGTATGAAACATTTTATATATACTAATATTTAAAAATCATTCACGCGAAACTATGAAACTCAAAACGAAATAGGGACCGTGCAGAGGGAAATCACTCTATTTGCCGAAAGTATAAGCTATGGCTTCAGCATTTATGAACGATTCTTGATGAGAGAAAGAACTTCCAAGCCAGGAATGAAGGACTCTTTTTGGGGGCAATTTAGAGGCCGAGAAAATGGAGGCAGCAGAGACTGAGCAACCGCCTCGTGGTGAGCAATAAAGTCTGCTAAAGAGGCTCGCAGCAAAGAACATTTCCGAGCGGAAACGACGAGTTCATGCAACACTCACCTTCCCCGACACTTTAACTGAAGAGTTTTATCTGTGAATATTGTGTGTAGCTTATTCTACAATCATGCTCTACAAACAAATGAGTTAGTACAGATCACTATAAAAAATCAGTTGAAGTTTCAAATTTATTTCAAAAAATATAAGCAGTCCATGAGAGAATCCTAGTGTAAAAAGATATACGCTGACATGAATGTGGCTAGCTAAAATAAAACTAATCATTCGTGTAAAAGAAAGAGTAAGTTTTAGTTCACCTTACCGGAAGGATAGGTTCATTTCACGCATCCATATTTCTAGTGTATATATGTAACATTTTTCTATCAGCTGACTAACAATCTTCATCTTCATCTGAAATTAGTATTTCTTCACTCATACTCCACCTCCAATGGTTTCCATGAAGATTGTTTCACAATTTTTTATAATGAATTTCCTAAATTTGATCAAGGTGAAATATTTACGTGAATTCAAACTTCCGCCATAGAACTTTACTTGTGGTAGACGTTAATTAACAAGCCAAAAAAATTAAAAATGTACTTTCGATTTTTATGATGATTTTCCAAAATTTATTTTATTTTATTACTAAGTCAAATGACGCACCCTATGTTGCTTCCCCGCTTTAAAAACGCTCTGCTGACTACCATACGATGTTCTCTCATTTGAAGCACGAGTTGCGCTCATGGTTGTGCCCGGGCTCCATAGACACCAGTGCCGATGAACAAGATGGTAACAGGCATCTGAAAGGGCGGATCTTTTGATGCACACTCCCTACTTCGTATCCTAACAGGACAACCTCTTAGCTTTGATAAATTAAAAAAGTTACACTCGTCCTCTGTAAACAAATTTTGATCGTTGCATTCTAATCACTTTGTTTCTACAAGTGAAAGTTTTACTATGATACAGTACAGAGCACCTACCATCCATAGCTTTTATCAAGTTGCCTTGCAAAAAAACGTTCCTGGCTCTTTTCTTAATTTGCTTGAAACTTCTTTACATTTCCCCCCTGTAACCTAAAATTGTTCAACAATTGTTCAACGATTCATTTGATCACTTACCGTTGATAAGATGTAGTAACAAAAATTTAGAGCATTTAGAAATGCTACACGATTTGGACTTTTAAAATTAAAAAAGTAGAATACGAGATTTTTCCTGTTTCTGTATCTCAAAGTTAAGCTGTAGACGGGCACTTTTCTCCCCCAGTGTCTGGAGCAGCAGAACACAAACATCGACACAAACATTGACACTAACACTAAGCCGGGCAGCGCTCGGAGTGAAGAAAGCTCACTTAATTAGACTCGCCTCACCACGCGTGGAGAAAACACGGAGCTCAAGTGACTACTTCCAGGGCACTGGTGAGACCTGTAATTTTAGCCCCACCTGCCGAATTTTTTATTTAATCTGAAAAGTAGCTTAGTCTTTCTTCATAATATTATTTCACAATCTTCATAATAATAATAATAGCCTTAACTTACATCTTCAAATGCTGGCTAATTATTAATTACCATACAACTAACATAGGACTTCTCTAGTGCGATATTTAATGTTCGAAAAATTTCTTTGATTTTCAGACATGATAGAAACCATTGAAACGAGCAAGAGCGAAGTTGCACTTTCAGTAATTCAGTGTATTTGTTACGGTTTCAATCACTAATCGGTACCAGTATTCCAAGTTAACAGTGCGAGTCATTTTTTTTAATCTACGTTCTAGTATACTAAATAGTGCTCATGGAAATTCCACAGTTTAAAATTTGGGTAATAATTTTGGCGGGTACCATTTTCCATACATGCAGCTGTAGGATTCTATAATCCACCGGGGCCATGGAGCATGCACCTCAGTACTTTTTGCAACAGTTTTAGTTCAGATTCTGCATCTGGTATTAAAGATTTATGACGAATTATATGTAGTGTTTAAAATGAATATTTTTCATAAATATATACAGACCTTCCATTCTGAATTTTATCTACCGATAACACGGCCTAGATGATACTCGTGGAAATTCCACGGTTTAGAAATGATGAAATTCAGGATCTATGAAATAAAATACAATTTTCAGTTTTACCCGTGGTACTAAAAGAACCTGAATATTTTTCATGATTACATACAGAATTTGCATTCTGTCTTATTTACCGATAGCGTGGCCGTGTAGGAGAAGAAGGCTAATAACGGGAAACAATGGTGTATTTTAGAGTAATCCGGCGCCTTTGGTATCTATAACACGATGCTTATAATACATGTATATCCGTTCTGATTTCAGTTCAATAGTGTTTCATCAGTAATAGATTGAATGAAATGAAAAAGACGTACACAGATAGAAAGATAGACAGAGATGAAGATACACTGGGTGTTATACAAGTACGTAGATGACCATGATATATTCGCATCTTAATCGGAAACAAAACCGTGAATAGTATAAATATAAATCTTTTTCAATCGTACATTCAGTAGAATTATAAGCTCCAATTTTTCACCCCCACAATCTTCATTAAACATTCAATTTTAACACATTCATTGCGGTTGACTAGCCGGTGCAAATCTTTACTTTGTACATACAGTCACTAGAAAGTTTTGAAAAAATTACAAAACCTAACCTGAGTCATACCGCAATGAATGTGTTAAAACGAAAAACCACGATGATTGAAACTCAAGTCTGAAAGATGAACTCAAAAGTAATACGGTCCATGTTTTTGTTGCCGATTCGAACAGAGGGAGGAAGAAAGGAAAAGGAGCTATCAAGATCCCAGGACGGGCGATAGGGCGTTTTTCCTTCCGGCAATGGGATCGAGTCTCATAAAAAGCGTCGCATCAAATTGTTTAGGGCAGCCTAGCCGAGAGCTCCTCTAGCCGATGGAGAGCTTCACGGGACCGCAGTAGCACCAGCACCAGCACCAGCACCAGGAGCAACAGCAGCAGCAGGAGCAGTAGCAGCACCAGGAACAGCAACACCAGGAGCACCAGGAGCAGTAGCAGTACCAGGAGCAGCAGAACCAACAGCACCACCACCAGCAGCAGTACCACCACTAGCACCAGCAGCAGTACCACCATTAGCACCAACAGCAGCACCACCACTAGCACAAGCAGCAGCACCAGCACTAGCACTAGCACTAGCACTAGCACTAGCACCAGCACCACCAGCACCACCAGCACCACCAGCAGCAGCAGCAGCGGTGACATGAGGAGTCGCGCTAAACTACACTAATTTTCCCCCTTCAGATACAAGCGCTGGTGCATTTATGAAGAAGTACCTTCAGTTCCAAGTGAAATGAGGCAAAGAGGCTAAGTTATCGAAATTTACTAGCCATAATTTGGTTACTGACAGTTACTCACTCAAGCATTTTAACTAAACTTTCCTCGTTAAAAATCCTCTCGATGTGAATAATGGCTTGTCTGAGTTTTATTTCATTAAAAGTAAGTTATTGGCCCCTCGAAATTAGAGATTTATGGTCGCCTAGTTCTTAAGCTCGCTTAATGGACTGAACCATTCTCACAGCTACAACATTTTCACAAACTCTGTAACTTGATATATGGACAGCAGGAGTACGTAGTAAAACAATAATAAAATATCTATATCTTACAACTTGGAGATTAAAGTTCATATGGATGTAATATAAAACGAAATACATTTTCTCCCCGTCGGTAGCTTTTAATTCAGAATCAGTACAGAACAAGCTGTATCACTCAATCTTTGGTAGAAAATTCTTAAATTTGTAGAAATGTTACTTGGAGCAAAATTCTGGAGTTAGCAACCGAAAATTAGACATCCCAGCCTTAATTTATCATATGCTGAAATGCTTAACTTTTTCATTTTCCCGTTAAACCTAGCAAGCTTTTATTCAGCGTTCTGGTCATTGTTAAGTGAAAAATTACGTTTTTTGAATCATCCTCACGTTTTAAAAATTGCATCATTTCTTTTTCATGCATACCTGTTAAAATTTTCATATCTCCTGTATTATATATTCTTGTCTAAATTTCATTGCTTCTGTATCATGTATGTGCTATATATTATTTAACTATTCCTGCATCGCGTACACTTTCTACATATACGTTAATCAGAAGCAACATTTCTGCGAGCATTGTAGTCCTGCAGATGGCTCCACGTGGAGTTATATCGATAGTATGCCCGCAATTACAGTACTTTAAAATCTAAAACTTTGACGAAACCTTCTATTGAGCAATTTGTTTACTTACTAGTAAAATTTATGTACCTAATATTCCGTCGGGATTTATACATTTATTTAAACAGTTTTGGCACTAAATTTATTATGTGAAGAAACAGAAAATTTGTAATCAACTGTACACTTTTTAAGTCCCTCAGAAAATCAAATAAATGCTTTACCAAATTTGGTTATATTGAGCAGGGTTTTAACACAGAGATTTTAACAAATGGACAAAATTAAAAAAATACGATGAATTGAAGAATGCGATGGCGACTAAGTCAGCCATCCAAACGAGAATAAAAGAGGATATAAAATTAGTCAATGCATGGTGAAATAGTTCACGTACACTTGGTGTTTAAGAAATCCAATTTACTTTTCCTGCTCTTGAATGTCAACAGTTATTTCTTGGTAAAAGATGTAAATAGATATTCGGTTGTCTCACATGACATGTCGCATTTAAAAATGGAAGAAATTAATTGTCAAACTGTTTATTTCAATCTAAATATGACAGCGTTTAGGCAACTCTTCTGCGTCTAACCACTGCCCAGTTCTTTTACTGTTATCAAAGAGTATCCATTTATCATCACATGTAATGATTCGATTCAAAAATGGATCTCTTTCGAGCCGAGAAATCAACATTGAGCACGCTATGAGTTGCCTGTTTCTTTGAGTTTCGTTCAGTTGATATGGAACAAACCTGTCCATCTTTTTAACTTTTCCAATTTGTTCACATGTTGAAAAATTGTTGGACGAAATGTGTTGAGTTCTGATGAAATTCAGCGAACTCTTCGAGCTCGCTTGATATTTTACGTAAGGCTTGGGCGGCCGAGCGATCCAGATTGTATTCGTGCAAGAAAATGACTCGATATTGTTCTGTTGTCAACATAGGCATGGAATTAGGAGTAGTAATTTTAAATAAATTTTTGTCCGAGTTAAAAGGATCTTAAGATTAACCATATCCATACAAATAATCAGGCTTATGTATAGTTGATGAAAAAAACTACTCTATGTAAGTACGACATTTCATGTGAGACGACTTAATACTTGAGACATTTCATGTGAGACGACTTAATACTTACAATATTTTTAAGTACTGGTCGCTCAATTAATATTCAAATAATAGCAAATAATTATTTAGATTGAAGGAAGTACTAGCAGAAGGAGGAAGTTCATGGGACTCAGACATTCGCTGGGAGGTGGTTTGATCTCTTCAGGGTAGAGGCTAAGACTGTCACCGACTGTAAACGCCGGAAAACGAAGCAGCTTCTTTTAACAGGGAATTGGTCGCTGAACTCTGTGAACCAGAGCCGTTGAGTTAAAGTCGACCGAAAATTGCTACTAAAGAGTCGGGGAAGGATTTTCTAAGAAGTCAGGAGTCAGAGTCAAAAGATTGAATTTCAGACTCTGCAGTCCAGCCGTGAACTTTCATGTCTAGTTCAGTGCAGTAGTTGATTTCAAGGCTGCTAGCTCTGAACTCTGAACTACTCATGCTGTAACTTGGACTTAATAGAAGAGATTTGATGGATTAAGCTTTAAAAATACAGCAGCACGTCGTTGCTTCGTGATGCATCGTCGAATATTCGGTTTATTTGGTGATGTACAGCGCGCTATGAATCGTTTTAATTGACGTCAGTGCACATGCACTTGTATTTTACTCCAGTAGTTTTAGAACCTATTGAAAAATGGCTACATGGGACCAATATCCAGATGATATCTGATAAGCAGTTCAACAGCTTGCGTCTCGCTCTCTCTCAAGCTAGCAAAAGTTCAAACCAGAGCGCCTGGACGTACGTTTCTGTCACAAACGTTGCAGAGCGTTACGTGTGCCTGAGATTGTCCCATCACGGTTCGCAGCATGGGGGCACCCACACGCAAAGACTTCTTGCTAGCAACAAAAACAACATCAGGAGAAAATTTATGGCCATGTTCGGTTAGGTCTGGCAGCATCTTCCTTCCCTAGGAAATGGCCAAAAACCAGCCATGTCCCAGAATTTTTTAAACTTCCCCTGGAGATTCTTTCTGATGCTTCAAACGAAAAAAAATAGCCGAATGAATTCAGTGGCACGTCCCGGAGATTTTTTTACAGTTTTTAGGTTAAGAACATTTCTTCACTGTCTGGACAAGACATTCAGGGGGTTTCAAGTGACAAACTATTTCAATTCCCTGATACTTTTTTAATAACAGTTCTATTTTTGTGTGCTTCAGTTAGCTTTATTCTGATTTTTAACCCACCATTCGATGGTCATCAGTACCGACAGGTAGATTAAAAAACACTTCAGGGCTGGAATGAATTTTGTTCCTAATCTAAGTTTCTGCTAGTCTTTTGAAAGCAATAACGATTAACGCCAACGGTTATTATTCTGTAAAAATGAAAATAAGTAAAAAAAACGTTTTCAGACAGTGGTCTCTCAGAATTTGGCTGTGCTGCAGTCGAATAACGCATCCTTGCTATTAAATTTGGTTTCTGCGTTACAACACTCCTGCCCACCTCCACCATGCCACCGTCACCCCCTCACCTTGATAAGCTGCTCGACTGCAATATCCTCAGCGTTCGTGATCGATTCATCTGCATGAACCACATCTACTAGGCGTCCAAGCCGTTGAGCATCGGCGTCTACATGGTCGACTCAATACAACTTTCTGTTGGGCGTCGTCACGGTAAACTAGACTGAAGCACAGGAAGGGCTAGGACCAAGGACTATTGTAAAGTCCTTGGCCAGGACTAATACTTCAAAGGAAGTCTCCAGGCCAGTTTCATTCATGAAACTCTCACACCAACGATAGCTGATAGTCCTTTACACTTACTGTATTATGTACTCGAATATGTGCGCATAAACTTAATCCTTACACTGCCCTAAGGTATGTTCGTAAAGATTAAATGCACCTTAATAATTGTCATTTCGGTAGAACACGAGCAATTTGTAGATTACTTGAATGAGCCGTACTCTCTAATACTTCCTAAAGACGGAAGAGTCGATGCAAAGGAAAAAAGTCAACAAATTTAAAGCATGCAATATGCCACAACAATGTAAATTACACTTTTGAAAAAGTATAAAAAGCAAAAGTGAAAAATTAATGTCTCGAGTGTTTTCCAGAACACTAATTCCGAAATGTTTTCTTAACTGTGTACCAACTATTTTCGACTAGGGAAAGTATAATTTTATTTACGTTGTATAAACAATTTTTAAAACACATAAAATAACATGCAACAGCTCTTAAGTAAGATGACTAACAAATCAAATAAGTATGAAAAATATAACAACGATCCTGACTACTTTTGAAAAAATGAAAGAAACTCCAACACTGAGCGCCAGAGCAGAGATACTATATATGATACAGGAACAATAAATTTTTAACAAGTATGCATGATAAATGAACCAAATTCTTTTCATCAGGATACATGATCATTAATTTTTTAGCAAGTATTCATGATACTGGAAAAATAAGATTGTTAGCAGGTTCAAGTGAAACAAAAATACACAAATTTTTTACTTACCAATGAGAACGGTATTGAGTGAAAGGGTATAAGATTTAACTTGATAAGGAATGGTCTCAGTTTTTCAGTGAAAGTTAACACAGTTCTAATGAATGATATGCTGACAAGAAATGACTTAAAACTGGCTGTTACTTGTCTCTGGATTTCTTCCTCAAGTTGAAAAAAACTGGGAAACTGGCGTTCAGGACGCGTTACTACGAAACGTGAAAGATCCTAGTCTTAAATTTTGGCAGAAAGAAACATGAGATATAGAAAGAAACCTTAACAACAACAGCACTCAACCTGAGTGGTTGATAATTTGTACTTTCCTGATTTGAATCATTTCTACCTTAGTAGTCTGTTCACCCAACATGACATCTTTTTCAGAATTGATTACACTCTTTCATATATCATATGATTCCATTACAATTAACTTACAGCTCTACTAAATCTCTCATTGTTGTATTCCGTACCTGTTAACCATGTCCGTTTTCAGAACTACGACGGCAAAGTGTGACCATTTAAAACACGTACAGTGGTCAAAATATTGTATATCATCTTAAGCGACTTACTAATTATAGATGAGCTTACAGTTCATACTTAATACCGCAACACGGTTTGGTTAATCGTTACGGTCCACTCATCCACTGACGCAGCATTCATCAACAGAAGAAGAAGAACGTGACTATTCAGTCGATGAAAACAGACAAGACAGACAGGATTAATGAACATATCACAGGTTGAGACCCTCTAAGAACCCACTGAAGCGTACGAGCTTTCTGAAGACTACCACTTAGCTCCCGACGCTTGATTAATCCTTTCAGATTTATACTTTTGATGGAAAGAAATGAGTAACATGAGGAAAAATTTATAGATTCATAGGGATATTCCCTTACATTTATGACAGTGGTACCAATTTTGAGCTGCTGAGTAGTGCAAGAACTCAATTTTAAAAAGTGATATGCTTTCTGCACCACAAGCATTAAACATGATCTCTTCAGAGGTATGAAATGTGTGCCACCAGACTTGAGAGCGTTAATACGATGACAGGTTCATCTTATCGTTGTAGAGGACACATGTTGTTCTTCGTGAAACTAATGGCATTATATCAGCCCTTTTCATGAAGATAACTGAACATATTTATGATCTTTCTTTAGATGAACCCAGTCGCGTTTTCAGAAGTGTTCACATTATCGAAAAGTAAAATCGAGCTGGATTATGAGCACAATTTCAACAGGAAGAGTAACTAATAAACTGTTTACGTCAAAAAACGATTACTAAAACACAAATAAAGACAAATTTCCCATCTGAGCTCAGTTCATAATGAAACAAAGAGGCAACAAATAACAAGAAATTAAGGAACTTGTGCCGAAAATCTTGGAATAAATTTTCAAGGTAAAATTGGAGGAACTCATTGGAAAAGAAAACAAGACTAATTTCAGCGGGTCTGACGACTTCCAAAGAAAAATTTGGCTCACAGTCCCAAAGTCTCCAGTTAAAACCAATGTTGCCATAATGTACGAAAATACTGAGTTTAACAAGAAACAGTTCAATAACGAATGGTAATTCAATTCAAATCGTTCTGCCTGATTTAAGGTATACGGAAAAAATCAAATTTACGACACACAGTACCAAGGGATTCAAATAAAGAAAATTTTCTCGGAAACTATACAACAAGTTTATAAGGGCATGAGGGAGAGAAACAACACCTTCAAAATAGGAATAGTGACCTTACACACTGAATCACGGAAATACAGTTTGAAACTCGACTTCAGCAGCAGGCAGTAATACAGCCACGATGTGGACGCATGAAGTTGATCTAGTAGCACCTCTGTGGAATCAGAAGTTATCGTAATTGTAGCCCTAAAAATTGAGGTAATTTCAATTCAACAAATTTTTCATGTCTCTCCATAAACCATACGCAAAACGTTATTTTTCTTTCGAGATTATTTTCTTATCATTCCTGGCGAATCCTCAGTTTGTAGAGAAAATAAACTATATTTCTTAATAATTCTACGAACTGTTGACCGAGATGAATTTGTTCCATATCGTCGACTTGAAAAGTTTTCATTCTCTTCAATTTGGCTACGCATCATTTCGATGTTATTTGCTATTCTTCTTGTGAAACGTCTTCCGGAATTCCTCTTGTTTCTATTGAGTATTGTTTCACGTGTGAAAAATTTTGCAGCAGCTTTTCTGACAGTAGGGATGCTTACACTTCTTCTTGAAAATGATTTTGAAGTAATTAAACGACTTCTGTGACATTTTTGATATCATTGAAAGTTATGAACAAGAATGTTAACTCTTTTTTGTCAATTGCATTGTTAAGGGTTGATGGCGAAAAATTTAATTTCTGCGTTTGTAAAGTGAAATTGAACGAAAAAAGGTCTCATAAATAGGAATGACATATAAATGATACATTTTTTCTGTGATTTTAAGAGATAGGAAATCGTTCTTTTTTAGCGCTTTTAGAATTACGCTCGCACAATCGCGAAAAATATCATTCTCACTTTTCGATTACCTGTTCGTAAACTATGTCTATGAATACAAAATGGCTTTACCTGATAAAAACACAATAAATAACATTGAAAATGAGATTATGCTGAAGTTTCTACGACCATTGGTTATACAGTTATAAGTATTTGAATAAAAAGAAATGTTTTTGTTGCCCACCCTGTATAATTCAGCGACGTCTCAGCATCTCGCTACAACAGGACCACTGACCAGGTCACGATCTTCTAGAGATTGAGGAATGTAGAAACGGCAGCAAATTGCAATAGTAGAAAACGACAGCGGGTATCCAGACCAGCGGTCGTAGGTGGTCACGGCATTGAATCATTTTCAGATGTAAACCTTTAGTGAAAAACAAATGATGATGTTCACACACAAGTTAACTATTTTCTGTAACTGATAGGAAGATTGAAATTTGCTAGGATTACTTGTGTGGTTATAGTTCATAACAGTATACTGCTCTTACAATTATTGTCGATTGCTTGGAAAAAATATAACCTGTAACACACCCTTATACTCGAAAATCTTTTACGATAGCGTAAATTTCGAAGGCCACGATGACTCCACAAAAGCAGTGTAAACGCACAATTACCAATTCATCATCATTTGGCCGACCGCAAGGAATTGTACGACTCATAAATCTTCCAATCCGTTGAGACTGCGACGTTAGGAATACTACAATAACGTACACTGCTGCATTTGATGGCGCATTGCGTAGATCAAGAGGGAACGGAACAAATGCAAGGAGCTTAAGAAAGCAAAAGTGTTGCAGCTTGATTAATGCTGTAACTTGAACTCATACATTGCGTCAATATTACTTATTAAACTAGAGTGGGGTGCGCTAGTGGACAATGAAATATCTGTGATGACGAAAAATGTAGTTAACGATTCACGTGCGGGAAAATAATTCCCATGAATATTTTAGACAAACCGTATTTTTCATACTTTGTAATACAGGGAATATTCAAAGAAGGAAATTACAAACAACTTTGAACACAGTGAAAAGTTTTTTCATACTGTGCATTTTATGGAGATCTCAATCATTGTATCAGAGCATTTTAGAAACGGTAAATTGATTATTACGAGAGAAAAGGCTTTCGAAGTAAGCGAAGACGCGAACAACCCACAGGTAACGAGGTGTCAGAACTGTCAGCACGAGAAGATCGCATGAATATTGCATGCAGATGCAAGAAGACACAGCTCGGAGATCGCTTGGGCGGCTGCGCTGGGCACGCATACGAGTCGGAGGCACTTGAGGTCAGTCATCCGTAGCAGAAGCAGTCTTTTTCGGCCGGTAACAGCAGGTCTAATTGAGCCAATGCGGAGGTGGAGTTGAGGCCATTTGTTCGCTCAGCTTTTTCTGGTGAAGTTGATGGGCGAAATCCTAGCAGGGAGGGGCAGGTCGCCGCACCTGCACTTCAAACAAATAACACAAAACTCGCTGATTGCAGTAGCAGCAGGATGGTTGTACCGCAGTGATAGAACGCTCACAACTACAGCACTGACATGGTAGTGCTGCAGTGATAAAATGCTTATTATTGTCGCAGCAGCATGATTGCATGGCAATGGTAGGGCGTTCATGATTGCTCAAATTATCATCATTCGTCCGACAAGTGACAAAATAGGCCCCAGCATCTATGAACCTGGATACTTCCAACGCAAATTTAGAAAAAATCAAGAGGAATGTGACATGGAAACTGACATCAAGAAATTAGAATTGGAGGCACATGAGTAAAGTGCCTACTAGACATGAGTTTTTCGAATATTATTACTATGCAAGAAACACTTTTTACAGCGCTCACTAGCTTTAAATCCCTTGGAATCAACTGCAGTTTTAGAGAAAAGACAAATTTTAATAAAAATGTAATGTAGGACATAAATTCTCAGGCTGAAAGTTTTGCGTGTTTTCATAACACGTTTACTCATGTCATTTATATTATTTGCAAGAAAAGGTTAACATTCATCAACGTACTGCAATGAACACAAAAATACAAATCAACTAGTTACTCAATTTAACTAACTAAACATCGAGCCAGTCTGCTTTTCCCAGTACTCCGTAGAAGTTTAGGTCTTCTGATTTAGCAAATGAGTGAGAAACTGACTGGGAATTAAAATGACATAAAAGTTTAAGTTAGAAGTAGCATTACTGTAATACTAACTAAAAAACGGTTAAAAATACAGTCGTTTAGATTTTGTAAAATTGGAAATGTTTTCGGGAAAAATAAATAAATGATGAAATTGACATTGCCACCAGGGGCGGTTGCTACATTAGGGCCTCATCCTGACGGTCACTCGATGTCCTCAAATCCAAATCTTGAAAAAATAGAACTCTTTGTTTCAGTTAACCTCATCGCATTGAGTCGACCTTACACTCATGGTGTACCAAGCCTCACAGCTTCAGTTTAATTGCTGAATGTCCCATAAATCGCTTTACAGAGTTACAGAAATTGTATAAATACTGAACCTGTATACATATTGTGGTGTCTAAGGTCCCAATTGTGAAACGATGGAACTAATCGACCTATAAATAACGAACCATTATATAATGAACTACTAAAATGAACCATGGAACACTATTTAACAAGGAAAAGTTTTCAGAGCCGTAAAAGGAAAAAATTCAATGGGTATTTCTTTTTAAGAAGGATTTCTTAACAGAAATAATAACTTTCAGGGATATAATGCACCTCATAGACAGTGGGCAAAGAAATATAGAAAATTAGCAACATAATGAATTCAGAGCAACTAAACTAATCATGATAGAAAAATACTTATTACAATACACTTCATAAATCCTTGCCGTAAATTATGCTGAAGAGCTGGCAAAACCTCCAGAGGCAACTGTGTGCATGCAGTGAGCCAGGGATCCATAAGCAGCAATTCTATCAGGCCTGGACAGACTACACTCCATCTAATTTTTTGCTTAATCATCACTGAATATGAGCATTTGAGGAGACGTATTTTATGAGGGTTAGAAAATATCAGTAGGAACTTCATTGCCGCACGGGACCATAACGTCAATATTATAAAGTCTTGTAAAACTTGACTTCTTACTTTGATATGATGGATTCGTGCGCCTCTATAGAAAGTAAAAGAGAAACTCGAGTGAAAGGTCATATGGTCTCTACGGCTGGCAGTACAAGCAATGTTAGTCTGCATGATTAAGTTCTATATAACATTTTTTCAAGGTGAGGTCATGAAAACAGAATTTTCTGCAAAACTTATTTCTGCAAGTGAATACTATTTAGAAAATGAGTAATTTCTAAATCTCTGGAAAAAAATTCGAGGTCATTAAATGTATTTTTGTTCATATTCGATTGCCCACGTATTTGTTTACCTAAGGCTACTTCATTACCTGTTCATTAATTTTCGACATTTACACTCCCAGCGTCGAAAAACTACACTTTGACTCTCGATTTGGCACTACTGTTAATTGAAGCAGTTCATCATGTGAGCCCCGTGAAAAAATTATTCGGTAGATATTCAGACACATGAGAGGCATTTGATCTTCAGCTGGAATTCAATTCGAGATCGTCCCACAGTCGACATTGAAAGGCCCAGTGACAGACTCCTTCCATCATACGGATAATAAGTGTGTATGGAAAACAGGCAGCGCAAGGCCGAGGCAATTTGGGAAATTAGTTCCGTGGCAACGACTCGAATAAAATTTTGCTCGTCTGCAGCCATGACTGCGACTCAGCTCGGCATGGGCGTTTCAGTAATGAAACGCCGCTGCGGGCGGGCAAGACAAAAAAGGACCAATTTTAGGATTTGGCCCCAGAAAGTTTTGAAACTGACGCATGACAGGGCAAGAAATAGGCGAAACTATTCTATTGTTGAAAAATTGCAGCACAAATTCGAGGCAAGAAATAAATCGTGGGCTACATGAAAAGTTTTTGACGGCTTCCAATAAAAACTTGTTTTAAAAACATAACCGCCACCAGGGGTTGAATCTTTATCGAAAGTTAAAATTTACAATGTAGAAGAGAATAAATGTGCATTTAATGATGATGAGAGTAAAGGAAAGAAAAAATACTCAAAAAGAGAGTTGGTGTCCAAAGACGATGGCATAATCACTGTGACTAATCACATTGGTCAGTCACATTTATTTGGACACAAATGCAACAAATTTATGATTGTAGTATATTAACTATTTAGTTAAGGATAGTATGGTGTTCCTATTAAAATTTGATAGGCACTTCGAATATACCGTCAGTACAAGTAAATTTTATGATAATTTAAACACGTTGATGAAACACATTTAGTTTAGGCTGACATTTTATTATTCAAGTGTAATGAACACTGTAAATAAACATTACCAATGTTAGTAAATTTATAATTACATGTATAATTACGTTGACGATAACATTTAGTAAGCATTTCAATTGTGTTAAAGCTGCTTACAACATATCGTACATATCTAGAAGAACTAAACAGGAGCCTGATAATTACGTCAACTGCATGTAAATATTTGCACTAACGAAGATGCTTTGAAAAAAGCGTTAGTGTCATTACGTCGTTGTATTAGAGCATTTCACTTATCCCGCACCACAACTAATAATTACGTGACATACACCTAAGATATTGCAAACCTTGTGGCAGAAACTATAATTAACGGTGGGGACCAAGCAATTCTGTGCGTAGCAAGTATTTTTGGACGCTAAGAGAAAATAAAGGAAGTGCAAAATACACCCGAATTGTTTTGTAATGTTACGTAAAGGTTTGCATCATTTCAATCGTCAGTAGTTCTGCACAAAAAATCCCATGCATAAAATAAATAAAAATCAGATATTGTGAAATAAATCGTCTGAGAAAAATATTCATTCCTTAGTGGACAAAATGTTAACTATTAACGTATCACAGCCCTTCTTCATATTAAAAGTAATTGAAAAGAGTAAAGTCGCTAAGACAATGTCTCACTCTAGTTTTTTATCACACATCCTGACCCTTAAAAACAAGCACGCTCGACCATCGATTTATTATATTTTATGCTGAAGTGCAGGTCGATAACAAAACAAAGCACAGATATTGTATCCGGTCGCGTACCCCATATCAATTTAGCAGCGACTTCGAACGAGCTACTGATGAAACATCGCGGGTAGACCTCAAAGACGCTCTTTTAAATAGGCTGACGGTTAATTGCACAGCATGCACTGATTGTTTATTGAATTCATTGTTTGGAACATGTCTATATACTGTTGAATTAATGCAAACGCCTGTTTAATTCGATATTCAAACTGATTGCATTGAAGGTATACGTACATAGCACATGATTTTATTGCACTACTACTTCTGGCAGCATAAGACTTTAAAACTGTTGTCTGTAGTCATTATAATAATGGCATTGGCCTACATAGTTAAACATTTAAAACAAAATAGTTCGTGAGAAAGCTTTCGCCATAAATTCCGAACAGAATTCGCCAGGAATATTTGATCGCGTTTTAAGAATAGGAAAGCACCTCCCAGCAACATCGAGATAATATTCCGTGCGTAAGGAATGTGTAAAATTCAACAAAAAGGCATTTATGTGCTGAACCTGCAAAACATAAAACTACGACTTTTGAATTTCACACAATTCAAAATTTGACAAATTCAAGAGCAATGGTAATTATTTGCATACTAGGGCGAGAAAATCTAGTATACAATTAATTACTACTTCATTTGAATTTGTCAAATTTTAAATGCTATTGTGAAATAGGTTGCAAAATTTTACTTTTCAGATACAAATTTTAGTGAGATTTTGTCAGTAAATGTCTTTAAACTCATCTTCATTTCCTTTACCCGTTCTCAAAACTGCAAGCCAGTTTCAAACCACAAAATCGTAATTGAAGGATTTTAAAACGCTACCCTTCCTCATACTGCGCGTCAGTCCCACTCATAGGTGAGCTGCATGGAATGGAAACTACCAAGTTCACCTAAAAAGTGCTTGGATGGCATGCGGTTGGTTGTCCACAGCAAATTCGCCCAAGAAGCAGAGGCAGCCAAGCCAGGAGTTTAGAGAGCAGGTGTCACGATTCATTGCCTACACTTATAGCTAAAAAAGAGCACACATTGCAGACGCTTCAACGGGAACGTTGGCTGTTCTCTCGCTCCTATACACCAATAAATCATCGAACCAACTTTTACTTATTGTAGGGTAGTGAGCTGAACACTGTAGAACCCAGTAGCTTTCTCAAAGTTTACCTATATCACAAAATGCAGGCGCTTCTTTTTCGTCGCACCTATTCTCTTCAAGTGGGAAGGAAAAGGGTAAAAGAACACCACTAAGATCCAACGGTGGTACGTCAAGAATTTACAAGCCCGTCCGCGTCCTTCACTTCGAATTGCTGGAGCACGCTTTAATTTCTTAAGCATATCTGTTACAATGCTCCGTTCGTTTTAACTATCCACCCATGCCTTAACCTGACTGGACACTGCTAGCTCATTCCCCTTACGTTCAACCTAGTGAACATAAACATAGTTTGATAATTTGCTCACCCCAGATACTCTTCGTCGTACCTCCTTATTTCTAACTATCAAACCAAACACTTCTATCATACGCCATTCAAATATATAGTTTTTATCACCGTATCAAGAGTTGAACCATCGTTTCTACTCAATTAAGGAGACCATTTCAGTAAAACCCAGTAACCAATTAGTTAAGGTAACTCTACAGGAACTCAAAATATTATCTCGATTGCCTCTCGAAGTCAGAAGATTAACAAAAACAGAATCGAACCCATTCGAGCAAGAGGTCGTTTGAAAGGTACGCCGGCCTGCCTAAGGAGAGAGATGGAGAAAAAAACAGAGGAAGGCAAAATCCATGCGTAAAACTAATGACCGCAGGCACTCAGCATTCCCTTTGATTGTAACTTAAGATACATATCCTCAGAAGAGTACTAGAACAACATGATACGATCTGGAATAAACCTATTCAGAGCGCCCCTCTGGATATCTCAAACACAGTAAATTATCAACAAGCTCATTATTTTTTGCCCCTCGCCGTCCCAGAGTGAATGCACCTCACGGAACACTAAACGAACATAATCTCATTCGAACTTTTCTTCTGTACTCGCTTCCAGTCGAGTATTTTAACAGTTTTTTACGTGTTCAATGCCTTCAATACTGAATTCGCTAAACGCGTTATTTCGTCCTGCCTCTATACATGACCCTACGCACACAAAAATCTTAGTTCTTCCTTTACTCTGCATTGTAACCGACATTCATTCCTTGAAAATTTTGAATAAACTCTCAGAATTAGGAAAAATACGAGCACTCGAAAATCGAAAAATCACTTTTGTGCTTGTCCTTGGAAACACGATTTGTTCTAGAGCAGAAAAAACGGATTCAGTTTCTAGGCAGCATATTTATCGACGTCAACAGAGAAAATACTATTTACTCATGTTCAACGAGTCAAATTGAATTATTGTACATAATTTTATTGTACGGCGCAACGCACCTAGAGTATGGAAAGCACTGAAAGATAAAGTGAATTCTCCATGATTGCGTCCCAGAGCGTATTCTTCCACTCGCAGTACCTCAGCCTTGATCCAAAACATTATTTTGGGTAGATAATTAGTTACTACTAACCATCACTACGGAACATTATGGAGTTGTGCTACTAGGCAAACAAAAAAGAAATCAGTCTATCGTATTCCCATAAATTAGCAAATAACAAGTACTAATTTATGATATAACAAAATAAATTCTTGGTCAATCTTCACATTAATTAAATGCACGTGTAAAAAAGTCACTCCTGGATAAAAGAATTTTTGAACTTAAATTAAAGTTACCTTACCACGCTACCTAAATTTATTGTGAATTATAAGCAAGAACCAAACTTTCTTTATTCAGCTTAGGCTCGTAATTACCACAGGTTAATAAAGCGCCTGTTTTTATCCTAATAACAAACCTTAATGGTACCCTAACACCTTCACCAAAGTCAACTTTATTCAAACAGGGCAAAGTAAACAGCTCAGCTGAAAAATTAAAAATGGCATTCTCCTTAACTGAAATTTATAAGTTGCACCCATACTTAAGGCTTTACTCCACTATTGAATTAATTTACTGATAACAGATCATTTAGTCGTCCCGTAACAGAAATATAACACTGATTGAGTTGTGTGCGAACTAACTTGTGTTTTATTGAGACCATGCAAGAAAAACATGTTGACTTGAAGGGCAGTGCCTAATGTGTGTGTTAAGTGGTTTGTAAACCCTCATGGGAAAAACAGCTTATCTGTTTTACTAAATAAAGACAACTTACAAGCAATTGAATAAAAACAATCCTGTATACAATACTAAGATTTATATTTGATTTTCCACTCATGATTAAATGAACTCGTTACGATAATTTAAAAAACGAATTATTGGCCTTGGAAAAGAATGCGTTATCAGTTACATGAAAGATTGGGTGAGTTAGTACAACATAAATTCATTCAAAGAAGCCTAAATATAACAAAGAAATAAGATAAATTGAATTTAAACCTGATTAGAATCAAAACTACAGTAATTGCTCAGAGTTATATTTTGCGACAAGGGAAAATAAGCACTTGGTTAAAGCTTATTCAGAGCATCATAACAGACAGTCCGAGAGTATATCATACGAACCGAGAAATGCACACAATTTGAACAAAAACCAACGAACTCTGAGAAACAAAGTACTAAACCTTGATGAAACACAAATTCTGAAAACATAAGAGAAAAGTAAAAGAAAAAACTTAGAGGATAGAAATTCAACTTGAAAAACGTGTTAGTGGTTCTGCCAAACTTGTAAATGGAGGTCGAGAATTATATATAATTTCCACAATGAAAACATTTCAACCTTTCTGAATCCCATTATGCTGTTAATTCATCACTTACATGAACCCATAAATTAACAGGTTTTAATTCGAAAAATGTTCGAAAACATTCACCTTACCGCTTTATATTTGTGGATCATGTCTACGAACTATGGTAATGACTCAAATTTTAACATATATCGCACAATATTGATCCAATTATACAGCACAGTAATGTCGAAACACAACCCGGAGTACGGTGAAAGCAATAATTGAAAACTAAATAACGAGAAAAACAGACTCACTAAAACAAAAAATGTTGTGCCGTGATTTAATTCAAAACTGACATTTTCAGGCTAGTAGCAATTTTTGCTCTATATAAAGAAAGTTGCTCACGCTGGTCTCGAGCAGTCGCATCTTGCAGTACGATCACAAAACAAACATTTCTGAACCGTTCGAATTTACTGCCTCTCATTCAATGCACGAGTAAGAATAAATAACGAATATTGCAATGCTTCCGTTATCACTTTTGTGCGCCGACGTGCCCTGCATCTAACTCGTACACATATTTCCTACCCTAAAGAAATGGTAGTGTTTGCTCTCTCTTGAATCGTGGTTTCACCAAAGTGCTTTGGGTTCTGTATTTCTGCTGAGAGTAGCATTGGCGTCGGCAAAATCTTCTTAAGAGGGTTTGCCCCATTTTTAGCTCCATAAATTGAAATTTATGGTGAGAAATTGCTTTGTCGAGATGGCGTGGTTCAAAGTAAACAATGGCTTATTTCATCAGTACCTCGAAATAGCAACCAAATATTAAGATGAAAATTTTGTGTTCACAACTGAAAATAGATTCAAAATTGTAGGCTTTCCTATACAAAATTAAAATAGAACTCAAGGTTTGTTATAGTTCCTGTGCTGAACTTTAATAAACTTTGCGCTGAATGTGCTAAGTTAAAATAGAACAAAAGGTTTGTTATAGTCCTTGTACTGAACTATAACCCCATTAGAAAACTGATGCACTCCACAGCAAGATCACAATTTGTGGCCTCTACTGCGAGCAATAATCTGTATTTTAATTACGTCATACATTTCATAGTTATATTTTATTTCATTCATACTCGTAGAAAATCTAATTATTTTTAGAACACTTAAATGTTAAATTTAATTTTAACTTTAAAAAGTCGACATCAGCGCCATGGCGAAGGTATTTTTAAACTGCTTCATTTTCCTATTTACTTATTTGGAATTTTGTTTAGTCATCCGCACCAAACCTTTCCATTTTTAATGCTAGAAAATTAACAAAAATTAAAACAGCTGAGGATGAATTTTTGAAACAAATAACGAACATCTGTGACAGAGATCACTAAGAAAGTCCAAAAAATTCATTCTACTATATGCCCTTTGAACACCAGTTTGAATAGCAAAAATCCCTCAGAACAATAAGAAAGTAATGTTCTAAGAGTAAGATACACACGATGATATACATATATACTTCTGATGAAGTCCATAATGTTGAAATCACGTGTCGAGGGCAACATCCACCTTAAAAACTGTTGTCTCTGATGCTACTCGAGTCCCAGTTGTCATACCAAAAACCCATCAGTGTGTCACAAATAGACCCTACTCTAGACCATACTCGGTGCACAGTAAATGGAAGCAGGGAGAGAAGTACGAAAAGAGAAAAAGGATTAACACCTCCCAGAACGTGGCACCCAATGAATGATGAAGAAATAGGAAGCGAGTAAGAAAATTAGGGTGATGTAGTGAAGAGGTAGTGCCGTCTAGCTCGTAGTACCCTGGGGAGCGCACTCGATCCCTCCTAAGAAAAACCGGGGTCCCTCTAGCCAAGTCGAATAGAAGGCAATTGATCTTCCACTAGATTTGCTCAGGACGCGAAAAAATTTCAGTGCTTCAGTAGAGGTTCCACATCAACATCCCTTTTCAAATACTAGTTGCTACACGCTAACCTAAAAATGTGGAGCGTGCTACATGTCAGCTTACTCTGATCTTTTTTAAGTGAAATGTTCAGCGCTTATTCAAACAAGGTATTTCAAAACTAATAGTTCATCAGAATGCTGAAAATTGCTTAAATTAAAATTACACTTTAACAAAATGCTTTTATAAATACCTTTTCTAATTGTACAACACTGCAAAAATATTCTTATTCGAGATCTGCGAAAAATTATACATTCAATTTCAAGTAGATAGCAGTTCAGTAATTATGGAATAATTAGAAATACAATTGGTCACTCATATACATCATGATTACTAAGCTCTGCACCATGAGGTTGATTACATTTCTTCTTACTTCTTGGCTCTGCTCTTCCACATTGCAGAACTTTGCACCTGAATTAAGGCTTTTGCAACTTAAATATATCTCTGTAAAAAACATCCTGAATGTTTCCTGAAGCGGTTAAACCAAGCTTGATAAATTGCTCTGATATATGTACATCTATTTAGTATTCCAACCATAACTTAGAATATCTTTGTAAAAGCGTATATGTTAATGCCTACATTATTCAGGAAGCAGTCGTTCCAAATAATCAACTTGACAAAGAATAGAATAGTAATGGAAACAACAAATCCAGGGGCAAAATATTGGTGCTATCAATTTGTCCGACTAGATTTATTGGACTGATCTCAGGAACTATTGATAAAGGCCTCGAAGGGAAAAACTTATCGCTGGTCAGTGGAAGTGAGTGAACTGTTCGAGTTTCTGTGAATTCTGAGGATATTTATTTACCAAAGCTCTTTCATCAATAAAGTTCCTTTGAAGCGTCGTGTGCCGTCTGAAGGTATAGGAAATATTCCAATGGAAAATTGTGGTTCGGAAACCCTTTGTGTTCGAGCTCTGCTGGTTCATGAAAGACAGTGAGACGCAAGAAAGAAAGCAGAACTGGCCCTTAAGACACAGACCCCAGTCAAAGTGCTTCAGAAAACACTGCCCCACGAGTACCGCCTGGGAACGATTCACGATAACACACGAAATTCAACACAAATATATTTATTAACAAACCATCGTTAACTGTTATAAAGCCTCGCAAAAAAACAAGTTCACATTCATTAGGAAATAAAAATAAGAAAGAAACGTGTAAGTTAGGAATTTAAACACGAGAATATGCTCATCAACTCGAATAGCGGAATAGGTTTCAGGATAGAGAATTTCTGTCAGAAGAGAGGATAAAGAAGAGATAGTGATGGGTCAGTACAGCAAAGAGTGAAAGCTGCACACAGGATTGGGGACGCATTCACAGCATTGGGGACGTCTAAGGATTGGTGACGCATGTATAGAGGATGAGAGAGGATTTTAATTTGCCCAGGCAGAACCGTACCAGGACAGCAGTGCTGTATGAGTGAGTGTAGAGCAGAGAGTGGCATTCCAGCAATAATAGAAAGGCTACTCACAGCAAACAAGTGAAGGATACTAAAAATGCACAACCGTGCAACAAAAGAAGTGGGTCAAGATACATTTTGTAAAGAACAATGCATGTTTTCTCATTCTGTTCTGAAGGCTACACTCGAGAAATCGCTAGAAACAAGTTCCTTAATAAAACCGCATTTCTCGAAGAAATCTTCTCAACATTTCTTAACGTGAATCAATTTGTTAAATATTCCCGATGCTAATTCCAGATCGGCGAACTTCAGTGCAAGTTTAGTCAATGTGCTGATTGCTTTCAATAGAACAGTAGACAGGAAATTTGAGTACTAATATTGAATTTTCCTAATACATCAACGACAACTGTATCACACTATACAAGCGAAATAAATACCACTCAAAATTTTTTTAATATAGCTTCTGTCTCAATATTGAGCTTTCTGCCCTTTTATTACTCATGCCGTTAACAGTTCAGTAATTATTTTCCGATAGTGACAGAAGTAAAATTTATACTTTGTTAGGCAAAACACTGAGCAAGTATTTGAACGCACCAATGAAACTATTATAAAAACCTGAGAAGAAAAAATGCATTTCGCTACTTCACATTATTATTTATGAACATCACAATAAAAAATTGAAATTAAAAGTGTGTACGCAAAAGTGGAATTTTCAATCGTTTAGAATACGAAACTGTAAACGGTATAATTTAGGCTACTCACGTCCTCACTCAAATCATGAAATCAGGTCTCTGTTTCTTAGTTTTTTTCAGTTTGTATAAGTTACGGCAACATGACTTGTACAAAGGATAGTATACTTGAAAATTAAAAACCTTGAAGTGTACGGAAGTATAATGGCATTTTGCTGTAACTTTTAGAAACTGATATATGGAGTCTAATGCAAGGTTGACTTTGTATTGATTTTTGAGCATAAATGTTTCGGAAAACTTTGTTATATTTTTAGAGTTATAGAAAAACTGCAGAGAATTTTTCTTTTTCGTAAAAAGACTACGCGAACGTTAACCTTTGGATTATTCTCGTCAATCGCTACGGAAAAGCGTATTTTTCGAAGTCGATAATAAATTTCAAAGCCTCTAAATCAACTTTCACTTCTAGGCTATTATACTTCAGTTGAACGCATTAAATTTATGAATATGAGAGCTATGAAGTTAAAGCACATAACATTGAAGCTGCTGATCGTCCTACCAGCAATATAGGTCTCAGTAGTCCACGGTATGATGCTTTGCTTTCATACGGAGCAGCGTGAGGTCTTCGTTCGTCTCGGAGACTGTAGTTGTTTTCATATCGTAGCCCGACCAGAGCTGTGTATACATTTAAAGTTAATAGAACAAGTTTCATCTACAACCTATCTCCTCCCCCTAGCCATCAACTAAAATGTGACCGCCGAAAAAATGCATATATATCGTATTTCCTAAAATAAATTAATCATCATAAGTTGTTAGTGATATGCTTGTTGTTAAAATATGTTTTTAAACAAATAGGATTGCCCTCAACGTATTCTTTACGGTATTAAAGAGGAAGCAGCCTTCCATTTCTTATCCTATAAATAAAATTAGTACAGAGTATAACTTCAATTTCAATATATTTGAAAATATAACGACATTGAATTAATGTCTAAATGCTAACGCTTCTTCCATAATTTACCATAAAAATAATGCGACGTGCCACCCAAACCCACACAAAATTTTATCCCTCTTTAAAATATTTTACACATCACGTTTAATTATCCTGTTCATTTCAAAAGTAGTCGTTGAAAGCGCACAGCATCACCTGCAAATCACAGCAAAGCAGTCCTCTTGGCTACAGTACTTTTAGGAGTATATTCAATTTGAAAGTAATCTTTTCAATTGAATCAAGCAGGGCGAACATTGTGGATGAGAATTAAATACCCGTATGATGTCGTAGCAAAAACCTGATTTATTACGGAAACACCACACTGCCTGTCGATGGCCGAATCAATTTTTTCTTCAAGTCGAAATAATTGTGCGTTACAAGGTTCGGAAAATCCCTTATATTTAGAGGAGGATGACGTGACTCAAAACAACCTTATTATGACGATGTTTTGTCTCATTGTATTACAACAAAAGTAATAAATGGTAGATGAACGCATTGATGCTGTGCATATAGATTTTAAATAAAAACAACTCAGATGGTAAAGAAAAATTATCTGGTCGCTTCAAATGCAGTCTCTCGAGCCACTCAAGGACCTCAACTCAATTACGCGAGTTTCAGTCAAAAAAACATGGTTCACTTAGCCGAGGTTTTGGGTCCCACTTGAAGGGCAGGTCAGGCTCTATGGAAGCGCTCAAGCATCGATTGAAACATTCACGTCCTCTCTCGTATTCGATACCAGCGACCGTGTGCAGTAAGTGCTCGCAAACCGAGTACCACGATGCGTTCGCAAGTATAATGGGCAGCAGGGCAATGCATCTCGCACTTTAGATGAGGCACTTTCAATTAGGAAACGAGCGATGCCGGTGGGTAAAAGCCCTTAGCAAAATTTAATGAGAAATTGAATCCGACATTAGATCAATGAATGCGTTTGCCTTGAATGCAAGAAAGTTAAGCCAAATTATCAGGTTCTGAAACTCCAGACGCAATTGCCAAAGCTCGAGTAAAACGACTGATGGAAAAGAGTGAAACTGACCTATCGAAAGAAGCAGAGCAATTCGAAATGGGTGATCCATGAATATATTCATGCTGTTATTCTTGCGACATTTAAGAGCAAGCAACATGGCTGACGGGCTAGCCCTGAGCTCCAAGAGCACTTCATTGGACGGGAACAACAGAGGAGGCCAGACTTGATGTTTTGTTGATGCAAAGGCATTGTCTGAACAACATCAAGTGTCTACATCGTAGCTCTAGAGGCTTTTGTTTACAGAGGCTGCGGAGATTAGGCCGACCGACTGCAAGGCTGAAGCTCACACTCCCTATGACGGACGGTCGCTGAGCTGGAGCTCTGACTAGCGTTTGATGGGAAGATACCACGTCGGGGTTCAAGATGCTTTCAACCATGGTTCGTGCAGCAAGATATTAAAAACACAACCAGTTTAATCAAAATAAGTGAATGACTGTTTACAACATAAATGCACGTATTTTTCGGGCGTCTGGAAAATTTGGGATCTCACCATATATATAATGCTTATAATGAATATGATGGTCCATAGTGTCACCATATGAACTTTATAAAGCCAACTTGTGTTGTACTTTGTGTTACAGTTCAGTAACGCAGGACTGTTATATACGTACTACATTGATAAAAATAAAGTGAAAATACAGATAATTAGGAAAGGTTGAATGCAGACGAATTAGTGAGACTTGTATCATGAATATTGCTAAATATTCAAACTTGGGAAACAGGTCTAACTTACTACAGTATTTAATTTCGCTTTAGTGTATGAAGCTTCAAAAACATATTTTTTTTACCTGAAATGAGCTACCAAAAGCGCATGGTGCATTTGCAAAATCAACGAATCAATATTCGTATACGAGTGGATGATAGCCATTGAGCAACCGGAGGATGGTAATTAAACGACCTAAAAATAAGCACTTACAACAATTATTCATTGATCAGGTTTGGTTAGATCATATTAAATTGAAAGCGAAGAAATCAAGACAGAACAAAAACATCATGAAACAAACCACGATTGCAGTATTAGTTATCAATTCTTTACTGATCAAGGAATGCTGGTCGATTAAATTGCTCGTCGACCAGCTTGCTAGTCTACTTGTTTTTAATGCATTTAAGAAAAACTCAAAATTAGGAAACGAAAGTAAACTAAGAATATCGATAGTCAAAATTTTGTAGCAATTCTTAATCATAGTTACCAAGTCGCTGTACAGAAAGAAAACTGAACGTAAAACATGTTTTGCTGAAACCAACAGCACTGAAAGTAATAATACGAGTAACAGGGTTTCATACAATGCGACTCCATTACATATGTTTCGATTACTGTAAACGAACTCGTTTCTTGCGATTGCCTAACCGGTGCAAATCTTTACTTTGTACACATAATCACTAAAAGACGGAAAAAATTACAGAACCTAACCTTAGTGACCCACAGGTGGGTCCCATTGCAAGAAACGTGTTACGACATTATGCTCGAGTTCAACTACTTTTCTTCGTTGTATATATATATATATATAAATATATATATATATATATATATATATATATATATATATATATATATATATATATATATTGATTCTTATTTGCCGTACATACGTACGCACGTTTTGGAGATGAGTAACGACCAACTTTTTATAGAGCATTTAGTCTTCCTTCTTCCATGGTCAGAGAATTGCTCTAGTTTTTACGATCCAGCAGTTAAATAACATTATTATACTCACATTCAACGTCAATACCTGGGGTGAAGAATTAAAGACTGCTGACACCGATCACTTCGCCAGTAAAACTGGAAGTGTTTTCTCAACACCACAAAATATGTAGTACAAAATACGATATATTAAAACGAGACGATCGGCTCCTTTCATTTGAGCCCGTGCGACGTGTTGACCTCTAATTAAAAATTAAGACATGTTTCCTGGAGAAAATTCTACATCATTTTCATTTTAATATCGTGTGCATCTGATACTGTTACACCCTACAGAAAAATTGACGAATTTGAATTATGTGCAGGAAAAAACTCGACGCGCGCGCAAACAAGCGGTCACAAGTTTTACTAACGCATCAATGAAATTGAACGTGAAGACAAACACAAGTGTTATCTCTAGTAGCACGAGGCCTCAGAGGAGACACGAATAGCTTGTAAAACAAGCTACGGGCCTCCTTTACTGAATCCGAAAGCCCATGTATATCTTCTCGTGAACCCACCGCCTTCTAAGAAGACTGTTCCATAAAGAAAGAATTTTAACGCACCATATACTATCTCTTTAATTTTTTAGACGGCAACGAACCAAGCGCTTCAAAAGTTTAGCTTATTTGTGACCACAAATTGGGTAGCCCGGAAAAGGTACTCGTCAGCTAAAAACTCTGAAAAAAAAGTCTGACCTAGCTGAAGTAAGCCATTGTCGTGCATTTATATTACGGCACGGAAATGGGTTGGATCTCCAAGTCTGGACGAAGTAATTTATTGCTTGTTTTGCAGAGCGTAACTTGGGCCAACAGCCTATGCCACTCTGCCGTCAGACCCAGCACTAAAGTTAGGATAAGCCCAAGAAATAATCCTGTAAGACCGCAGCATGAGAGCTTTATGGGCAAAGGAGCATCAGCCTCGCTGAGTGCTGTGCTGGCTGGTGCTCCGGACATCCATGCTGTCAGTCTAATGGGACCTTCATTGCACAGATGAACACACAGCTTACCACATAATTACTTTAAACAGCCAAGCCAAATGTCAGGATGAGACTTCATTAAAATTTCAGGAGTTTAAATCGAATATATGTACATGAAATAGTTCATATAAATGTATATACTCGTGTATGTATCTACCTACTAAAATACTGTATGTATACATGATTTTAATTTTAGGGACTCATTACCAGACTATAGATGACGAGAACTTTCTCCATTGTTCATTTAGATTCTGAATCTATCACAAAATAACAAAAATTCGCTGGTATCTCGATTTCACAATTATGGAGAGTACAGGGTACGGCAACATAACTCCCTTTTTTCATAGCTTTTTGGAAGGCAAAAAAGGAAGTTTTGTTGCTGCACCCTGTACCACGCTAGGTTCAATTCAATAGACGCTTTGAAGTGTGTGATGGAAGACAAGTTATCAGAAGCCATAATTGTGTTACGAAGTCCATTGTGAACATGCACGATTAGTAAATACTGAGTCTCTATCTTCTATCATATTTTCCTTCAACCTCAAGTTTTTTCTTACAATAATACGTTAATCTTCAACCATCTTGCTCTTTAATCCTAAATTTCTCCGAACAAGAATGAGTAGATTTTCTATCATATTTCTCTTTAACCTCAAGTTTCTCAGCACAATGGGGACATTTATGGATTACTTCACCACTTAACTTCCGCAAATTTTCACCATGTAACACACAAATCAATTTCTGTAGCATCAGTTGCAGCAGTCGTAAGTTATATTAACGCTGTTATATCAGCTAAATGCAAAGTTGGAACGTTATGCAGAACTAGCCTTCTTGCCTGTGTTAAAAAGTCTAGCATTCACATTTTACACAAACTTATTCAAGTATTTATTAAAAAGTCATAGCGACGAAAGAGAGACCAGTTCCAACCCTATTAATCTCAGCCACCTGAGTTCTTGTTCCAACATGTGCTCCAAAATAAACATGGTTTTTATTAGATTTTGAGCTTTACACGCAGTCGATCAAAACTCGGTATCTTTTCTATTAACACGTTGACTCCGATTGCCTGATTGATGTAAAACTTCACTTTGTACGCATAGTCACTAGAAGGATCTGAAAAAATTGCAGAACTTAACCTAAGTGGTACACATACGTACCACTTCGGAGTTAACGTGTTAACTCTATCGTGAATGTTATTGATAAAATTGAAAGAACAGTATACATTTAACGATTTGTAATATTTCTTCAAGCACCTTTTTGATTTGTAAACGACAGATTCACGCGGACACTACTTCACCTAAAGTCACATTATTCATCCCCTATCATAACCTGATAAGATTAAAAAATAATGTGAAATAAGACCCTACAAATTCCGCTTTAATAAAATGCACATGCAACAGATGCCTTTAGGCAAAAAATTGGATTCGATGGACGGAAAAAAGTTACGGTACAGAAAATACGGACACCCTATCAATCTTATTATAAAGAAAATACAGTAAAAATATTCAATTCCCAAGCCAACGAAAATAACGAAAAAGGATACCGAATTAAAATTATACTATACATTAACACTTACATGGCTATGCTAGTAACCAAAATGTTGGACACACGAGAGAGATGAAAAAAGCCAAGGACAAGCAGGAATCAGGCCTCAGTATATGCGGTTGGTATTGGTGTGAGGACGCGCATAAGCCAAGCACCAAACCAATGACGCCAAACTCAGCAAGACTTGGAAGTTGTGGCGGCAAATACTTGTCGCCTGCTCTGCATACGGAGACATGTTCGCATTGCTACCCAAATCAGCAGAGGAGCTGGCGCTAGGTGGGATGAATGCATCAACTTCACGCCAGCTTATCTAGTTTCCATGGACTATCCATATTGATGAGCATCAAAATGACCAATTCAGAGGACTCACACGTATTCAAAATTTATAGCTTTGTAAGTGATGGAGCAGTGACTAAATTTAGAGCAGGTTTTTCTATAGAAATGTGAGATTTTTTAACAAAAGACAACACAAAAATTACACTGCCCAAATTGGAGAGAAATCGCGTGAAATTCGGTATGGAAGTGTGAAAATTCAAGTATGGAGTAAAATAGAAAACATGACAAGAAAAAAGGCGTTTTGTCTATCCTTAAGTTGCCACCCACGTTCCATGCCGTCTAAAAATAAGGCATCGATCCCACGCATGCATCTTAGTCACGCACAGGCATTTCAGTGACGCACATGCACCACAATCATACACAAGCCCCACAAGTTAAGAAAGATAGGAGGAGGGGGTAACAGTCGTATTCTCGGTCATCAGTTTACGTAATAATTACTTGACTCGTGTTGCAACATAATTATACTCCTCTAGATACTTAATAGTTAAGTGACTCTTGGTGCACAATGGATATATTACTCTAAGTCTAAGTACACAAAAATATGGCTTGTGGTACAGAATTAACGTATGACTCGAAAAAGATAAAGATCAAATGACTCGTAATACACAATTGTGACATGTCTATTGGTACATACAAGAGTTACATGACTCGCAGTCCACATATATTTAAGTTTACGGGACACATGAAAATTACTCATGGTACGTAATAATTATTAACCTACTCGTAATACACTACACTCATAATTTATTGAAGAAGAAAAGTTAGGACAAGATTTCTATGAACATTTTTCAGTAATGCACGTTAACGTTTTTATTGCTATTACATTATTTGCTACTTTTAAAAAGCTATCTAACAATTCCAAAATAATTTCCATACTCTAATTTTTGCACACCCATTTTCTATATGTATCTGTCTTAAAAGATATATCAAATTCAAAGACCAACTCTGTTGCCTCTTGATTGAAATTAATTTTTTCCAACCTTCTGTCTAATGAAGAAGTTACCCTCTACATGATTCACACGAGAGGGGTGCAGCGGGTAAGATAAGGAAATACCTCAATTTTTACGAAATTCACGCAACTAATTAAAACCATGCATTTGTGAAGAAAAATTACTAAAAATAACTAAAGGCATTCCCTATATTGATGGATATTTATCAATTTTTCTTGTCCGAATAAACTAAAAAGCATAGACTCACTATGAAGCATCGTAGCTATGCTATTCTAAAAGTACAAGTAGGTTAATTACAAAAAAGAATTGCACAGGAATTTTTGAGAAGATGAGAAGCATCAGTTGAGTTTCAATTTGGTCCCCAAACTCACAAGGAACCTTGACTGAGGCTTAAATGAAGTTGCACTATCAAGATTGAGCAGTAAATTCCGGTAGATAACGATACGAACACAGCAAAGCAACATCTTACAGCACTCTAGGCTCGTTCTCCTACAACATGAACCAGGTCAATTGCCTGAACTCGACGTACTTGCGTCACCACAAGGAAGTAACAAGGCAAAAAACACAGCGACGCAGCTGGCTCCTCACAAGCTTGGCCTTGTTACGACGACAATCTCCAAAAAATATTCGAAGCGTGGGAATTTTAAGGTCGATAACTTTTTCAATTGAGCTAACAAACTGCAAACACGATCAGCCGCAGCACAGGAGGGAGACGCTGTCGCAGAGACCAGATGGTCGGACGAGCAAACTGTCGTATTTACAATGCAGATACGAAAAGAGACGCAGCTTGTCCTTGCCTATTACAGGGCAGTGGCAACGCACGCACAGGTGAGTTCAAATAAATGTAGACGAGAACTCGCATGACAAAACCTATTCATTAATAAAGTACAGAGTGTCCATAAAGTCTTTTATAAAAGTCTCTCATGAAGTCTCAACAGCACCTCTTTCACAAACAAGATCCCTGAAATACACAAATGCAAAATGTGATTAAATACTTTAATAAACACTGATTACAATAAAACAAATCTGAATAAAATATCTTATCAAATGCATTTGTTATAAATTTTTGAAATGGTAGAGATTCTATAAACACCCTGTACTTTGCCTGCACAAATTCGACAATGGTTCCGCGTGAGCTTAAGCAGAAATAGATTTATTCAACCTTCTAAGCTGGAGATCATATGTAGTTTCACGAGGCATGGATTGGAAGTTTTTTCTCAGGAGTAAAGTTCTATAAGGAATAATTGCCGGGAAGCATTATTTACGGACCAATGAAACTTTAAAATTTGAACCAAAATACGATCTTTTTCTCTCAAACCGGCAAACAACGAATCGTTCTGATAAAAGTGCTTCAAAAATACATCATTAAAAAATATTCCACGAAAAGAGCTTCCAAACATTCATTAGAGCTGTGACCCTCATTTCAGGTGAGCTTGGAGTTCATTTATCGTCGATACCTCACGAGGCTCAAAAAGACGTCGACAGATCCAAGGCCGATCTTCAGGACGAGTAAAAGAACTCGAATAAAATATCGAACGGAGACCCTCTAACCTTCCATTTGATGAGCTACTGATACACCATCAGGAGGACAGATGGAAAAATATCACGTCAGGTCTGACGAATGCGGTGCAAGAGGTGGCATCAGGGTCTGCACGGTCTGATGGACGAGTGCAGTGCAAGAGGTGGCCTCAGGGTCTGATGGACGAGTGCAGTGCAAGAGATGGCATCAGGGTCTGTGAGGTCTGATGGACGAGCGCAGTGCAAGAGATGGCCTCAGGGTCTGCGAGGTCTGATGGACGAGTGCAGTGCAAGAGATGGCCTCAGGGT
>VCRD01000425.1:0-48122 GCA_006783055.1 Trinorchestia longiramus | reverse complement strand
TCAGGGTCTGATGGACGAGTGCAGTACAAGAGGTGGCCTCAGGGTCTGATGGACGAGTGCAGTGCAAGAGATGGCCTCAGAGTCCGATGGACGAGTGCAGTACAAGAGGTGGCCTCAGGGTCTGATGGACGAGTGCAGTGCAAGAGATGGCATCAGGGTCTGCAGGGTCTGATGGACGAGTGCGGTTGATCTCCTGGTCTACGGGGTCTGACGGCACTGGACAGGAGGTCACGTCAGTAGACCGAGAAAAGGTACAAACCGAAATTTGTTCAATGATCTGCAGACTGAGTGATTGTGAAGCCATTTATTATCAACGAACGATTGCTGAAAATTCTAGTCCTATTTCGCAATGATGAGTTGCATTAAAAAGAATAATAAATTGAATATGATTTCCACTATCATGCAGTCAATTTAGCTCCCCAATAAATTTCAACTTTTCTTCGCTTTCAAGACCATATAGAGCAGCTGTCGAAGTTATAGCGCACCATTATCGACTGAACTACGGAACTAAAAAATTGAAAGTCTTTTTCAATTTATCAGGAAATTGAGCAATATCAAAACTGAAACAGTTAAAAAGAATAAGTCAGCGAGCGCCCCTTGCTTCCCTCGTTGCAACTGTTAAAGAATGTCAAAAAGCCGGGCAATGATTGAATTTCCTTCGACAAACCAATAATTTGATCGAGTTGTTCAAATTCCAACTGACAGCTGTAATCAGCAGCGACGGAAATTATTCTACGCTTTAAAAGTTTGGAATAAAAACTTCATCAGCAGGGTCAACAATTCAAAGTATGGGGAAAGTTCTGAGCAGAACAGGCAAAAAAATCAAAAATCGCTCACAACTAATCAACCCTAAAAACATTTTTATTATCGAGCAATATATAAGAAATGTCACTTCGAATCTCTCTGGTACGACTGCAAGCCTGACAGTTGATTGGTGCATTCTGATGTTAGCCAACATATCGCGCACAACACCAGTGAGCTCTTCATTAAAAATTGCGAGCGTGAGCATCGATAGAGGAACGTGCCGAGGGCGTGCTGGGAAGCAGCTTGGGCTGGTTTGCAGAGGAGGCCAATTATTCGCGAGTGAAGACTGCAGGAGCTGATTAACTAGCAGACACAAGACAGCAATATGATACAATCCCTCACGTACTGGTCCTCTGCCAAACACGGCACAGCCTTCGATGGTGAGCATGACGATGCAGCACCGGGGTAATTGGCTTAGGCGGTGATGCTCATATTTTGCATTTGAACTAGGCTGCGCGCGTCCCCAAGAGCATCCTTCACTTTTGAAAGAGGAGAAGGACACATCCGATAGGGTGTGTGTGTGTGTGTGTGGATATTTGTATGGTCTTTCTCGGAACAAAATTAAAGATTATGAAAGCTGTATCACCTGCAGACGGCCCCCTCTCTTTCGTACGTGATCCCCTTGTGAAAAAGCTACAATGAGGTGTAAAATTTTATTAAAAGTGACGATATAATTTCCCCAGTACATGACCAGCAGCAATGAACCCAAGCTTCGAAAAATATGGTCTTAATTACGAAGTCATTCATATCCAGTAATTATTCTAGGATAAAACTTAGAGCCTAGTTTAATAGTTCCAATGTAGAATGCAGTCGCAACTAATACCGAACTGAGGGCATTACATAGAAGCAGGTACGGCAACAGGCTACGGCAACAGGCTACGGCAGCAGCAGCAGCAGCAGCACCAGCTACAGCAGTCTCACAGCTACAGTAGCAGATGTAAGGCTGTTAAAATGACACTAATAACGACCTCAGAAGAAAGTTACACGTTATTGATTCGTCAGATGAAACAAAGTTACTCTTAAATTAATTGAGACTAAAAAGACGAAAGGCACTGAGGAGAAACTCCAAATTCCTTCAGAGACCTCAATGCATTGATCATTAAATCATCTACTTTCTTTTCAAAATTTCACAAATTACAATTTTCACATGGTAAATTTAATTTAAAATCGATTATGGGTTCATGCTTATGGCGCTTTGTAGCACAGATCCAAATTTCTAGTCTCAAAAGAGGTCATCTATGAAAAATTCTCATTTGAGGCTTACAGCATAACTTGTTCAACAGGCACAACCTTCATAACCCCTCAAACTCTAATATTTACTCACATTACTGTGTCGTTCAAGCATCATCAGAGCTATGGAAGCACTGCCTTACCTGAAACAAATAGAAAATAAAAGATTTCAAAAGCGAGCAGATGAACTATGTGCTTTTAAGGTTTCTACTGAAATAACACGAGCATTTTCAGCGACAGAAGAGAACGAGAAAAACAGCATAAACAGTCACTCCGATAAGGTTAGCAAGGGAAAAACACCTAATGTTAAAAGCAGTCGCTGTCGGTAGTAACTGCTGCGCTTGTCTTCAGCCGTGCAGTAAAACGCTGGAAAGGTGTTCATTGAGCTTTAAGTTAGATGAAAATAATTTTTTTAAATCATTGACTGGAACCAGTATTTGATTAAGCAGCAAAAATATTTTCCCAATACCTAAATTATTCTTACTTCAATGAAGTGGCTAGGGTAATGATACATAAAATATAAAGCCTCGCATGTACGAATATCAATAATTTCAACCATTCATAATTTTGTAGTGTTTTTATTTTCTCACAGGCACACATTCTGTGAAATTGCCAGCTTACAATGTTAGGGCGATCTCTAAAAAACCTCATTAGCTTTTAAAATGAATAATTCTTAAAAGTATATGAAAAATAAACTTTCGTGTACGCCATTGTTCAATTGTATTTTCAGAGCACAAAAATCAAACATCACTGGAATAAACTTTCAGTAGTGCTAAGCTATAAAGCTTTCACTGATATCCCACATTCATGGGTTCATTCTCAATTACGTTCCTGCGCAGAGGCAATTCTAGAAGTTGGAGCTCTGAGATTTTCCTTCGTTAAAGTATACGTAGGCAATGATGGAGCCAAGAATTCTCAAGACTTCCAGCATTGGTGGGCTATGCTGGAATGATCCCGACGCTCACATTCTGCGGATTGGAAACATAACACTTCATTATCAGCTTGCACCCACTTTGAGGCTGCAATTCCGTACGGTACTAAGCCGGGGCAGAAAACTTTTAGGCTGATGAACATTTCTACAAAATCTGGGCGCAGTAGCTGTCGTACAGACCTTCACTGGCACCTAAACGCGTATGTACTTTGATGATCATATTCATGTCAAAAACCTTGCCTGTGAGAAGACCCACTCTAAATATCTAGAGGATCCTTCGTAACTTGGATATCCTACCGTAGTTGAAAAGTGTGGAATGTTTCTAACACCTACAGCAAAATATTTCCTGGTATAATCTTTCACTCAAGTCTGTCAATGGAAGTTCATAATAATAGGATACTATACTATTTCTTTTAAGTTGGAGAATGCTTTTTACAAAGAGAAGTTTAAAAGTTCAAATACTACAGGGTGTCTCAAAAAAATGTACTCACCCTTTAACCGTTGCTAACATGCTGTCTTCTTTGTGTTGCAGGTGTGAGGTTCGAACCTTTGCGAACATGATTAAATGTGATTAAAAAATCATGTTCGCAAAGGTTCGAACCTCACACCTGCAACACAAAGAAGACAGCATGTTAGCAACGGTTAAAGGGTGAGTACATTTTTTTGAGACACCCTGTATTTACTACTACATGTGCATACTAATAATGTTCAGAAGTTATGAATTTACGTAAATAAGACGCATTCCCTCGTGAACTTTCGATATTATTCCACCTATAGAACACAGAAATACTATAATTAGGCTTCTATAAAGGAAACGAAATCGATACAATAATTAGTAAATTTAAGCCATAATTTAACCAGTTCTGCAACATGAAACAATGTTGCAGAAACTTATAGCCTCGAGAGCCTTTAAAGAAAATATACCTTATCAAACGATGAGACGTAATTAACGAATACAAAATTTCATGATTTTTACTATTTGCAGGCAAAATTTATGCAATATAGATTCTAGTGCTAGCAGAGTTACCTTGAGCGAGGCAAAACAGTAGACCCGACGCCCACACTTCTGAAGCACTTCCATGAATTTTTCTTTTTTGTGCAATGTTAAAAGCGCCGGAGCTCCTCTCACGCACCCTCTCCAACGTATCACAAAGAGAAGCTGACAGCGGTCGCTGGCTGACTAACAAAATCAATCAATCCTGAATTTGGAAAAGTGCTACGATCAATGGACCTCCTATGCCATTACCAGGTTTTCTCCGTGACGCAGATAAGAGAGCTATCGTTATCAGTGGTCGTATAGAGGAGACTAGATCTGGAGCTTCTCTGCCCCACACCGACGCCGTGACGTGGTGGGTGTTCCTTGTGCACCATGATGTGAGGTCATGCACCATGATGTGAGGTCACGCACCATGATGTGAGGTCACGCACCATGATGTGAGGTCATGCACCATGATGTGAGGTCATGCACCATGATTTTAGGTCATGCACCATGATGTGAGGTCATGCACCATGATGTGAGGTCATGCACCATGATGTGAGGTCATACATACTAATGAGGGTCACAGCTGCTTGGTTAACTGTCACTACTCTACGTGCTTGTTGTCTCCATAGATTGCATTTTTGTTTCTCTAAATAAAAATGAATTCGTTACTTCGACGAGCTGAAATGCATTGAATGTTTATAAATTGAAGTCATGTGAAAGTTTCAGCGTAAGATGGGAGACTTACCAGACTATTCAGTCAAAAAAACACCATACTTTTTTATTTGAATAAATGAGGTAGGTTGCTTAGGAGGAATTGTAATTTTTTCATGACACGTTAATTCGTTCAAGTTTTGACGATTCATATTACTCACAGCAAACATTGAAACTGATCCTTGTAATTAAAAGAGCAATTCCTCAATAGATGAGAAACTAAAAATTCAATAACGAGAAAACTAAAAGAGCGTATGATACATGAAAAATAATATATACATATAGGTTCCTGTGATCTAGGTTTTAGAGTTAACAAACTGAAGATATTTTAAAGAAGGAGGCAACCTCGCTTGGTCAGAACGAAAATCCAAATTAGTATTCATTTCAAGTAATTGAAAAAACAAAATTTTGTCGAAGGATCTAATAACTTACAAACTTATTGGCTTTCAAAAATACATTTTTATTCAACGATCACCTCAGCCTACAATAATACATATATATGTGTGCAGTGTTTATTATTCAAATGCATGCCAAGTTTACTAGATCACTTTGAATTTTTACTGATAACATTCCATTAATGTCTTTGAAGCTGAGCATTGTGTTTTCATCATTGTACACAGTACAATATTTTGTATTGTATTCTTAGATACCGCCTGCACATTAAAATTCAGTGGCAGTTTCAATGAGATATTCGGGACCAGGTGATTTGTAACACGGTGTATACATTTATAACTCACACTTTATGTTGACAATCACTATTTCAATGTAAATTCAAAAATGTTACTATTTTAATATAAATTCAAAAATGTTACTATTTTAATATAAATTCAAAAATATTACTATTTTAATATAAATTCAAAATATTACTAGGTCACAATGACAATTTTATGAGTATTTACTAGAAGTAGGGTAGTTTGAAGGTTTTTAGCGGCATGTTTTGTTGCACCTTCAGGTTTTCGTTCACCCTCTACTGCATGACGTGGCAGATATGACATATACCTATTTTTTCCGTATAAAATCCTATCAAATAATTATTGAGGCGCGGTAGCCTCTAGTACCACATCAATAACGTACCAATCATGTATTAAATGAGTATTACACCACTGCTACATACACTTCAGCCGGTGAAGCACAGTTGTCGTGAGACACCTTCGAATTTTTCGAATAATTTATGCAGTGAAAGGTTAAATGAATAATATGTGCATGTCATTTGAAGTATATTACTAATTACTGTACGCTGACTGTAATTATGATATGTACAACAGTCCTGTACCACATCTGTTCATGTCTTCGAAAATATCAGTCTTAAATATCATTCATCGAAAAAATACATTTTATTCTATAAACTCTGATCGAAGAGTTCCATTACGAAGAGCGCATCTCACTTCAAGGAACGTGTAAACTGCTCGAGTTGATGATAAAAATTTAAAGAGCGTCTCAGAATATTGAACAGGATCTCGTAATCAGGATGCAGAATCTCTTACATCAGGCCATGGAAGAGATCCGCAACTTCAAAAAATATCTGCTGAGACCGTAAAGAAGAATAGAACTTTTGTAAATTAATTGTTAATGACACTATAGTTGTCACCTTCGCCAATAACATCATTGTGAAATGCGTCTTTTAAAAACTTAGACTCGTAAACACGTCTCAGTCGAGACGGGTATTTTCATAATATAATTTCGATCATAGAAGAAAATGTAGATGTAAGTTATATATGACATCAGCATAACAAGTACTCTATTGCCATTATATAGAAAACTTGCATGAAAATTAAAAGTTTCACTAAAAAATAGTGGTTTGGTGAAGGGTTAATAGCTGTCCAGTGATGTCATGACCTACAAAGCGACGGAGTTGTTTAATATGAAGCATTGTGAGCTACAAAGGGGAAAAAGTCAAAAACAAGTTTTAGGCAATCGCATTCATAATCACCCTATAACATAATAAATTATGTACGCATCAATGTGTTCTTGGTCTCATTTTGTAAGTCAAGTACTGAAATTAAACTTAGGGAAGAGATTTCGGTACAACAGAAAACTGATTTTTTAGCTGCTGGCGTCTTCGTCCTTAATTGTAGCACGGAGTAACTCATATGTACACGAGAGAAATAATTTGTGTTCAAGTGGCAGCAGACTGCGGCCATTCTTACCATGTCAATACATGCTGTGTGAAAGTCTATTAATTATCAATAAGGTCAGATTCCCGGACGTTAGCACATCGGTGGCCATCATCAGAGCTAGCTGTACATGGTAGTAAATTTTGCCTTGTATAAACTTCTTATCAGCAACTCAACGTGGATTACAGTTTCGAGGTTAGCTTGATCCGACGATCGCTACTCCAATCGTAACGAACATTTCTCGACCAAAGCTTAGTGTGGGTGACATTCCAATTAAACTTCATATATCTTGAGAATGTTTCCATTGCTAAAAAGTAATTAATTAAAACCCTACAAGCAGTTTTCATCAATAACTTGAAAGAGCAATTTTGTTGTCGGAGAGTTGCAATCGAATTGAGATCGTCACAAAAGGAGAGCTTAAAGTTCTTCGCAAAAATTTATTGACAATTAGGAAACGAGCTCCTACAAAGTTAGACGGCAGTAAAACCATTGTTCGAGTCTAAATTACTATTAACAATAGCAAAAACTGTACGTATGAGGCAACATTTCTGAAGCTAAACAGAGTATTTACGACTCTAAAATAGTCGTTTGGTACTTGTTACTCAACATAACCTGGCAGCAATAGGATTATCAAAATTAAAATCATGCTGATGGAAAGAGAGCACGCTTAGAGACAATTTTACTGTACACTTTTACTTTTGCAACAAATTGAATCGAACAGAAATCATGATAAATCCACTATTTTCTCTGGAAACCAATGTCTTTTTAACTGATCACACATCTACATATATAATACACTATGTATCTCCATCTTTCTATATCCATGTGTGTTTGTCCTATTACTTCCTATCTATTACTGAAGAAAAATTACTGAACTTAAATCAGAACGGGTATGCACGTATTACAAGCATTGTATTGTGGATACCAAAGGCGCCAGATCACTATAAAATACTCATTTTTTTTGTTATTAGGTTTCTTCTCTAACACGGTCATGTTAGCGGTAGATAAGATACAGAATGTAAGTTCTGTATGTATTCAGGAAAAATATTCAGATTCCGATAACCCCGCAGTTAAAACTGAAAATTGTATTTTATTTCAGAGATCCTTAATTTTATCATTTCAAACTGAGGAGTTTCAACGGGTACTAACTGAGTCATGTTATCGGTAGATAAGATACAGAATGGAAGTTCTATATATATCAATGAAAAATATTCATTCAAAGCAAAATAATTCGTCGTCAATTTTTAATACATTAATCTCCATAATAATTTAAAATCAGTAAAATCGAAACCGCGGAACTTCCACGGGAACTGTCTAGTACCTTTATAATGAACGAAATTTAAAACACAACAGCTGATCATGAATAGGTATAAATGGTAATTTTCTTCAGTCTCAAGACGAAAATCTAAATATTAAATGAACAAGAAATTGCTCGAAATTCAAAGATAGTATTTGTTCAGTATTTAAGTATTTATCGTCGTACGAAACGCATGTTAAGTTTTTAGCGATGGCAATGAACATTTTAAGACAAGTAAGAGTTAAAGAATCTATTGAGCAGGTAAAATACTGACAACACGAGGGTTAACCTGACATTCTAGTTCCACCCCCGGGAGAAAAAAAACGGCCAACAACAAATCGAAAGTCTACCCATGACAAATTGACTTAGGGTTCCCAATCGCGGCAAAAGTATTGTACTACCTGTGATGGTTGGCGAATTTTCAAGGTTTGTGGACGAGGAAAGATACAATCAGAATGAAACCTCTTCACAAATGTAGTACTGAATGAACCTCCCAAAAAAGTAGACCGAAATTTATTACTATTCATCGATATCTATATAGAATACCAACTTTATGTTTGAAATACATCCATGTTTAATTCATTTATGCAATAACAAACAGAATGTCATCTCATGCATGCAGTTGGTATTCTAGATAGCAGTAAAAAGTAATATTTCGGGCCACTTTTTATGGGCTTCCCTGTTTAACATATAGAATAGAATTCCACTATATAATAATACACAGTTTGTTGTTTGCTTGCTTGCTTGACCCGTCTCTCTGTCACGCTCTTAATGATTTAAATAGAAGAAAATTCGGTATGTATTGTAAACTTTGTATTGTAGATACCAAAGGCATATCCTTCAATGTGAAAGCTCCTTCGCAAAGCTCGCATTAACTGGCAAATCAAACGAAAAAATCATTCAGAAACGTGAATTTTCACATGTAGGTCTACTAGTAATGCAATAGAAACGAGCCGTTTGGCCCATTCTTGGGTTGATGCCTAAGTCCCATGCCATTTAAAATAAAAGCATCAATCATGCATGTACATTTTAACCACGTAAGTCAATTAAGTCACGTACACGCACTTCATTCACGCGTATTTATCACAATCATACACTGACTTTGGGAGTTATGGACATAGAATTAGTACGTTAAAATACCGTCTATACTACTATATCTATATCCTAGGAACGGCAAAGTACTCCATGAACGTAGAAGGATAATTTTTTCATCACATTCTTCTTAAAACACTTCAATGTGAGAAGAGTATCAGCCTCAAATTCCATCAGATAACTCGTTCTTTGGTTCTTGCTTGTGGTTCTCAAGTAGTAGCTTGATTACGACGACTGCCACGAACTAATGCAAGGAGAGCGAAACATTATGAGCAGAGAGCTGCATACGATCAAAATGAAGACAGCGGCAGCCTTCACCAACTACAAGATGTTGTACAACTAAGCGTTGAGCTGAGATATAAAGCGATGAAGCGATTAGATACGTTAGAGAGCCGGAGAGCTTAAACTCTAAAAGCGTATTGAACGGCCTTCTTGACGTGAAGAAAGAATCAGTGAAACGGGAAAAATCAAAGAAAGCTTACCGTGAATGACAAAACAAACTACGCAAGTGTGCTCGATTACACTAAATTACATTAGTTCTAGCGACCACCCGTCATCAATACCATAACGGAAAATCCTGTAGATGAGATTCACAAACTAGAAAAACAATAATTTGACATTTGCATTGATATAGGAAGAAGTTTCTCATTCTTTTGCTGTCAAACTTCTTAAAATAGTATCAAAGTAATGTATGTATCTAACGCAGCGTTTGGAATAGGTTTTACATGTTTTTTTAGTCATGTTACTGGTGTTCCAACTTTGATTTGCATAGGATGCTACAACAGTATTTTGAGGAAAGCGTGAGTAGGACTTCGTGTTTCAGAATCTCACTCAGAGAAACTCGTTTTGGTTCGCTGGCCTCCAACAGAAAAGCATTGCACAATTATGTAAATTAGACAAGCGAGAGGAGTTGACTGCAAATACAAAAGTGATTTACGATGATAATTAGAGCTTCTCTATTAGCACTAAAATCAGAATCAAGCTAAAAAAAATGAATGAAGTTGAATCAAGTTTTTTAGGACATAAACTATTAGTGAATATTAGGATTTTAGGACGTTCCAGAACACCCCCGCAGCAGCCCCAAAAATTATGAGTCATTACATTTAGTCGACAGATAGAAATATTTTTGCTCATACTAGTAAAAAAAACACTCAAATAGTCTCAGTGAAGTGGAGTCAAGTGTTTTGTCGAATTATACGAGTACCATCTATTTTTTTGCACTATTATTGATGGGAACAATTTCTGCCTGTTTCAATAACATTGTTAATGATAGAATTACCACTAGTGTTAGCGTTGTTAATACAGTTATTATTAGCATTTTCACACGTGTTATCAGTAATTCTTTGAATATTATCATCCTATTGGCACAGTATATATATAAAAAAATTGGTTACAAAATGATCAAAATCCCTTAAAAATTATACGTACCATTCTGAGTAGGAAATTATTTTTCTATTTCTTCAAACCAAATACAATAAGTTCTTTCAGAGTATGCACTTAGATTATCAACAAAATTTTGTCATTTTATATGTAATTTATTTCTGCCAGCAGTAAAGAATTTTGAAAATCAAGAAGTGATGAAATCAAGAGAGGCTAATTTTTATCTTGCTAAATCTAAAAAAATTTTCTTGTAATGAGTTGTCTAATGCCTGAAAGATATGATAGTCAGTTGGTGCAAGGTCTGGTGAATATGGCGGATGATAGAAAACTTCCAAGTTCAGTTCTTGTAGCTTGAGTAGCGCTTTTTGTGCTCGAAGGTTGCTCTGGAAGAGAATTGATGTGTCTCGATTGGTCTCTCTAATCTTGGCTGTTTTAATTGCAAGTTTGCACAATTTCATTCAATTAACTGATGTATGCTGTCAGTGAATGAATGCGGTTTTCTTTCACGTGATTTTTTTTCTTCACTTCTTTGGTTGGTTATTGTGCTATCTTTCTGTCTAACAATTAGTAAGACACTAAACAGTGTTTCACTGTAGGTTACTTTAGAAACATTGAAAACTTAGATTTGTGATATTTGTTTATTCTTAAATAAAACGAGTAATTTCTTCTCCGTCAGGCCTGACCTCTTCTTCCTTACACTCGTGTCAGATCGGTATAGGAAGATAAGTAGTTATAGCACAGGTGGATAGAGGTGTGTGAACATAAATAAATAAATAAACCTAGTTATTGTTCATCAGACGTTTATTCCAGCGCACTTGTGGCCAGCTGAACATAGTTTGCATTTTAACAGAATCTGACTGTTCGGTCTCTAGCAAGCCGTCAGTTAGAGTTAAGCTTGTTCATGGATTAGGATTGTCAATTATTATTAATTTCTATAAACATTATATACTTTTCCTCCTTAAATAACGGTCAGGCAAAAGTCTAAAGTCATTCCCTGAAGGAACCTTAGGACTAGAAATTATGCCCTTACATATTCATCTACTGTTATTGACATATCAGGTCTCATAAAACTAGTGGATGACGCGAGCACTGGACCACCAAAGACACCATTAACTTTAACTTAATATTCTAATTCAAACTGTGTCTAGGCACTTCGTCTCTCTCTCCAACCCCAGTACTGAACACTTGTTATCGTAGAAAGAGTCCTTTTTTATCATACTTAACAATACGATGCAAAAATTTGGTTAACAACTGCTCATAAGAAATTCGGATTATTTATTTATTGATACTGCTAGTATTACAACTATCGGTAGCCCTTAATTTTTGAGAACCCTAACCTGTCCGAAAAATTACTACGCTCCTGCCTAGCAGAAAAATGCGTGGAGAAAAATATACCTATAGCGCATTCATTATTGTTGATGTCATCACCGAAACTTTTTTCATTTTACTTCACAAAAACGAGGGAGTTTAGAAAATGTTCCTCCTGTCCTTCGAAGAGGACTTGGCTTGAACTGGAGGTCATCTCAGCCATGCGCCTTGAGATACGAGGATAACGTCTGAGCCACCTAAAGATGGACGGTGCCCTTGGGCTGCCAGCCTCGTCTCTGGAGCTGGAGATCGTCTCCAGGATCGAGGTGAGCGGCAAAATGACGTCAGGAGAGCTGGTTGGTCTCCATGGTATTATTGCACGATGATTCATTGTTCACGGCTTGCCCTCAATGCCACCGCAGGCACGAGTGTGACCTAAAGCCGTGTCCGCACTGCAGGTTATGTTATGGTTTTGATTTGGGCTCTGATGTACCGTAAAATACGAAAGTAAGCGTAAATACTACGAAAAATGGCACACTTAGCGCAAATGACACACACTACTGCACTGCCTACTACACATTCTACCACACTACACACACATACAAAAGCCCACACTACTATTACACACACATTGTGTAATCCATTATGAAAATAATCCATTTGTAGCTTTAACCACAATATGCTGCTTGTTAGATGAAACTCAGTAGACAATTGGCAAGTTGAAAATGTTCAATTCTTCAGAAACGTAAAGATGAAGCACTGCATTTTCCACTCTGAGAGAGAACATGCGAATAACTCGAAAAAATAGTTCACATAACAGGATATCATCAACAGCAAAGTCTTCAGTACAGTGTCTCAGAGGCTTCATGGATATAAAACTAAATTTTTACTATTCCCGCACGGAGCACTAAACTAGACGATAATTCTACAATTTTGTATTTTTTTACAAAACAACATAGCCTACATGAAAAACTAATGAGTTCATAAAAAATCCTTCAGCTAAGTAATAATGATTGTTGCATAACACAAAACAACTGAAGTATATCCTGAAAATGTTATCCAGTTTTGAGAGGAAATTGAGGTCCCTCAATGTGATGGTTGGCAAATTTAAGCAATTGTATCACACAAACTCGCTATGTGAAAAATGAAAAGCATTCGCAATATCAGTAGAAATTAGTTATCTTGCTAGCGAAAAAGATATGTGAAGTCCGAGCAAGCAGGGATAATCAAAGTTAAGGTAAGTTTCGACCTACACACACACACTCACTACCTACTTCCCTTCTCCATAGTAATGACAGAGTAACACAACAAAATTTCTTAATAATGAAAAAATAATGTGGCCACTAAAGGGTTAAGGGAATGAGGGGATTCTAAAGCGACCTTAGCACAGCAGGTATAGAAACTGAAGCGCTTCTGGACCAACAGTTCGTTCAAACGCAGTTACGTCTTCAAATCTAACATCAAAGTTTGTGTTCCTAAGCTCAAATAAAAAGAAATACTGTCCCTTTTACCAGTTTTGTTACACTAACAGAAAGAGGGAAAGCAAGAAATGCTCTTTTGAGCAAAGTAACTTCGAAAATTAAATTCCAACTTACACAAACAAGAGAGGACCGCCATAAAAAGAAAATTTGTTACGGAAAGAAAAGTATCCCACGCAAAGCATTCGCGTGATGACAAAGATGAATAGAAAAAAGATATTCTAGGATATAAATTGTAGGCAAACTTGGGATGTGAGTTTGCTTAGATGTCGTTATATCAGGAAGAAGTTGAGTAATGGAGGTTCGAAGGAGCTTAATGAGCACCTTGCGGCGACGAGCAAGGCCTTGCGGTGTCTAATTGAGGAACTTCGCAATAACTGGTGACAAGCAGATGTGTTCCGCTTGAATTTCATCTGATACGAGCCTTAGAAAGTATTAATTGGAAAGGAAATTGCAGGAAAAAAGAATAAGGTTCTAAAATTCTGACAAAACTAATTGTGACTCGTATTAGAGTTCCTAGCTAAGGAGGTCCGCTTAATCTAAAATGTGTTCAACTTCAATTGAAATCAGAAATTTTATTTTTTATAACCTAAAATAATCCTTTGTCTGAACGCAAATTCCATAATGTGGAAGAGCGATTCCGAGCATTCAATTTCGTGTATATTTGGAGTTGAAAGAGGAAGAGAACATAGAGTTTTGTTCTATTTATCCATTGGTCTTCGTATCCAGTAACGGTACCATTGTCATTTTCACTTTTATTTTTGGAAAAAGTACTCAAAGCATGCTTGTTTTTAGATACAGTGGAATAGGGTAAGCCATGATCTATCTTCAAAAATTAACTTTCGTATACTTTCATACCCTCATACTCCTAAAATGTACACAATAGATGTGTGTTACGAACGTACGATCAATGACATCATAGAACAAATAAAAACACACAAACGATTTTCGTGAACAATGAAATTATAGACATTAGGAGCAAAAATACTTTCAAAATCATTTTTTTGCAAATAATGCTTAGCTGAGTCTTGATTTTGTATTTCTCAGTTAACAATCACTTTTTGTTGTCCTTTTTTATGCTGCCACATTTATTTGGTATTTTATTTTTGCAAATAAACAAAACATTCCTGTTCTTCCAGTCCCTCAATCGGATCTTGTTTTCCAATATTGTTCAGAAGTGTTCATTAGGATTCTAGTCAATAGAGACTGACTAAGTCCTTCTAGGACGTTTGTATTATTTCGATAGAACCATTCAAGAGATGCTACTTCAGTATGCTATGATCATTGGTTTTATATTATCCTTTTCCAATTCCGAGCTACTCCATGTAACGACCTGACTCCTTAAATGCCTCGGCAAATGGCCGAATGGCTGAGCTTTCCAACGATGTCGATATTGTCAGTACTCTCAGATGCGAACATGATGCTGCCTACCCCTAATTTCATGGAAGGATAAGATCCAGGCAATGCACTTACCATTCGCACTATTTCGAAATAAAGGCGATGAAGATAACAGATACGACAGATAATGAAGAATGCCAAATAGGAGCAAGATATATATACGAAAGGACATATATCCACATCGCACCTACTAAACCACTACTAATGACTAACAGACAAAACTGGCGTATCAAAATGTACGGCTAACGCATATAAACCTGTTGCACCAACATTCAACACGAAAGGCAAGTGACTAAAGAATAGAAGTCCATGGTATACGAGACAGCTAATATCGATGGATCCGACACTGGTTCACTGGTCGCACCCGAGTGATGATTTATGTGAAATTTAGCGACTAGACACATGTAGCACCTGAAGTTCCTCAAGGAAACATTTTATGCCTACTCCTTTTCGTCGTCTACATCAATGACCTAAGCTTCTGAATCATCAGGAAACTAAACAACGTTCACTAGACACAGACTATTCAAACAGACCACAACTGATTACTCCAATGAATCAAGGCCTGGTAAATGAGTTTTTTCAACTTTGGCAAATGTTCTTGATGCAGATCGTTGCTAATAAACGGCATTAAAAAAATTAAGTCCATTGAATCAGTTGAGTACCAAAAAAATCATGGCAGAAATATCACTGAAGACTTCTAACAGGACGAGTTGGTAAAAAAAAGAGTTAACAATTAGAGCAGAATTATGAACTTCATAGCGAGAAATGCCTGTGCGTGAGTGATATGTGTGCACACGACTAAATTGACTTACGTGGTTAAGGTGTACGTGCATGACTGATGGATTTACTTTAGACGGCATGGGACATCGGTTTTGAACCAAGAATGGGCCAAACGGCTCGTTCCTATTGCCTTATTCTATTCTATTCTATTCTAAACGAGGACCAAACTTACAGAATGTATAACTGTCTCTCAATACAGTGATAGTCTGACCACATCTGGAATATGCAGTGGAATTCAGGTTTCCTACCCAAAGGCGAGGTATCAACTAAATGCGAAAAATTCCGCGTAATGCCACGAAAATGATTCCTGAACTCTATGACGTCAGTTACAACGGCGTCTTCAGCAGTTTCAACTCATTTGTGTAGGGTAAAGAAGACTGCGAGACTAACTGATCAATACCTACATTATCTCCACAGCGTCAGCAATATTACCCTGCAGATACTTTTCGATAGAGACGATAAAGTACGTACCTGAAACTACGATCAGTCACTAATAATAAGAATGATTGCTTTACATTAGGCCCTACATTAATTTCATATTAAATTATCTGAATCTGGAATTAGCTGCATGGGAATATTGTCCGGGTTAGTACTTGGAACACATTTAAAAAATTGTCGACGGCACTGAATAAGAAATCTGCAAGTATTTTAAGGTTCAAATTCGAAGTCTGATCAGAATTCAAGAAAAGAAGAAACAAATTATGCACGCGAATCATTTCAGGAATTATCTTTTTATCTAGATTAACTATTGTATATTGTCAAATAAATGTCGCTCATTATTTTAATTCAAAAATAAAGTATCCAACACGTTTTGATCAAATCAAAGCTCCCTTCTGAACTAGGGTAGAATTCACAAGCTTTTGTATCTTCTGTAGCTCTAATTTTCGGCAGACAATCACCTTGTATCCTAAAATCTATTTCTCATGCTTATTATCAACATGTCTGGGCAGAAACGTAGATTTATTTGGATACATTATTTCGCGAGGTTCTCATCACACACTAATGCGCTCATCACTTAACACGTTAACCGCCACATGTACCACCGGTGGTACATTTGAGGATTTCACTTACGGCCGCATGTACCACCGGTGGTACATTTCCAAATTTTTAATAATTATTTTCAAAAATTAATTTAAAATATTTACGGAAGGTTAAATGATAAAGTCGCAAAATGGTAAAGTCGTGGCGGTAGTGACAAATCTCTGATATCAGGCATGGCGGTTAACGTGTTAAAGACGGTGAACACACATTTCCCCTTCTTTACAGCCCAGGTTTTACGTTTTCTGACAAACTTAAGCAGATTTTCTCCGGTTTGTTGCACACACAAATGGCCTACTGGCTGAGGTGCAACTGCGAACATCTATTTTTTTGCTCACGTCGCTTAATCCTTATTTGTTTCAAACTTTCCCTTAAACTGCTTTATAACTGCTACGCTGACCACTCTGATTTTTCTTACCAAAACGCTTTAAGGAGCACCTGTCTCTCACCAAGTATTTAATTCCTATCAGATTTGCTACAATATGAATCAGCTCTACCATCTTGTTTCCAAATGGCAATAATTTTTTGTTCGTTCGTGTACGCCGTGACTAAACTGGTTGCTGTACATAGAGATATCACGCGTTCATTTGTTACTTTCATAGAAGTCGACAATACATCGTTAATCATAACATGTAAACGTCTCTTTCATTCGAATTCATTCCTACGGCTACCAGAAATATCAGTACAGCGATAAGATTTAGACCAGTTTGGTACTATGCCAAGGACACTACAGAATGCTGTTATATAGCTTTTCCAAACAGTTAATATATTTGAATCATACGTAAAAAAACATACAATGTTTCAAAAACCAGAGCACAACTTATTTTTATGGCAGGCATTGTGTAATCGGGGAGTATCTCACGAGACAGCAGCGTCAACATCACATCAAAGAAAAAGAAGCCCGACGATTCTAAAATAACGATAAGAAAACTATCCGGTCAAAAGACCGTACTCTTGCAAAGCTCTTTTCCTTTATCCTGTGCATAGGTGCACGTGATAGCAGTAGTTGTGATAATGGTCACCGGACACTGATAGTAGTAGTAACTCTAGCAGTTCCTTCACTGGTAGTCACCGTACTCCTTAACTATAACTTTGGTATCTGGAGGCATGCGATTCAAGTAGGCGCCCAGGAATGGACCTATCGGCTCGTTCCTATTGTCATATTTTATTTTTATGCCCAGCATAAGCTAACGCGAACCACTACTGTCTTCCTACCTCACAACAACGGTTCAGAGAATTCAACCACTTCCTTCGCAAAGCATCACCTTGCAAAGATATCATTTCATTTCCAATCTTAGTTTAAATTCCCTCAGATTCTCCTCCCTTGAACTTTTTCATTTTCATACAGAATGCATAATTGTCCTTTGAATTTTCTAAAAAAAATTTTAGAAGCCTACCGTATCTTAATTTAGCTAACTTTTAGCGATACAGACCATTATCTACGCTTCTTTCAGCTTCACTCCCAGTTTTATATGCGTCACCAACCTCGCTTGCAGTTCTTTTCAAATACTCGCCTAATAACGATAAAAGAAATATCATTAAGAGAATTAGCAAATTGAAAGTTTATTGTGGTAATACCAATATTTTTACATTTTTTATGTGTTATTGCCTTACTTCCAATTAATAAATTCAGCTTTCAAAAAGGCAATGCTATCTGAAAATGTTCTAAACATATATTACCGCTGTGTGATGAAATATATGTTCAATTGATATGTCTTTATTTTTCGTGGGCATGACTTGAAAGCTACATTACCAAGGGCTACTGAAGAAATGGGTTTCATAACAGTTTATCGTTGTAGTGAATACATATTATTCTGAATATATACAAATTGACTGTTTATTACGCAAGGAGAATACCTAACAATCAAATTATTCAGTAATGTTTGTGCTACTGCACACCATTATGGCGTACAGTTGCAACTCGTAATAAATGATCACTCTTAACTGTGGGAAAAAAGACGAATAAAATTATTCCTCTAGAAACATATGGATTTGAGTATTGAATACAGAAACCCTTTGAATAAAGGAAAACCCAGGTGGCCTCCGTTAATTGTTTTAAAATAAGGTTCATTTTTAGACAATGGTTATATAAAGTGAAGAGGGGAACAAACATTCGTACATGTTAAAATTCTGTATTAAATTTCTGATGATGAAAAATGGGACATATCAATACTATATCTGCACACATCTGCATAAACTAAGAATATGAAAAAGAAACGAATAACTTATAGAAAATAATGCATTCATGTACAATTATAAATATCTAGGAGGAAAAAAGTATTCGTACAAAACAAATTTCTGATTTGAGATGACACAAAATACTGTTTGGATGAGGTTTTTATTCTTAGAACTTTCTTGTTTGTTATAATAATTGTTATTTGTAGTTACCTTGAGATGTCAAAATACTAGCTTGTTCATTCAACACTAAGAAATCGTAGAATAGTGTCGTAATAAGTGAAAGGTGAAGAACTCACAAATTCAGTGAAAACCTCGATTATTGAACAGCGGAAAGCTGGCAATAATTACAGGATAATATCAAAAACCTTCAAATTTCATTTTTTACTATTGTTTCATTTGTTCAAAGATATAAAATATCAGGAACTGTTGAAAACAAAATAGGATCTGGCGCACTACATTATTTACTATAATATATTAGTTTCTTTTACATATTCTTAGTTTATGCATGTGTGTGCAAATATTGTATTGGTATATCCCATTTTTGTTCATCAGAAATTTAATAAATAATGTTAACATGTACGAATATTTGTTTCCCCTCACTGTATGCTTGACAATGCAATTGGAAGAAGATTTTAAAATCTTAATAGTAATAAAGTTCTCCCTTTACCTGGTTGATCTGAAAAATTTTTTGGACATTGGGCACCCAAACACGAGGTGCACGATTTTTTAAATTAGGTTCAAACCATTTCGATTGCCTCTTCCTCAGGTAATAAAAAGAACAAATAAAAATTCTATACAATGTTATTCTATTTAAAATTCACGGCTTGGAATTTTCTGTCACAGTTCGTGGACAATTGTTCTCGGAAGTAAAATAACAGCTTTTAATAACTTTTAGTTTTTCGTAAACATCATGCTCTATTTCTCACCTCCTTCCTCTATATTTATGTCACCAATACTGGTTATGAAAGTTTCATATTCGAGTAGGAATCCGTTCTGTCTCCTCCATGTATGCATAATTGGCCTGTCTTCTTCACGCAGTCCTCAGTCATAACATTTATTTACAGAACTTTTCCTGCACCTCAGTAAACACATCTCATCGCTAGCAGACAACACATCATCACTTAGGGTATGAAGGAATACGTTACTACAGAGTATGAAATCTATTCGTATTCAACAACCATTGGATTTTTATGTGCTTGCTTCCTTGAACATATCTTCAACTAAGACTGAGGTATCAATGGTATCCGCAGATGCATCGTGAAGTGGAATCAGCAAAATAAATAAACGAGATGGAATTACGAGACAGGATTATCCAGATAATTGCTGTCGCGCTCCAACAATTGCTGACGAAACCACGGGAAGAATGTGAACACAAGCTAGATTGTCGTCTAGCTTTCAGCAGCACTTGTGAGAAAATGCACTGAAGCACCGCAGTCTTACGAGCCATCTAAAGCTAGTCTTCAAGATACAAAATATCTCAGCACAAGCAAACTGAACATATTTTAATATCTTTTTGGCTTTATCATTCCAAAATAATATGGAAATACCAACTGTAATCATATAAGCGAAATTAATCTTAAAACTCTCATTTAAATCCTAAGAAATTCTAAACTATTGAAATTTTATGAGCATAATGCATACCATTAGCGTCAACATGCATTTTTGCGTTTAATTAGGTGGAACAATAATGAAAATGAAACCTAATATTATTATCTGCGCAAAGTGATTTGTGGAAGTGAAATCTCGTTAGTATAACAAAATTCTAACGAGAATCGTGAAAATGCGTTTATTTCTACGATACTTTATTATTACGCTCTAACATACAATTTTAACACAACAGTAGATTCCCACAAATAAGCTCTCTCGAGTACTCAAATTCAAGTGTTAATACAGAGTAAATCACTACACCACCACATCGCTCATGGAAAAAATAAATTATCGAAAATGTTGATTTGTATCTATGTGAAGATCAGTAGAAAATAAAAGGCCTTCGATGTTTATCATGGTATGAGAAAAATGTTTATCTGAGCGTAGGACAGAGTTTCACGTATGGGTTGCTCATCACTGATTCAGCAATTTGTCAGAACTCGAATTCTTAGTGCATGAATAGCACTAATTTAACCATTTCATTTTTCATCAAATTTGCATCGCAAGAGACGCTTTACAATTTACAAAGCAAATAATTCCCTTAAAATACTGTATTTATCAATAGCCAGTGTTTTTCAAGCACGAATTTTCAAGTCCAAACTAAAATTATACGACGGTTTTGTGGTGACTGCAATTTTCACTATTAACAAATATTCCACTCTATAAATATGAGAATGGATATTTCATACGGAATATGAAGCCACACATAAAATGTTTTAGTTATCATGTGCATCTTTCCACGGGAAAGCTACAGTAGCAGGGCATTTAAAAACGAATTGGAATTTTTTTTTAGAGAGAACAGCGTCAGACCGACCGTCCGCAGCCATAGCTCGCAATAACGGCGCGAACAAAGCCACAATGAAAGGATCGCTCAATAGCAACGCTGTGGCCCAACATTGGGATGGCAAGGCATTAGTGGGCTGTTTTATTCTGTGGAGTTGCGGCTCAGCTGTCAATAATGGAGACTCTTGTGTAAACACCTACCCAAGCTCGGGAGGACACGGCCGAGCTTTCTCGGTAACAGTCTTTCTAGGTACGACAGACGAGCGATAAATAATAGTCTACTCAAACCTAGACTGATCTTTTTGTTAAGATTGAACATCACTTTAACTTTAATACGTTGGACTTCAGCTTTCAGAAAGGAAAATTCGTCGCTAAAAAATAAGATAAATACAGCAGAAAAGAGCGCGTACAGAGAATCAGTTATCAGTTAGTACTAACATACAAGAACAGTAAAATTTGAAAACAGGTGTCACACATGTATGTATGGATACCAAAGTAAAAGTTATTGAGTTAGTTGATAGAGTTATTTTAGCATGAAGATTTAAAACTTACATCAGCATGTGAAAAATAGAATCTTCAAACAATGTAATTAAAACGTAGCATGGAATGAAATCAAAATAAAAACACTGTTTATGAAAATGTGAAAATTTAGCGAAGAAAATCTATACGCCTATGAAGTATGTTAAATAAGTACTTCAAAGAGTTCTACAATACACTTTCAAATAACCGGACAGTTATTAAGGCAGAAGCATTTTTATACGCTGTCGTGATGACATAATAAGATACACAGCAGCATCTACTTTCTACGAAGAAATGAACTCATACCACATGGAAATGTGTAGCGCTTCTCTTCAAAGAAACATAAAACTTTGCGTCCATATATCGTTTGACGAGCGAACCATGAATGATAAGCAGGGTGCACGTACAACCCATTCTAACTTTTGCAAAAAGACAAAACTAAAAAGTTATTTCAAATATAAAAACTAATCTTTCGAATCATGCTGAGCACTTGTTTGCATAAGCGGCAGAAGACTGTAGAGCAAGACTTGGCCGTGATGGGTGGTGCATCGAAGCTTGGTGTTGGAGGCGCGTGTATAATTCTCCAAGTATGTGAACGCAATTGAATAGTACGGCAGCAGGGCGTCGAAGCTTTCCATCATGCTCCGCTTCATTGAAGATCAAAAGACCGAGTCAAATTTTCTCTGCTCAAAACCTCTTAAATTGGCAGCAGCAAATTGAAAAAACTTCCTGAATACAAACGATCTTTCACGTACAAGATTTCTCGTTGGAAGTAAATGGGCTGCAGTCTATACATTGGGGATGAAAAACTGAGCGTAAATTGATAAACAAACAGGCTTCAGGAATAAATTGTTCATTTTTTACTCAAAAGACGTTCCAACAGACATAATTGAGAAAACATTCATAGACGAACTAACTTTTGTGCACAGTGATCGGCAGAGAAAAGGAGAAAATGCAGCCAAAAGTCAATTAAAATCCGAGAAAAAGCTAGGTTACAAGGCCTAATCGGGAAAAGACATTTCAGACCCTGTTGGTTCACAAAAAAAATACCGAGGCTACGAAAATAAAATTACCTTTTGTGAGCTTCATCAGACGAAAAGCGGAAACTAAAATAAACATCGCCGAAAACCAGCTCCAGTTACACGGTGGAAGTCCAAGTTAATTAAACCTCCTAATGACACAACTTTCATCTCTACACAGACACAGAGCACTGAACCCTTAACTTGCTCATCACTTCTATTCTGAAGACCATTCGAAAGTTTTAGGAAGGGTATACAACTGTACATAGTATATCATGGAGTAACTTTATGGACAAGTATTTTAAACGAAAGTCTATCTAGGAAAGAGGCTTCACAATTTTGATGTTCTACTCGCTAGAATTTCAGATGTATTTCAGAAGAGGCAAGACTAAATTGAATATGGTTACTAGCTCAATTAATCAAAGAGCAGGTAAGCAGGAAGAAAAGTAGAACAACCAAACTTTAATTATGAAGTTGTACAAGCGTACACAGAGTTAGTGCGGAAACAATTCGTGTTGGACAATTTATGTGCGTTTTATCTCTGCTGTATACTCGTAAGCCTAATTTATACAAAAATCAGTTTTGATTTAGAACCTGGTAGTTCAATTGGTTTGATGCATTTAGTCAATTTTTCTTCTGGTAGTAATACGATAGCCCATTGTTATTAATAATTTTCTACGTAAAGTTCAAAATTTTACAAAATTTTGATATTGATCATGACTTTGATCAAGAAATCATTTTAAATTATCGAATAGACATGTAAAAAAACGAATAAAATTTTACTTGAAAGCCAAACTGATGAATAGAATTCATACATACGAAAATGTTGCATATTTTTGAAAAACCCAAAACAGGCGATACTGATCAGGGTAGTATTTTGCATCTTCAGTAAAAATTGCATGATAACTCAGTAGTTAACTGAGGTACTGCTTCGGGCAGGTAGGCTATGTACATGCTTGACTTGAATCGATCGATACTCGAGCTTCCTTGTTTATATACGTGGCGTAGTAAAAATAGCTCATCCAGCTATTTCACGACTAGCAACATTTCTCACTTCACCACTCCATGGTCTTATTAGGAAAAGTCAACCAAAAGAAGCAGCATAAAGGGATCGCATTTGAAGCGGTTGAATACGAGCAAGCATGTTCAGAATGACTTCAAGGACATAGCTGTACAGCCAACAAGATGGGCAGGCTGTCAATTAAGGCGATGGGTTCGCTGTCAACACTCGAGTTCACCAGAGGTAATGGGGCTTACGCCAACTGAGGTCCCAGTCTTATCTGAGCAACCAGGAGCACGGGGGGCTATAGACAGACTGGCTCCCACTATCTTATCAAAGAGGGACGCGGGCTGCTTACAAAGTGCAGGTAGATGAGCTACCAAGGTGACCGAGACAAAATTATAGGATGGTACCGGTTTTAACATTTATGGATCACTGAGAAGGAAAATACAACTCGAATTTTATATCAGCAGGATTTATTTTAATAACTCGAGACGCTGCAGTTTAAGTTTCTGTAGAAGCTTGGTTATCACGTAACTTTAGTAAAGCAAGAAATTTAGAGAGAAAACAAAAAATCCATTGCTATTAAAATGCCTAAAAGAGATGGGTAATGAGGTGGGAAAAGGTTTTATCTTCCTTATAATTCACGCAAGTACAAAGGCAAACTACATACACCGAATAAAGAAGTATTGGTTATTATCTGCTCATTTCAACGAACTTTTGCCCAATATCGATGCAGGTACATACGTGAACAGAAAGAGAGAGAGCACTTAGTGCTCCTGCTACGAGAAAAGAATGAGTATCAATATTAGATGGAACTTATTAGGACCATATGGAGGTGCCGCACGAACGCGCTGCTATTAAGCAGCAGCTTTACGAGGTGGGCGTCTCCATCTGTGCTCGGGCGCCATAGCAGAAAACAGTGACTGCCTCAGCTGCGCTGCAACTCCCAGGACTCACAGGTCATACAAAAGATGAGCTTAGTAAGTACACAGAGCACTAAGTGGAAGACAAAAATTGATTCGCTGGCAAGAATATCTTTGAAATGACGTTACATGAGACTGCATTTGCATACCAAAAAACAATGTGTTTCCATTTCTCCACTATGGCTGCCCATGAATATGATACTAAGTCAAACATTCTTTGGATATAAAAGAGAGCAGCCACGTAATTACAGCTCAGATAGAAGTTGCTGACGCTACCTGACACCGGAGGAATTTGTGAATTTGCTTCTATTGAAAGCGCACTCACATGAGACACTGGATGAACAAGCAAGATCGACTTCAAAGTAATTTTATTTCTTTCATACGTGCGAAAAAAACTGAAAAACTAGCACACTTTGTTTCAAACGTTTATTGGCTAGCATTATTTACACAGCAGCTTTCTACTATCCAGTTGTTACAATCAGGTACTTTTAAGAGGCAGAAAACAATTAAATAATTTAAACTCAATTTCGAATAAATTCATGTCATGACAATGTCAATAAAGGGATTGTACGAGTTGGCCTCATATACGTGGCGCATCATATACGTGGCGCATCATATACGTGGGGCATCATATACGTGGGGCATCATATACGTGGCGCATAATATCCAGCTCTTTCCTCAGGTGTAAAATTTGTGTTCGAGTCGTCATAATTTCAAACAGAACCATGCTTGTTCGAACAGAACTCGTAGGAACAAAAAATACTGTCATTGTTATCCCACGAGCTTCAATATCACGTTAACATGTTTCGTTAACAATTTTATTGATCAAAAATACAGTGTTCAGAGAGCCCCAGTAAATTCCATCGTAGGGCCTCGCTCGCTGCCGTTTGATTTATCATGCATATTTTAGAAGGCTTTGACATTATATTGCAATGAAATTCCAAAGAATACAGCCATTCATAAACTAAAAATACGTATGTCACAACAGCATGTAATACGAGTGTGTAATATTGGCGACCCTTTATTTTTCTTTCACCAGGACCTGCGTACATATACCCACTAATAATTATGTTTCTGACAACGAAATCTTCAGAAAATGGTCACAGACCTTGGTTTGAAAAACGCTCACGTAGTGAAAGGAACACTACATTGCCGCATCTAACAGTTTAACGCAAAGATCATTGATGAACTTCCTGCACCTCTTCTGCCAATGCGAAATTCCAAGCGTCGTAGGCGCCTGCCAGGACTGATGTTGCTGGAGACAATCCCCCTCGAGAATCTCTTTGTTTGGTGTGTGCCTCAGTTCAATCGCAGGTCCACAAATGATTTTAATTACCACCTGGCTGTCTTTGAAGCCAGAGGTACACATCCAGACCACAGAAAGTAATTATAGTTAATTTTGGCCGTCGAACGTAAATGGAAGCGAAATCAGACAACACAAAAAAAGGCGCAGAAAACTGAAGTGATCTTCGCAAGTTTATTTCGGTATTGTTCTTACGTCCTAGAGCTCGATTACGCAGTAGGATTAATTTCCTGCTAAACCATTCGATTTTTGGACAAAAAAGTATACCGCTAGCAGGTAAGCAGCCGTACACTAATGAAGTTTCTTCAGCATTGAAGATACTAAGAACTTATTCTCAATTTTACTTACTAGCTCACTTATATACAGCACATGAATAACTACGTATTTTGAAATACGTTAGAGACATGTACACATATTTCTTCAGTACTGTGGGATCAGTTGGATACTGAAAGCTCCTGTTAATGAATACATTCGGGCGTATGTAAGAAACTCGTCAGTGTTTTCCTACATCAATTCAAATAGAAATGAATTAATCAAAATGACTAATAAGAAATCATGAACTCATTACTCCACTTAACTTAAAAATCATAACTTTATTGGGAACATAAGTTAAAGGCAAAAATTAAGATCATAAACCAGGCAGAAAAGAAAGAACAAAGTCGTGAGCAGATTGCAGCTGTCAAAGAAGTCACAAGCATGATAACCTAATATTCTCCTTTTATTTGTCGAAAGAATAAGCACGACTGAACCACAAAATTACTCGAAGATTTTCAAAGAAGATATCCACTGTCTTCATTAGGTCTTAAATTCTCCATGAAGTTCGATATTTATATATTTAGCTAATTTTTCATACCGTGACAGGTTGTTTGGTCCAACGACTCTTATAAATCTCACAACCGTGGTTAATGTTAATTTCGAAATAACAATTTCACTTTCAAATGACATTTTCCTACTCAATTGAACAGTGAGCAAGCCGTAAGTTTAGGCACGTAAGGGCCCTCCATTGCTCCACAGTGCAGTACGCGAGCCGTTGCTAATGCGGTGTAGCCGTGCATGCAGGAACAGCGAGTCCTATTTTTCCAACAGAAACTAAACTATGACCTTCAATACTGAATATTATGTAAGTAAGCTCTGACATTTAGGTATTATTTAAGAGAAAAAACAAATAAATGGACTCAGCCAGATGGGAGAACAAAGCATCCAGTTGTTATAAAATCTGGTTTCAGGAAATCTTATTTAACAAATTCAGGATGTTAATTCTCACAACAACTCAAGATATTTTCAATAGAATAATTTGAAGCAATTATGTAAATATGTCAATAATACCACGAGACCATTATGAGATCATTTGAAAGGAAATAGGATCTCATAAAAATGACGCACTACAAAAATATTTCACGTAACCGTCGTACGCGTCCATGTTGTCGCCATCACGTAGCGGTGAAGGATACCTTCACATAACAAACAGAGTACTTCGTATCGTGTGCCCACAAAACTTTAATCCTAAAAAACCTTATTTCTTCTCAAACTGAATTCGTTTCAATTCTGGTAAGTTCAGAAGTGTTTACCTAAGAGAATGATTCGATACATAAACAGTGAGCTTTATTACAAGGGAGACTGAACATTGAAAAATTCAGTTGCATGGTACGAGTACTACGTCGGACCTGATCCATAAGACCATTAATACGATGCACCTGCATCTTACCTATGAGATAAGTGAGGGAAATAAATATTAGAGATTATCTACTATAAACTTGAAGTGGCTGGCAACAAATGTTGCATATTCTGCAGTGAATCTACTTAAAAGGCCTAAAAGAGCCGTTTGGTGCGCCCGTTGAAGATAATCTTCTTCAGTACGTTTACCTGGATATTTCGGTAAGCCAATCATTTACCTAGTTTCAATAATAGCCTCTTTCACGAGCACAATTTCAAATATTGCTTTGGTTCCGATACTCAAAGTGTAAATGAAATCAGAACATTTCATTAGAATTTGTTGTTAAAAAAATACGAGGATATATATAAATATATATACAGGAAACCGTGAATTCGCAAGCAGAACAATGATAAGATCATTGTTCATTGAAGACCACAGAAAGCAAGGCTGCTAAAAAAAATGTTTTTGCAACATACAGTATAATAACCTCCACATGTTCAGCAGAGTTAGAAAATGTCTATGTATTATCTGATCTTCAAAAGAATAACGTAAAAATATTAGAAAATTCAACCACTACAGTACTGCTAAATTTGTACTATAAATGAAGTTCGTATTGAGATATATATATATATATATATATATATATATATATATGATAGAATAATTTGAATCATATATATTGTTTCTACAAACATTAAAAATTATTTCAACAATTTTGAACGTTCTGAGTCTTATTCACTATAGAACAGAAAAACAGAATCACCAATTACTTATTGTTCAACGAATATCGCACTCTCGTCAAAAGGTTTTAATAATTAAAAAAAGACCTTTAAAAAAGTGAATACAAATTTTTTATGTATAATTCTAAGGAATAAAATAGTCAACACATGCAAGAAACCAAATGGCTCGGATATCTCGGAGCAAACAAGCTTCGCTCTCCCAATTCTACATCTATGGAAGGTTCAGCTTCGACGTTCTGCAAAAAATTTTTCAAACCAGCTATGCAAATACTGAGAACATATTGCGATGCTTGAGCGTCAGACATCGATCAGTTCTGGCCATCCCAGGCAGCAATATTTAGACACGGCGCATTTCTAGACACCCTCGAGGTCCTGCACCCTCCAGCCAAAGCGAAACGAGATGGCTTCTTCACAAGCCTCGTAAATCAGATCTGTTCCTGCAGAATCCAGAAAAATTGTAGCTCTTGGTCGCCAACATCTTCATAAGTGATTCAGCAGATCTGAGGCATAAGGACCCTCGTTCAACAGAACAGTGACCTGATATTTGCTAGCCTTTCAGGCTGAAGAGCAGCTTGAGCTCTGCAGAATATATCTCTAATATTACAAAGTTAAATAGGTGTGGCAATGTCCCCTCAATCCGGGGCTTCCCCCCCGTCTTTAATTAAAAACCTAACTATTGCACAACTATTGTTGTACTCGCACATAAACTTGCCTTTATCTTCATTGAAGCAGGCGATTTGAGCTCCAAGCGACTTTTACTTGACCGTCGATTCTACAATGCGTGAATATTATCATTATTTTATTTTAACTGAAAAGATATAATGTGCTTCAGGTCTGAGTTATTAGAGTAATTCAATAAAATGCTATGCATTAATTTTTGTATCTCTCAGTTCTATTTCAACATCGATGTCGAAAGCTTTGAATTTCGACGTTGATAATTGAACACGTATTTCAATACGCAATTTCATCTTAATTAACGTTCATAGAACCTTCAAAATGAATGAATAATTTTTTAAATCTGAAGACCAGGTCTGCTATAACTGATTCCAAAGATATGTGAGTACCATGAGGAACTTTGTGTAAATAATGTTCAAAAATCATTCAATAAAAAGTGCAAGGAACAGAAGAGTAGAGTACATATGACTGTTGTAGAAAGAACGGGAAGTTCAACTCGCTACATAGCCTAAACTTCGCGTAAAACAGCGGAACTTTATGAACAAGTAGATTAGGTAGTGTATATAGGGAGTGGATTAGGTAGTGAATCAGTGATTTAGGCAAGAGTTCAGGTAGCGAATTAGGTTATGAATTAGATAGTGGATTAAGTAATGGCTTAGGCTGATTAGGCTGTTGCCCAGGTGCGGATTATATTTGTTTATGTGATAGATTAGATGGCATTCGAATTTTCCAGTCTTTCGTTCCCATCACAACGGGTACTTTACCTCTATTCTTGGTGGACAATGGAAACATCACTGCAAGATGCAGCGCTACCTCACAATTCTTTGGTTAACTGTCAACTAGAACTTCAAATTTACAACGAACGTTGCCACCTTAATTAGTAAGAATTTTATGATGATAAAGTATTCTATAATTACGAAAATTTTGCGTTTTCACCATGCCTACAACGACAGCACCTGCTCTATCAGGAATGTTCTCTGATCCAGAAATTCATGTGTGCTAAGGTGCATCTTTAAGTATACGATAAGTTGGCCTCAACTAATGTACGAAACTTGTCGTGCAATAGTTTTCACCATTATCACCTTCAAAGGACCAACTCTCTCTGAAAACTTACTTAAGATCTTCGGTGAAACTTTCTCTTAAAATTTCGATACGATAACTTCCATACATTTGAGACCCATTTGAGAACTGGCCATTTTTGCGAGATAAACCGACTGCGTCTTAGCGAAAGCGTAACCATAATTTACATGCAATTTAGAATTTTACCATTAGACACTCGATGGTGACGATTATAAGTGACGATTATACATATATAAAAGACGATTGTCAAAACAAAGTCAATAGCATCTGCAACCAGTTGTACTCTTCCACAAATGCAACGAATGGACACCGAGCTCCTTACTCGCGTGCAACACTTGACCGAATGTACTTTTCTTTCAGGGTTATGCTTTTGATGGAATGAAATGTGTTACATGCTCAAAAATTTATAGATTCATAGGGATTTTCACTTAATCAATTATGATGGTACAAATTTTGAGCGGATGAGCAGCGCAGGAATTCAATTTTAAAAAGTGGTATGCTTTCAGTACCAAAAAGCATTAAACATGACCTATTCGGAGGTATGAAATGTGTACCACCAGATTTGCAGAGGATAAAGATGGCGATATCTGAACTCACATTCAAACATAACACAAATGCCTGAAAATAAAACACAAACATAGGTTCATGCAAACCTCAATATCTCTAACGCAAATACGAAAAAAACAAGTAGGATTTACTCAGACGGAAAGCAATGTCGAAGAGTTGTTATTCGTTTAAACACCTTTTCGAGTTTTAAATTTTATCATATTAACTGAAAATCCTCAGCGTAATAACTTTTTAAGTTCAAGCTTTCGTTGATAAACAAAAATTGGCGGCTAAAACTACTGCACACACCTGTATTAGTATTTTCTTTCTCACAGACTCCTCAGAATTAAAATATTCCCTTCTGTCGTGCACAAATAGTTTCCGCGCATTTACCACAAAAAAAACGAACAAAACACTCGAGTATCCATCGATTTCTTTTTGTCGTACAAAGTAGTGGTTCCTAAACTTACTTTTCACGCAGACCCCTAGAACGAACCGGCTGTCGAGTCACGGACACCATGTTCTAAAATGCTATTCAAAATGCAATGTTATGTGTGCTAGTTGATGATTCATACTTCCTATACATAAACGAGCTACGTATTAGGATAAGAACAATAATCATTCTATATTTCTTTTCAAATTATGGACCGTACTGGTCTACGGACCCCAGTTTGCGAACCACGGGTACACTAGTAACTACTTGTGTCAAGGGACATCAGCCCCCGTTGAAGCTCGAGCAGTTAACAGAGCGCGCACTGCAATCAGTTTGAGTCGTGCTGAAGTTCAAGACTGAAAAAATACATTAAAGTTTCTCCTCAAATGCCAAGTCATTCATACGATCATACTAGTAAATGTTGAAATATAACAACCCTAGGACTACAGAATTGAGAATCCTCACCATCTGTAGTAAAATAGCGTTCTCATAATTGGCATTCTTTTATCTATGGAGAAATTGTCAAGTTATGTTATTCATCAAGAGAGGGTAAGGCAAACTATTTGAAACCTGCAATTTTTTGAGTGCGTGCAATTGTTACTCGCGTATAAATTTGTCGGAAGACTGATAATGAAATGATGCACGTTCTAAAATCGGTGAGCAATGTCTATAGATTTCTAAATAGGCAGTGTTAGTTCATTTAATAAAAACTCTATGAATGATGCAATGTTTTCTCAAAATGAAATAACTCCTCGGTCTCAACTAATAAAAACATACACTTTACGATTCCTTCATCGCAAACACTTGAAAATGAAAAATGTTAGTCATGTATAAGGGTTTACACTATAACGATTGACGAAAAACCACCAACTCGTACCAATGAAGATTAAAATTCATTGATTGTGTCGTCCTGTACGACCGAAATTGGTTAGCAGTGTTTTAACAGCAGCATTGGGTACCACAAAAAGGTAGAAACACAGCAATGAAAGTAATAAATATAAGATTTACACGAATAGAAATAATGGATATAAAATTGACAAGAATTCCTGTTAACGAGTCCGTTACACCACATATCAGGCTTCATGCAAAAGTATCGAAGAAAGGACGAAAAAATTCTTGAGCCAAATTCACATTTGCACAAAATGCTAATTTGACGAAAGACGTACTGTTTGTTTCTTAGTATTAGCTCCTAAAAGTGACATGAAAAACGAACGTGAAACTGGAAAGATTCTGCAATTTACAGCTATGTTGTTCATATATTGTCAGAACAACACACGGAGAATTTTGATAGCTTTAGTACGAACTTTATGAGCAAAAATTGATGAATCATTTTAGTCAACGGTTCTTGTGTTCGCTCCTTCTCCATTTAAAAACAAATTTACAAACTTTGTAAAGAGCACATGGAGAAGACTTGTCGTTGTCTTGGCTGCAGAGTGGTTGAGAGTCGCGGTAGAAGTTCCACGTAAAATACTTAACCTCCCATTCAGTGACTCGACCACTTCGGAGGTATGAGCAATGCTGCAACTGGCTAATAGAATTTTGAAATAATCGGAAAAGCCAAACTTTTTATTCGAATTATAAAGACTTCTAAATATTTTTTTCCTTTTCAGACTGAAGATATTTTGAACAAGTAACTCTGCTCATACGAACGATTTATGTTTGCTTGCCAATGTTATATTTTAGCGTCTTTTCCTTTCAAACAGTAATCGTGATAAGTAGAAACAACTGGTTCTAGAATTGGGTATCTTAATTCACATGATATATGCAATGTACCTTACTTTGTTTTTGTTTTTTAATTCGCACTCGATGATTGTGATACCAAAAAATTGATGAAGTACCGCCATCAGATCTAACAAATTTATTGCCTCAAGTTCACAGGCAGCAGAGGCGAATTTAGCCCCGCAATTAACACGCAAGTCTGCAAATCTAAAATAAACAATGACTCTGAACAAATATGTACACGGTGAGCAAATGAACAGGAGCAACCTAAAGTTCTGATACGGGAATCAAAATATATAACTTGCCCTTTACTAAAATAAAATCAAGAGAACGTTCGTGTTCACATAAAAACTCTTAGGCAGGAATCGAAAAAATAAAGGTTAATTTTTACCTTAGTGGAGACCCAGGAAGCACAGCGCCACATGTTGGCCCCGATGGTGCGAACGCCGCCTTTCTCATCTTGCCTCGAGACGGCGCTGCGATCCAACAACCGAGTCACCACTCCATCACACGACTCATCTTCCGCCTTTTCTTCTTCACTGCCTGCAGTGTTCACTCGCACTGTAGCTCTATTGCCGCTGTCCCTTCTTCTATCCCCTGTGCTTGAAACAGCACCCGTTTGTTCATGACCACCACTTGCAGGGGCCCTACCACCATTATTGTCTTCATCACCCTCTTCGAGACTAAAAGTACCACCACTAAGACTTGTGTTTCCGATACCGCTAGTTGCTACGTTACCACTATGACCTAAGCTTGTGAGCGATAATGCACTACCTCTTCTATTCTGAGGACGGTGAGTTCCAGCACCGGCGGTGGAGTTTGAACGCCCAGAGGATGATGCTGGATTGCTAAGTCTACCAGGCCCTTGTCTTGAAGTCGAGGCGCGGGAGCTTAGCAGACTCCCTGAACTTAGAGAACTTCTGTGTGCTGTGATGGCGGCAACTGTTTCACTGATAGAGCCCCTGCGGCTGCTCAAGGAGCTACGTGACCCAATGCCTCCAATATTGGAGCCCACCGAACTGCGAGTCGTGAAAGTGCTGCGGGGAGGAGGCTTGGGAACTCCGCCAGAGGAGATGACTCCACCCGCAGCACGCCCCCACGCCCCTGTGTTGGTTCGCCTGACGAACACCAACTCGACCTGACCCTCATCATCTGTGTCCGAGTCTCCTTTGTTTGGCAGTGCATCTTTGCGACTACTAGACGATGACATACCAGCTTCATTTTTCTTTTCCTCAGATTGAAGTTTCTTCTTCGTCAAATTAGAAAAGCGCAAATTTAAAACTTCTTTCAAGACTTCCTTGTCTTCAGAATATCCTTCTTCCAAATCTTCATCCTCGCCTTCTTCTTCTAGTTCATCAAGACTTCCAGACCTGTGTTTTCTTTTGCGTCTTTCATCGTCTTGTTCATCTACTGACTCGGATCTTCTGTATCTTCTGTTCTCATCTCTACTCTTTTCAGTTGTCCTTGACCCCCAACCTTCTCCCTTCTCTTCTTCCTTTCTTATGTCATCCAGGAGTAACACCTTCGAAAACATTCACTTTTCAACAAGGAACTCTGCACTACCTACACACAGTCTACAGAACCTTGCTATAATTTTAACATATTTTAGAAAACCAAAACTGGCCGACAAACCATCAAATTCTTAGAGTAACGTAAAAACCTACATGTTCCTATTAGTAGCTCAATTATACCTAAACGGATGAGGATGAGAGAACACATTAATATCAGAGGAGAGAAAAGAGCAAGCAAGTGACAGGGTCGTACTGCCGCACTTGTAGGGTGTCCTGCCACGACCGCCTCAAGCACACCAGACATGAGCGATGATTTAATTTTGTCTAGCGCAGATTATTTTACAAGCTTCGCTTAGCAGATATGCCGAGTCTGCTAAAAAGTTTTAAATGAAACACTGCAAATATATAATAGAATGCTGTAAGAAAAAATTCAAAAATTATAAGAGAAAAAATATTGGACTGATTATCACAGCAAAATTTATCAACAAATAGACGAGCAAAAGCACATTTCAGAAAAACAGCCACACCTAAAATAAAATAGCAAGATGTACGCAAAATGTCTGTGCAATGGGTGCATTCTATTATCAGGAAAACATGATTGCTTATAGACAAGTTAACAAGACATCGTTGCAATTTCACCTTTGAGAGAACACGAAGTTACTGAACACAGTTCACAGCACAAAGTTTTCCAATCACTCGAATGCTGGTCTTGTCAAGTCTATAGAGTCCATCCGTATCGTCTGAACAATCTTTTATATCAAACTACGGTTATGATGTGCTTTAGAAAGCGCTTTTCAAGAGTCACTGGGTGTGCGGTACACTGAGAACGCAAGTCACGTGAAGAAGAAGAGGGACTGCGACACACGCCAGCAGGAGGAAGAGGAGGAGCACCAGCATCCAGGGTTCTCGTCATCTCAGGTGAGCAGGAGCGCACTGCTGCAGCACCTCTCATCACGCCCAGCACCTTGCTACTCTCACACACGCACCAAGGATGCTCCCTCGCAAACTCCCCTCGCCTGCGCCCGCTCTATCCTTGCCCTAGCACGACGGTAAGCCAGCAGCAGCAGCAGCAGCAGCAGCAGAAGCAGCAGCAGTGAGGTGACGCATGCGTAGGGGGGGCACTCGGTCAGGTCTCTCGCTACCACTCTCACTCGCCCTCTCTCCCACTCGCTCGCTTCTCTCTCTCTCTCTCTCTCTCTCTCTCTCTCTCTCTCTCTCTCTGGCAGCAGCAGGCACGGCCCTTTGATCAATATGCTTCCCTCACCTAAACCCTCCTGACGGGGCCACGCCAGCGAGCGAGGGCCCCATGTGCACCATACACGCCTTTCGTTCCTGCCCTTCACCGACTGAGGCCTAGTGTGGCTAAACAAGTTATACTTCGCGAACTTTGAACTCGGTAACTAAGCCTTGCCAGGGAATTACACTCCTGACCTGCTTCGCCTGGAGAATGGCTGCACAATGTAGAAAGTGTAAATCATTTTTTTCTGCACGCCCAAGGAAAAGTATCATCGGCGCTAGAATAAACTGGATGTGCATTTATTTTGTCACGAATATGAAAATTAGCTTGGAAAGGAACGAAGGCGAGAGTAAATCTCCGGGCAAAACAGAGGAGGAAGCAAACTAGACGGTTAATGCACCCGCTAATACCGAGCTCAGGGAAGTCATAGCATTGGGCCGCTCCGTAATAAATCAGCGAGACTTGATCTGCAACAGGACAATACGACGCCACTCATGAATGATTCATGCGCATTTTACATGCGCTTAAAAAGGATTATTTCACAGCGAGTTAATTAGAATTTAGGCGCAAAATACGGGCGTTAGAGCCAAGTAGAAAATACTTGTAAGGGTTCAAATATGATTCCAAGAGAAAATAACAAAAAGACAACTGGAAAGTCTGTTATCATGTAGTGCACCTTCTGAAGATATTTGACAAAAATATCAAAGTGTCAGCATTACTTTTGAAACGGTATAGCATCTATTACCTAGTACGTAAGATGCTGTGAGAAATAGTAACACTAAACCTATCCTTACAGTCGGAAAAATACGATTGTAAATAAGCAGTCAAAATGAGTAATTAGATATCATTTTAAAGAATTTTAGCCAGAGTTAATGCCAATGAGAAATTGTGCAAGTGTCAATGCTAAATTTTAAGAATTTTCATACGTCAAAGTCCATACGTCTAAAGAAACATTTCGACAGTCATATAGGTATGTATCCGGTGGCTCACTTTGAAAATTCATGTAGGATTTTTTTAATAAAACAACAGCATGACAAAGAAGACAAAGTAAAATTCGAAAAAGGCTGAGCGAGCAATGAACCCAGCAATAAGCTTTGTTGATTCATAGTTCGTTGCTTACATATCTCTCAAATAAAGACATAGTCCTCAAGATAGACTGACGAAAAAGGAGGTAATAAACACAGTCCACAGGCACTTAGGAATCTCAACTACTCATCAAAACCATCATGTTCTTAAAGTAGGTCAGAGGAGAAGCCGTTCAATGTACACCCATGGGAAGAGAAAAATCGACGGTTTCAAATCGAATTTTGGTATAGTAATAAAATAAATTTGACAAACAAGTGCAACACACAAGGTGTATCAGCACTACGTCAATACTGAGATGATGGTCAAAAACGAGTCCGACTTTTCACATGATGAAGCGACTTAATCATTCACAGACGACTCTCGCTTGTTTACTCCTGCATCGTAACACACATCTTGCTCCCATCATCATCAAGTTTCAACCGCAAAGGGTGAACTACGAAGCACTTCCTTTACCTAATAATCTTCACCTAAAAATTACATGATACTCAGTCTTTGCCTAACAATTGAAGGCTATCAGGCATTTTCTACTAGGTACGATTTTTGCTTGCGGTGTAGGATCTATTGTAAACATATCCTTCATATGCAGAAATTGTCACTATATCCATAATTTGATCAACCTCTAGAGCATTGTCTTCGTATTTATTAATCCTATTTCATAAGAATTTTCAACCAAAACCGTTTGCTCGTTTTTCACAAATCACAAACCTATTTCGAACTCGTCACTTTCCTATAAAACACATATCAATTAATCCATTCACTGCACTCACAGTTCTGTCGCTGTAACCTCACATTTTTCATCCTATCCATCAAACTGAGTCACTCCTCACATAATTAGGCATCTCATCTCCGACACGTACAATCATTTACTCCTGTTTACCTCAGAGCCTAATTTTTTGTATGCCTGGTTAGAATGATCAGATTATTCCAGTATTTTTGCATCTGAGGTTGCGTCCGTTTTTATAGCAGTCTCATTCTTCGATAAAATGTCAAGTAATCTTAATAGCGGTAAATTTTAGTTGCCTCCTATTGCAAGTAAAACCTCAAGTCTTTACTGGAGCTCAGAATGTGATTCAATCCAAATCTGCCAGTGAAAACACTCACAAATTACCACAAATTCACAAACCCCATGATATACTGTGCTCAAAAAGAGCTTGCGATGGGGGCAATTCGAATGAATATATTTGCAACTCTGACTATATAAAAGTTAAAAGATTAAGGCTGTGCAACATGAAGGATGCAGATATTTTTTAGCATGGGATACAAATTATTCCGCAAAACCTGCAGCGCAGTTTATGAACTGCCAATTGTACAGGAAGGGGCAATAATCCTTCCTTTATTTTAAAAATTAATAAATTGAAACGGAAAAAAATTAATCAAAATTAATATCACTGCTGTTGAAACAAAAGGCTCTAGTTTATTTTAATTTGTTTATATTCCAAATCCTTTACACACTGATAGATGAATCCTAAAGCTTTCAATTACTCATAGAGTAATTCCAACGGGTAATTCTGCAACATTTTAACGAACAACATCCTAATATTCTTCAATGTTTCTCGGCTGTTGTTTGTAGACTTTAGCTTTCAAGTAATTATTTTTCTATCCGGAACAGCATCATTCCGGCCTAACATCTAATGAGTTCGTAAAGCTCTCAGTCTTTCAATTACAGATTCACTAGTGTTCAAAAAGTTGCAACAGCAAAAGCATGCTCTGCACCGTGCAAACCGTATTGCTAGAAGAGAGTATCTGAATAAAATAGCGAGTCGTGAGCTAAATGAAGATAATAGTGTCACATGCATTAATTCATTAGCGACAAGGAAGTGAACGTTTAAAAATGTGCAAGGTATTTCTGAGCATTCCTGGACAAGGCACACAACATGAAAAGGAAAGCCAAAGATGATGGTTTAGACTTGTATACAAACCGTTTGACGAAATGATCTACGGACTATCATGCCCCAATACGTAAAGCAAAATGATGAAACTCCCATCATTGACGTTATTATTACTTTCACAATTCTTATTCTTAAAATCATAGTCCAGCCAACATAATGACTAGAAGGTATTTATTTGAACAGTGACAGGATCTCGAAGAGCCGAAAAATCAAAGAATAAACTAGACAGATGAAGAACCTATCGTCCAAAATGTCAATAACACTAAACTCCGGTCTCCTCAACAAATAGAAAATGAAAAATATCAATGAAACGACAAAACAAACTACACAACAGCAGGATTTTGTGGTGATTACAAATACCACCCACCGAAGAACGGCAGTTCCTCAAAGTATGTTCACATGGACAGGCGCTAACGGCACTCCCTTTCAACACTCAGTGAAAAAACAGGAGTCTTAGATACTCCGATGACAACTTTCACAAGAACAATCTTGAAGTATTTACTCAGTATGATCCAAGTGTCATAGAAGTTATTTTCGAGTTCCTCCTTTTTCCTCAGAAGCAATTATGGGCTGTCAGCTTCCAACGGCTTCATCACAGATTTTGAATGGCATGTTTTAAAACAAAGCTTGGAGATGAAATCTCATTGCAGACAAATCTGTGACAGGTAATATATTTTAACAAAAAATATGAATAGTTTTCACATAGAAATTGCTCATTTTATTTATAGCTGAATTTGAGACGTCTTAGTTTGATTGCAAACGAGTGTAATATCTTGTCGTGCACTTCCTTTTCGTCATACAAGTCTTTCAAAATACTTTCTTACGCGTAAATACGAGTGATTGAAAACCGCTATTATATCTGCACAAACAAAACAATGGTTTTCGTCAAACAGATAGAAATTTACTTTATTTAACGTCTAACTGGTTCATTTTCATGCCCTGCAATGCGTCTTTCTCTATATATACAGTATGTCAAGGATAAAAAATATTATTATGCTGTGAAAAACACAACTGATTTTTTTACAACAACATAGCCAGACTAACGAGTAGCTAAAGAACGCTAACGAAGAGGGATTAAACATCAAGGAAGCGACTAATGCCTGTACTCGTAAAATATGACAAGAAATGCCGTCAGTCTATTGCTGTAACTGTACAAATTCGTATTTTTCAGTCCATTAAGAATAATGTTTGATGGAAAATTTTAATTGTGTGAAATTTAAATTGAAAGTTACAGAGAAATCCTGAGTTTGAAGCAAACGTCGAATTTGAATTACGTTTCATTTTAAAATTCTAGAAAATTACTCGGGTTGTAACTTTTAAGTCTGAGTCAGACGTGAGGGAACAATGTAAAGAGAACGTCTGCTAACGATGATGCATTTTGACAAAGCACACTTCTAAAATTACCGCCACACGCTAAGCAAAACTATATAAATTGTGATGAGGCTCAATAAAAGGAACTCGAGCTAGTGGCTTCACTTCATACGTAAAGCCATTGTTAGCAGGAATTATGCTGACATGCAAGTACACTATCACGTCACAAAACCTAGCACTCAGCTAGAGCCTCAACAACACAAATGCAGAATTCACTACTGGAAAGAAGTGTGGTAGAAGTCCTAATAATAGTAATTTAATATCTAACTGGTATATCAACTACTATTTCAAACCCTTTTGAGAAGTAACTTCTTCCAACGAGCAATTTTAATCTCAAGTAATTGAGTTATCTCAAGATATATGGTGAAAGATCACACCAAAGTAACATTGAATTACGATTTTTAGAATATTCATACATTAGAAATAATTATTAGGGAAAAATCTATGACCAAACATAGTAAGGAAAACAATATTTAAAAAAAAATTGCATGATCACAGTTTCATTCGAATTTAAAAAATTCTACAAAAATATTAGGCACTTAGTTTTTAAATTCTATTGCATATTTGATTAGATGTTTCACTCAAATCATTACCGAAGCAGAGAATATCAGATGAACGATTAATCTATGTTTACACCGAAATTTCAAAGATGACTTCCATTAGGTACGACATATTCTCAATTGAATCTATTTAAATTGGTTGAATTAAAAAAAACAATTCGTGTTGTAAAGGTCCTATTAATTGAATACAACACAATTCCAGACAAACTGAGCGTTAATTTTTTCCAAAATCCATTTATTCACCTTACAAAAGGACATAACCAAAATTAAGAGAGAAACCAATTTTAAATGGTTCACTGAATATGGCATCAGGTTCATTTCGAATTTAGTTTTGTTATAATTGACACGAGGTCAGATTTCGATTCGGTCATCTTATCTGAGCAAATGACGTACATTTTTCGAACGAATCAGGAATTTACTCGTTGTAATTGCACATCGTTCATCTGAAACCAGGGAAATTCTGTGAAAGTACGATTAAAACACAAAGAAACTTCCTTAATTTCAAAAATATGATTGCTTAGCGAGATTATGATTGGCCAAATTGTGTATGAAATTGATATCAATCAAAATGCTATTTGGCCACTTATTAAAACCTGAACATGTTATGAAGATAAGAAATGTCACTTGCAAAACTTTTTCCACCTCGGGAAGTCGCAAACAAGTTACATTAGTGACCCAAACAGAGAAAACAAATAGAAAATTTGGTTGGAGTGATAGAAAGCGAAAGTATTAGCATGTACTTTGATATTCATTCAAAAGAAAAACAAGTATAAGGAGGGGCGAGAACTCTGTGAGTTTTCAATAAAAAAGAGACCATAGTTGCGGCGAAAATAAATATTTGCTTTACAAAAATGAAATTTATGGTCAGCACTTTAACAATTACGCTTTATGTGTTATTACGGAAGCATTTATGCACCTTGAATTAAAAGTAAGTACACAATTCTTCTTATTAAAAAAACTCTATAAGCATGAAAGAAAAGCAAATCGCTTCTATTATTTGCATTACATGAATGTTGACTTAATGAAAATGAGCTCGAACACACGTACGAAACAGTCTACGGAAAAGACTCCTAAAATTTAACTTACTTATCAACCAACTCAAACATTTAGTCTACGGAAAAAAACTCCAAAAATTTAACTTACTTTTTAACAAAATTCTGATATATAGTCTACGGAAATTACTTAAGAATTAAATATAGTGCCGGCATATATATGAAATAGTCAGCGGAAACACTTTTTTTAAATTTTAATTCTTATAATACGTAAATCAGAGTCTACGGTCAATACTCCTAAAATTTGATGAACTCTATATATTAATACATATGTAACAATTGTCGCAAATTTTGTGATGCCGTAAATTTCCCGCTGCTGCAAATTTATTCTAACTAATAATTATTAAAACTCAAGAAGTAGAATAATTATTATAAGTAGCACAACGAGCACCGGACAGGTTGGACACTCAATCCATGTTGAGGAGTAACGAAATAATTAAACGACGCAGTTAATAATTCCCCCTTCATAAAAAATATGTATGGTGGAATATGAACTCTGCACGCAAAAACTGAATAACAAAAGCTCAATAAAAACACAAAGTCAGGAAAAATTTATGAAACTAAAATAGAAATTGATTCGTAAATTTTGTGCAATCTCTTTATTGTAAGACGTTGCAAAGAATGAGAGGAAGAGTTGTCGTTAAGATCTTTTACACTAGAAGAAAGACGCACTGGGTTGTGAACTTCACACTTTGAGCTTTTCACGAATGCTTAACTGCAGAGCAAACTGCATACAAGTCAGTATGCTGCAAACACGCAGCAACTCTCCTCGAAAAAATGAATACCTTTGAACTTCAGTTCAGAAAAAGCAATAGGAATTCATTTGAAAGCAATACTCCAAAGAAATGAGCAACAGGTAAATTATTAAATATAATTTAGCAAGATGTGTATCAAAACTTAAAGATTGAGTCCCAGTAAACATTCTTACGTACGATGCAAAAAAATATGATAAAATTATTATTATTCAAAGGATCAAATTTGATTGATTTTATATTCACAAATAATCTCTACATGCATGCAAATTTGCAATTTTTCGAATAAATCTTATCCAGCCGCTAGTATGAACACACTCGGACAGTTGTTTAATATTCTTCTACTATTAATATTTCCTTAGTTTCTAGAAAGCTAATTTTATGATGTTGGCTTTCGACAACAATGAGACATCAAAGTGAATGACTGAAAATAACCAAGTTCTCTGTGATACGAATTAAGGTCAGTATGAAATACACGGAGCGGCAACATAATTTCCTTTTTTTGAAACAACTTCCATTGAAAAAAGGAAGTTAAGTTGCCGCACCTTCTATGGTAAAGATTGAGAATTATATGACTAGCGCTTGAAACAAGCAGCTGCGTCAGAATTCGAAGCCCTAGTTCTAGAAGGCGTCACGTAGAAAATGATCACTTGGGTAAAAGAAAAAGATAAGATCCCACTCCTCTTTTAGTGCACTAAAAATTGTCAACTGATGAAAACTTTCGGAGTACTAGTCTCATGGAATAAGAATAATTATTACCGAATGGAACCGAAACAGGACAAACCTGAAAATCAGCTTCAATCACCGGTCAGATATTTTGTTGTGAAATAAATATCAGCCACTAAATACAACAATAGTATAAATAAAAAAAGATATACATGGAAAGTTTTTAACTCCTAAGCGACGTACGAGTAATATTCTAATATTTTCCAAGAAAAGCCACTGAAAATAAATTTTAAAAATTTAGCTTGGAAACGGCCACTCCAATTTTAGACAGGATATCTATTGATGCGTGCACACCTCATTTCAAACTCTTTAAAAATCTCTGTAATATTCCTACGAGGAAAAACGCATCTTATGAGGTTACCCGCTGAAAACTTTCGGGGAAATTAGCATTAAAACTTTCAGTTGTCTAAAAAAATTATTCCATGAACGAAGCAGGTCAATCAAAAAAGAGTTTAGTTTATACATAAACTACTACAGAAAACTACACAATTAATAATGAGATCCGCTGGAAGTTCATTCGCCGAACTGATGAGCAAAACCCTTGTCGATTAAAATTTATCTCAGACACCAACAACTTACTGAAAAGTTTGAACATAAACAGATGACCTAAAATTAAACGTCGAAACTTCAAGAAAATATTGGTCAAAGTTTTACGACTCGACAAAACGTCCTCCGGACGCAATATCGGAACAGCCCAGCAACGGGAAGGCAAAATTGGAAGCAGGAGCAGCCAATAACAATTGACGGAAGAGAGAGGCTCAGCCAGAGGCACTGAACAGCTGCCCAGAGTTGCAGATCGTGAGGCACAGGAGCAGGCGTCAAAAGAGTAGGCACTGCATTTTGGTCTCGAAGTGATGCGCTCAAAAAGAGGGCAACTGAGCGGAAAACGACCTTACATGATCTTTGCCACCAGAGACGACGACGCAAGTTGTAGGAGCTCAGTGTGAAATATTTGTTGGCGAGAAATAATAAAACACGTGCGGCAACAAGGTAAGCATTTGTAGCCACAATAAGGCAGACGGGAATTGCAGTGTAAATCGATGATAGTAGATAAATAAGTTTACATCAAAAGTGGGGTATATTAGACGTATGAGATTTTTTCATAACATATACATCATAAACAGATACGTAGCTTAGATGATGATATCTACCTTTTCTCTTTAGATGAAATCGACAATCGACTTTTTGAAATAACTAACACCCATATAAACAAATCAACTAATGTCAGTGAAGAGAGAGCAACGTAGTCATACAGTAGCATAACTCGGTGCTCGAGGAACACAAATCAATCACAGAAAAAGTCATCAATCTGACGACTGCTCGTATGAACAATTCACGCATCGTATTACAGGCCAATAATGAGCCATTTATGGCTACAGTTCCACTGATACATCACAAGGGGAATCCACTTCATTCGCAAGAAGGAAAATGAACAGTGAGAAATTTACGGCCAAACTTGAACATATGCATCACAACATACCAGTTCATTAAGACTACGGGAATGAACGATTGTCAAGCCAATCATCAAAATCGCATACGTATTTTAGCTGGAATAAAAGTTTAATTGCACCTAGTTTTTCATGATGCATGTAGCTTCTTCAACTTACGTCTCACCTTGTCTCAACAGCAAGCGCTGTCGCCGTTAAAATGGCCCGCAATTTTCGTGCTGCCACTTTGATTGCTGATAAAACAAGCAGATTCCAAGCTCTTCTAAATTAATTTGATTCATCCAGAAAAATACCAAATTAAAATAACTATTCTTTAACCCTTATGTGGGGTTCAGGTCTGTCGGACCCGTTTTCATTTTTACTGCTAACATTTTTATTGTTTATACTGCTTGAAATTAGGATGCAGTAATCATCTGTTGTGTATTTTAACATAAATGTTTAATTGTGAGGCATTAAAAACCACACAATGCAACGGATCCATCAGACCCACAAAGACTGGCTGAGTAACAACAATATGAACACCACACAAAGGTTGAAAAAAAGCTTAAAAGCGCAACGACGTACGCATACCGGAGAATATTAGGAAAATGCGTTGAACATCTGACACTTCCTGCCAGGGTAGGTCAGTTTTTTAACGAATCATAGCTGTTCTAATCTAGTTAGAATGAACTTGAAATTTGCATAACAATTCGCGTTAATCATCGTCGCTGTACCAACAAGTTTTAACAGCTATAAGTAACTCGCGTCAGAAAACGAATACCAGTTTCTCATTCACATGCAAGAGTTGGAAGAACAAATAAATATCAGCAACGAGTGATGTAGCGGAATTAATCGACTGGAAAAGCAGCAAAAGGCTTTCCAACTCGAGACCCACATGCAACGAAGGAACTACGAGCTGTATGTTCGTATCCGAATTTCAAACTGCGCACCAGAGGTGAATTTAATGGTACAAAACCGAGGGGAAAAATCTTACGCCTAAGAAACAAATATACGAGTTAAATATGCTACGATGACCCAATTAAACGGTGAAATGTTGGCTTTACTGCCTATTTGTGGTAGGTTAACAGCACACGCTAACTTTGAAGTGACTGTTGGCCGAAATGAAGTCTTCCAGAGCGGTAAATCAAGCGGAGCTGCGTCGGCACCGCTGATGTCAGCAGAGATGATGCATGCGCGTGGATTACGAAAGGCCACGTAACGCATCCTCATTGCTGCGTAACAAAACTTTGCCCTCACCGGAAATTTGATCGTCTGCGCCGGAACATCAAAATTCGCGTAGATATCCGCTTTAAAATGAATTTTAAAATAGAGTTCTGTGCGTCAAAATTTTGCAGACGAAAATTGTTATGCTTCATTTATTCGCAACAAATAAGAATACATTCGCCACGCATTACTCACGCCAACACTCGATACAAATACGTAGAACATTTCAATAATGGCACTAACAAATCGAAAAAGTAAAATAGTGTTTCTAGATAAGCACATCACAATTTTTCTGGGCCGTTTGTACTATTACGAAACACCAAAAAGTAATTGCAAGTTGCATAAAAAATTGCGCTAGATTTATTTAAAACATAAAATTCGAGTGCTTAAAATAGCTCACACCCTTTAATTTCACGCATTTTTAATTTGCAAAGCCTAAGCAGGAACAACATCAATCTGTCATACTCAAAAGCATAGCTTAGAAATTGATAAAATAAATATTTATGCTGCATTCAATATATTTGGATTGTATTTACCTTAATCCTAATTTAATTAGAATTTTTCAACCACTGCACACGTCAGGATTGCCACATCTGATTTTATCCACAAACAAATACGCATAAAATTGTAACTCATCAACGCGGCTGAATATCATGTATGGAAAATTAGCTATATTCAATCGTATGTATAAACACTGCCCACTGAAGCTATGCATCTTCTGAAAACTTCGACATTCAAGACTAACTTTGTTGTCCCTTAAAGGAAACTTACATTTATTGAATCTTCAACCAACTTACACACCTGCATGAAGTAGTAACGTCTCAACTTACAACGTTTGTGAAATTAATTCTTAGTTTTCAAAGCTTTAAACTGAGCGAAACCTTCAACATTTATACATATGAAAAACTCCAGCTGCTAGAGCGCAGTGCCGTTAAAAGACGATTAAGCTAAGCTGAAAACATTCAAAATTTGAATTTTGTTACAAGTTTCGTTGATGTCTACAGGAGGTCGCAAGGGAGCCCCAACAAAGCTCGGACACCTCGTGCTCTCTCTGATAACATTGTGCTCCCAATCAACGGTGGAACGCATAAAGATAGTAATAATCGTAGCCAGCGTTGGGCGTCAATAGGTAAATCTAAACACAGAAACAAGAGCCACGCTCTGGCACAGTGTAACAGATAAAGCAACCAAGCGGGACTTGATGGCAGTGCTACTCGTTCAAGATGAAGATACAACTTGAATAATTCTAGATATCTGCCTCCAAAACTACTTAACTCCTAGCTTAACGAACTCCACGCTCAGATTTCGAAAGGATTTCGAACGGACCTCAACTAATGAACAATATACAAGCTCCATATAATTATTACTATACAGACACGAGTACCTAATATGGAATGACATGATGAATGTTTTTAAACAATTGTACTTTATCACAAAGGCTATGTTACTGTCACAGAACTGAACGTTAACACCTTACAGTTCGTGATTGAGACAAAAATCAAACAGACACAACGTGCACTGGAAGAGAAAACTTCCACAGCCGTGCATTCGTTAGCTAATAATGGCAGCCCTGCATGGTCATCGAAGCTCACCAGTCAATAAAAACGAAGTTTAGCGTTTTAGTCTCTCAAGTCTCGTATCATTTTTCTGGCGATAAAGTGAGCTTAAGTCAACGAGATCACAGCAGTCATCCCAGAAAATGGCAGTTCATAAGCGAGTTCTTACAGATGTAATGTAACTATTTTTTGAAACAGAAAACACAATCAAAGAAGTACTCTTGTGTGAAGTACTCGATTTTTTCATAAAAATACGAGTACATTTGTCTGACCAAATTCGCCTACATAGATTTTAATAGTTAATAAAGGTCAATACATCGTGACCCAAGCGACGTGACGCCAAACTGTAATGTCCATGTGGAATTTTTTTTTAATAATTCACGATACGGTTAGTTTTATTTGGAAATACCGTTGAACAGAAACTCTTGAACTATATTTTTAGCAGGAACTTTTTAAACAGCAGTATTTCCAAATTGCAGTTTGAATTTTCAAAAAGAAATTTGTTTGAGAATTGAAATGTTTTAGAACTATTTGAAACAAAATTAATTTCATAGAATAGAAGATATACAGAATCAATCTTCCTGGTCTAATTGCAGATTGCAGATTTTCATTTCGACTGCTGCCCATTACTGGCTCCGTCGCTCGCATCTACAACTGCAACTCATTTACAATTGCAACTCACAACTACAAGCCACATATAACTACAAGTCATATATAGCAACAAGGTGAGACAACATAACTTCCTTTTCTTAAATAAACTTTTTTTGAAAAAAGGAAGTTATGTTGCCGCCCCCTCTACAAGTCATATACAACTTATTCACAACTGAGACAGCAGCCTGGTACACCAAGTCCCATTCTGCTTGCAAGTGTAATAAACGACGGACTCAGCGGTCAGCCAGGCGGGTCACAAGCCACACAATCAGGCAGGTCACAAGCCACACAATCAGGCAGGTCACAAGCCACACA
>VCRD01000424.1:263506-296676 GCA_006783055.1 Trinorchestia longiramus | reverse complement strand
CCGCGTCAACCATGTCGGCAGCGGGATTCGAACCCGGGTCTTTCCGCTCGCAAGCAGATTCGCTCACCAGTCGACCAAGCTGGTGGTCAAGTCCATTAGAAATCATTCACTTTAGCCCTATATTCTAAATGTTCCATTCTAAAGTTGGGCATAAAAAAGGTGTAGATATGAGGGGTAATTTACGCAATGTTTCGTTCGGGGGAGAAATATCTTCGGCGCTAAGTTAATTTATTCCATATAACCTGTCCTCGAATGAGGACAGTCGGCGTTAACGGGTTAATTAAATAGTAGCGATTTTAATTACCAGGACAAATCGGGTGACAAGTTGAGAGAAACATATCATCTGCTACACTCACATTAAAGTTTCTAGATTTTTCAAATGTGGAGTTCAAAATGGACTCTAAATTATTTCTTCATGTCCCCTCGTCCGTTAATATAGCAGACTGGAAGGATTTGAGGGTGAACGAAGAGGAATCCAAGTTCTAAATCGTAAAAACGCCTATCAATTGTGTACAATGTTCATCTACACAGTGCATTGTTGCGCCCCGCAATCCCTTTAGTTTGTTTCTCTTTAGGGGTGTTTCATTTAAACCCTTAACATGGATGATACTTTTCGTGTCACTGATGGTGGCCCACCACTCGCCCTACTGATGTTTCAAACTAAATAATGATAACGAAGTTCTCTGAAAAGACAATGAAATAATTATTTATAAATACTGCTTGTGCACTTTTCGGTACAGGATCGGCAGCAGCATTCAATACCCAATGCTAAAACACGCAGGGTGGTCAGAAATGACGAACAAGTGAAGACTTAACAGTACAGTATACCATCTAATACATTGAGGAACCTCAAACCTCACTCACCATACTGTGTTTGAAGTATTTATTACTATAAAACTATTAAACGACTCGCTGTTCCATTTATTTGAAAATAGACACGAAGTGTTTACTAGCAGTGATCAAAAATCCCTGTGATAGAAATTACTTGTAACATTTATATCTCGTGAGAAAGTAGTTCCAGCATTTATTTTTTATGTGCAGGTGCAGTAGTATCCGCGATACGGAAAGACCCTGACCCGCGTGTAGCAGCAGAAGCAGAGCGGGTGTACCGCTCCTGGAAGACCTACAATTCTGGCCGAGCAAATCGTCCGTCCATTGAAGTGAGATGTGACGCCCGCACCCAGCGGCTTCGCGACTCGGCGAGGACAATGATCAAAGAAGCATTAAAGTCCACATTAACAGCACCACATTCGTCGTCTTGGGTAGGAAACGTCGACTGCGAAAGTCTTGCTGGGAAGGTAAACGAGATGCACCAGAGCGATATAGGGGCTATTGTCAGCACGACTAGTTTGGGTTACAGTAAGGGCCTGAGATTTGACTTGGACCGGTACCATTGCGTGATGAGCTCGTTGAAAAAAGAGGAGTCCGACGACGTTGAACTTGTGTCGTCTTTGGAAGACAACGAAAAGAAAGAAAGTATTGAGCTTTTGCCTAGTCTTCGGGAGACCAATAAGAAGAAAACTAGCCGTAAGACTGTTGGTTCCCATAATGTTGCTCGGTCGCAAAGTTCAATAAAGAAGAATGATGGCAGTGTCTTCGACTGTAAAAAAGATAAAGAGAATCTCCAACGCGCATCGTCTCAAAGTTACGAATCGCAGAAAATAGGTGTAGATGATTCACGTACAAAAGATTTAGGCAAAAGAAAATCATCGAAAGAAAATTCTGATTGTGTAGGTGACGTCAAAGTGAAAAGCACCAATAAAGATAGAAAAAAGCATGACAGAAGAGAGGACAACACACGTTTGACCAAAGAAGACAACGAAACGAGTCAAAAATATATTGGAAATCAGAAGAAAACACAGAAATATAATGAGAATAGTTCAAAAGTATGTTCTGCAGAAGAGAAAAGCACTCAGTCTATGAAGAAGAAGGAAAAGGATATAATTGGGGAGAGTGAAAAACAGGAAATTAAGGTGGAAGACAAAAATTCAGAAGATAAGATTTCGCTGGAGGGATATAAAAATTCTGGTAGTGAACATGAACTGAGACAGAAATCGAAAAAACGACGACGAAACCCAGAGGAAAATGTTGCGATCACGAGTCATTTCGATGAGAAGAAATGTTCTAATAATCCGCTAATGAACGAATCGTCAGTGAGACCTGGTAGCTCACTTGACAACTTGAAGGACCTCGGTAATGACAAGCAATGCGAAAGTAACCATGGTATAGGAGACAGGCCATTAGTACAGTCTACTACAGAAATTACAGAGAACAAATGTGTCGTGTCGAAGCCTTCAGAACGGAAGCTTCTTACTGATGGATCGAAACGCAGTAAGGAAGATAGGCGCAGTACAAAAAGTGTGTCATCTTCAGAAAAGAAGAGAAAGAGGGAGAATGATCGTGAACAAAGCCGTTGTAAGAAATCAAAGCATGATTGTGACAGCTTAACTCCGCGGGGTGAGAGTAGAAACAAATCGAAAGAGAAAGTTGTTATGGGCCCAGAATCAAATGGTGAAAAATTACGTGAGAGTGCTGTTGATGTACCAAAGGAAGTAACACATACTAAGGATCTTGGGAATGAAAACTCGGCTCAGTCGAATAAGGTGGCTGATTTAGATACTAGTGTAGATACCTCACGAAGTAACAGTCAGACAGAAAAGCTGTGTAAATGTGCAGTCAAAAATACGAGTCACAGTATAGATTCCTGTTCCTGTTCGAACGGCAATGAAACACAACATGTTGGTTCATCAAAAAGATGCGATACAAACAATGACGAACACCCACATGTTTTGCAAAACTTTGAAGGGAACAAAAGTCTCCAAGATGACGTGGATACTTCAACTCCTTTGCCGACAGCATCAGTTTCTCTTCGTTGTGGTTCTTCAGAGAATGTGCCTCATCTTGTAGATCGTGACCAATCACAAGGAAGCCGTCACAAGCCCGACAATGAACGTAGACGATCGCATAAAAAGAAACATTCACACAAAAGTCATCATCAGAGATTTGATCGCCGATCTGAAAGCAAGGGTTCTGAAACCGATGAGGTTCCTGACGGAGAAAATTTTGAAGTCTTGTCTGAAGTTATTGAACGGGAACTCTTCTCCGAGAATAATAGAGTCATCGATAAGTGTTACAGAAAGACTATTCGACGTATAGTCTTTACTTTAAAATATCAAGATCGTATTAGAAAGAAATTTCTTACGGGAAAATATAGTGCAGAAAAGGTGATTTCAAAGTGCTGGGATGAATAGTTCATATTTTAGCTACATACACACCGACTTCACTCGGCTTATAGCAAACGTGAAGTACTAAGAGACCTGAACAGGCTTTTAGCACTTCCGTTTCTCCAAGTTATCATCGTCTGCTGCGTCAATTTATTTGTATTTTCTTTCTATGATAAGAGATCGTTTATATTTTATTGTACCTGCAAGAGTAAGAGCGTGAACTTTTTTTGTCTTTTTAATACAAAATGAATCTATCGAATCAAAATTTCAGTATTTAGAGTTTGATGATTTGAATAGAATCCAAGTACAGTAGAATTCCTTTAAACCGGCACCCGCTTGCCAAGCTTTATATATTTATTCATTACATTTGTTTCTTCTTTAACTGCTTTAAGCTATTGATATTGTTTTCCTTTCATGTCTAGCATGTCTATGAATTGTTTGTGGTTACTTGGGTGGTATTAACCGGTAACTGTAAAGTTCCATGGGTGCTGGTTAAAAAGACTTCTACTGTAGTTATTAGATCTGTGGAATGTAACATCTCATTTCAGTAGAACAATGTTAACCCTTAAGCGACTAAAAGGACAATTCGGTCGTCTTTCACGGTCTTTGAGAGAACTGTTCTAATAATTAAACAGTGAGCAATATGAGGTTGCTACTAGGTTTGAACGCGGCGGCATGTTACAGCGTCGTTCTTTTGGCTGCCTGGCTCTCAGCGTGCTTCATTGCATCAGTGTACAGACGGTCTTTGTGAGCTTAAACGTAGAAACTAGAACAACAAATTGGTCGCTAAAGGGTTAACATTGCTCAAGTCCGGCTCCTGTTCATCATCTACATTAACTACCTCGACGTCGGAATCATCAGTAAAATCAACAAATTTGCCAGCGACACGAAAAGTCTTCATTGAGCGTTCACCGAAAGACGGTAACTATTTAATCAGGTTGCAACTGTCTACTACAATGGACCGAAACCTGAAAAAATGAGCTTCAACATTGATAAATGTTCAGTGATACGCGTTGGTGCAAATAATCGCCATTTTCAATTCACAATGAATGCCATTTTCAACTTACCTATTGAAGCAGAACAGCTACAAAGAGATCTTGATATCATTATCACTGACAAGCTCTAGCAGGACAAGCAAGTGAATAAGCATCAGAAATACGTGCAGGATCCATGGTTTCATTGCAAGAAACTTTGAATAAAGAATAAAAAGCGCTAATCCTGCCGCATCTGGAGCATGCAGCGCAACTCAAGTTTTTACCGTACGTAGAGACGTCAACAAAATAAGAGAAAATTCAGCGTAAGGCGACGCAAATGATTCTCGAACTCCGGAATTTCAGTGACGAAAGGCGTCTTCAGCAGCTTGAGCTCATCTCGCTAGAACAAAGAAGACTGCGAGGACAACTTATCAGCTCATTTCTGTTGACGTGTTCTATTCTATGTTAAGTGTTGTAGTATAGGTCGAGTAATCGTCTGGAATTGTTTTCCAAATTCTTATTGATGGTTAGATAACCCTCCTAGTTAGTAAATTATTCATTTAATGACGTTAAGGATTTTCCAGATACATAGTAAACTGAATTTGTTGGAAAAAATTAGCAGTTTCAGTAGCAGACATGTAAATATTTTTGATCGCGTTTTATTGTCAATGAAGAGCTTGAGGTGCAAGGTTTCCTGATAAGAGTGAATAAAATAAAAAATTATGTTTAAATGAAAACAAAACGAGCGGTCTGATAATAAGTTTATATTAGTGTAAAAGCAGCAAGGTACATTTTGCCAGGGAGCTTTATCTGAACATGATTCCATATACGACACGAGAATACAAATTTTGTTACAGATTTTAAAATTTAATTTTGTCAAGTCGACGAAATGAAGCTACTCTCTGAAAAACAAGACTACCATTATTCAAAAAAATTCTGTCGATTTCGTCTCGTAAATGTCTAATCTAACCCCACGAGGAAACAAATGAAAAAAGTCAAAGAAGACCAACAATATCGAGGTTAAAGCAAATCTATAAGAGTGGTGACCACATTAATCTGGTCTCAAGTCAGTTTTAGCATTTGGCCTCAAACTTAATTTATTGCCGACCCTATAAAACAATGAAATTACTTGTTTAAAGCTATCGAATTATTACAGTAGAAGTCTTTTTAACCAGCACCCATGGGACTTTGCAGTTATCGGTTAATATCCCCCAAGTAACCACAAACAATTCATATAGACACATTAGACATAAATAAAAACAATATAAATTGCTAAAAGCAGTTAAAGAAGAAAAAACAATGAATAAGTATATAAAGCTTGGCCGGCGAGTGCCGGTTTAAAGGAATTCTACTGTATATCTAAAAATAACCTTAACTCTGCGAAAAAAACACTTGCACCTAGGTAAAGAGAAAACAATAGGACGAGAGTGTCACGTGTGGTACTAAATTAAGTTCCTTACATCTTACACAATACATTGATATTTTCACACACCTCTGTGGTACACTCGTGAAATGTTAAAATGCTTGTCGGCTAACGGAATTTTTTTTATTAAAGTAATGAGATTTTTCAAGCATAAGGAGTAGAACGCCTAAAATAATGACAGGAGTATGTCACCAGCTGAAATATATCTGATGAGTTTAAGCATATGTAAACTACCAAGAAAGTGGCAGAATTTGATCACGAAGGTGTATGTTTTCTTAATATAGTTGGAAGCATATATATTCTGCTGAAACTAACGTTACTTCATAGATATATAATGCTATTCAAATACCAATATTTATCATCAACTGAATGTACGAGTTCATAAAATGCGTTCTGGAAGTAATTTAAAAATAAGTAATTAATTTTTCCAGAAAACGAGAATCAATGACGTACACATGTTAAAAATTCCCAAGATATAGTTTTCTCTTCATTCTATACTGGTATCATTACAAATAACTACCAGGTACTTTAGGCAAATATATTGCAACTTGAATATCCTAATACAACATTCGAACCAACGAGAACTTAAGTCATTTCTACAGGGATGGAATCATCGTCTTCAGGCAATCCATAGCAAGTCTGCCACACAACCACGGTGACCAAATACACTGCAAAGCTGCTGCTCACATCCTTCAGAAGACGGAGAGAATTTTGACACCGACCAATCACCAAAGGAGATACGCCACACAACACCAGACTTGCACCTAGTAGACCAGCAGTGTTTGACTCTGGCTCTTTCGTTTGAATATAAAGGGTTCTCATGATGCTCTGCAATTCGTACAAAAGTATGGGAAGAGATATACTGTGAGATACAACATGACCTAACCCAGAACAAATGAAAAAGCATGAAAGTACTGCAAGAATGAAAGGGATCCAAAGATTACTGTTACTTATAGTTGGACTTGATCTGTCTACAGTTTCAAAGCTATTCCTTAAGGTAAAGTCACTCTCATTCAATAATCTTGGATCATCATCAAACTTGGGTTGGGGTATTCTGTTCTGCGGCAAACCATTGTTGGACTGCACGAAGCCTCCAACTCTTGCTCGTGAGAAAGCACCATTTCTATCTGTCACATCCTGGGGAACAGCTTCACTGGCTCTTCCAGCAAGAGTATTCTCTCTAGACGAGATAGGTGTGGCAATGTTATCGCTCAGAAGTGTAGTATTTTTCAGAGTTTTACTTGAAGCTGCAATCTGAGATGGAAGAATGTTGTGGATGCCATTGTTTGCATCCAGCAAAAGAGTTGAGGTGGCAAAAGCTGGTGTGACAGGAACATTCTCTGGGTAGGTCTCATCATCTGAAAATCAGAGTTATGTATCAGTAACCTGTGAGGATAAAACGTTTAATAAGTTGAAAGTCAATAATCTTAATCACCCACAAAAACATGCTGCTCTATTATGAGTATGTGACTCAACTCTATAGCAGTATACAGATGACAAAGTTCTTTTTTACAGCAAACAACTTGAAAGCCAAATAAATAAAACCTCAGTCAATTTTCATACACTAGCAGTTCTGTTCTTACCTATTTTTCACTCCACCATGAAAAGCTGAAAATACCACCCCAGAGAGAAATTTCTTTTAAAGCACTGACAGACACATTTAATAGCATCACTATCTGAGAGAACATTAGAAGACTTCATATCCCAGAGGAATGACCAGTTCAAAAAGTATCTTACAAGGAAAATTACTATCAATGCTCTCACTGTTTGGCAAAACAAGTAAAATAAATTTAATTTATCAAAATTAAATTGTACTACATTAAAAACACAAAATCATGATTTATGGTATAGCATATTGCAGTCAACCCTCGATAAAACGGACTACTAGGAAGCCACCTGGAAGCCAGGAGCACCTTCCGTGTCATCTAACCACGTCCTAACATCATCTTCAGACACTTCTCCTTCGCCTGCCCTTCTAAGGATATCCGGACGACGTCCATCTTATCATATCCGGATTACCGAGGGTTGACTGTGGGTCTCAAAGCGGGATTCAGGTGACTCTTGAAAGCTTGTATTTCAAGGTGCCACTCAGAAGACACTGAACTTGCTGAATTTGAGTGCTTGAGTATGCACCAATTAGAAGTTCAACTTCTACATTCATTGAATGACTAACCAACAGCTGTTAATTCATCCAAATTTATACAGTTAGCAAGGTTAAAAAGTTTATGGCTCCTTAGTGCCTCAAAACATCCAACCCAACCAATCAGTGAAAAGAAAAAGTACAAATATATACATACATCATTAAAATCTTAAAGTTTGTTTTTATGCTTGAAATGTTTCCATCATAAAGATTATTTTGATAAAGCTAAAAATAAATTCTCAGCTAAATGAAATAATTAGAAAAAAAATATACAATAACAAAACAAACTCAATCCAATTAACAGAACACATTTTACTCATATTGACACAAATGACACAGTATTCTATCCAGAACATAATAAGCTTATGCAAGTTTCTGTTTGTATGATAGGAAAATGGCTTTAATGAAATAGATCATCAAATACCATACACCAATAATGCTATTCATTCTCAAGGGTTTACCTCACATAACACACAATATGCTCAAGTTTGATAATCCATTGATGCACTGTAACTATAGCATCACATTTCTCCAACAAAGAAAATAATTTAATTGTTGTAAAGCATTCTTCATTTGCTTGCAGAGATGCAGCTGTTGTTAACCAATGCTTCATGAGTTGTACTTCAGATGTGCTAGCACACAGTAATCTGGATACAAATACTCAAAATGGTGTAATGCTCAAGTTAAAAGAAAAGTCCCTGCTAACAAGTGGGAATATAATGTACCTATTAATCCTGTTCTTGAATTTAGCTACCGCACAACATGTTCTGCATGTTTTATTAACAAAGGTCTTAATTAGGAATTAATTAAATTCAGAGTTATTTAATGTGTTACATTTTTAACAAATCAATGCTTAAGTTAGTAAACTATCATATTTTGAAAACATGGAGCGTTACTCAGTAAAAAAGCACCGGTCTATATGTATAATGCTCAGGAATTCACAAACAATATAGAGAGAACACAGGCTTAACAGTTTCAAGCTTCTTTGTATATTCATTGTAATCCTAGTTCTTCATATAGGTAAAAAGTCCTAAAATTTCTAAATTAACAGAAAATGTTTTTCGGTCGAATTACTGCATTAGGCGTAATGAGGGCATAGAGATTGGACCAAATCCAAATCATTTCGCTGAATATGACTCACCAACAGTAACTACAATAGAACAAAATGCTTACCAGAATGAACTGCAAGTTTTGTTGATTTAGTCACGCCAAAAATTTTCTCGCGTCGTGCTTCAGAATTTTCTAATATCCTACGACGTCTTAATTCTCTTCTGCGTTCATCAGCCATGTTTATCTCACAATTTAGTTGACGTCGTTCTGTGATTTGTTTGTCTCATTATTTACCCTAGAACGAAGTATAATATTTGCCTTAAAGGACGAAAATGAGTTTAGATCAAATCTAAATGACCATTATCTACAATGGAAGCTTGGACTTCCCAAAGCAAATTTAATTTAAGTTACAAGTAAAACTCAATTGTAAACTTTTCTTATATCATATGCCCGTGTTTTTTTAGTTAAGTGTTATCTCTTATCATGTAGAGATGTTTAGGGTAAATTGGGGAACTCCAACCAATCACTCTGACAGCAGTCGCGGTTCTGAGCTGGCCGGTGAAAGCTTGGAAGGCAAAATTTGCAGGATCATCATAGATCACTTTGAGTGTATTTTACAATGGCTTTCTCATTAACTAAAGCGGCTCCTGCACTGTCTTCAGTAAAACAAGGTCATTTAAGCTTATTTAATTTCAAGGAATATGCACTACTATTGAGAGAAATTATTAATAACATTTAGGCCTAAGTGTCAACCGTTAGTATGTATCATAATTCCAGACTTGTGTGTATAATAGGTATTATTTTTCAATTAATATTACATGAAATTTGTCTTAAGCTGAAATATTGAACTTTTAATGTATTTCCTTATTGCACTGTCTATGTAGATAGTTGTGGTTAGTGCTGTATAAACTATTTTGGATAAAATAAATATTAAAAATATTTTCCAAATTGCTGAACATATAATTGTAGTGAAGAATAGATTCTACTTAATTCTTTAATCTTATTACTAAGAAAAATAGATAATTCTCAGAGTGGCAAGTAAATTGTGTTTAAAATAATATCATAACTTTTGGTGTCTCTAACAACTTCCAGGAGATCTTGGCTACATGTCCATGCTTATGTTCACATTCTCCTAACTATTTGGAACAGATATCACTTAATATTCTCTACAAATTATTCATTCATGTACATCAAAAAAGAGCTTTTGCACTAGCACATAGGTTTTGCCATTGACTTGCTGTATCAAAACTCATTTTTTTCAGGTTGCATGAGAGCTCTGAGTGTATCAGTAACTCAGAATGCTGCTGCCACAAAGACCAAGAAGAGCCTGGCCAGACAAAACATGAAGAATATTGTCTTGGTTGATGGTGTCAGAACTCCTTTCCTGATGTCTGGTACTGACTACCAGAAGCTGATGCCTCATGATCTTGTGAGACATGCTCTCAAGTAAGTGTGTCAGTTTATGTGAAATTCTTTTGAGCCATTCACATGCATTCTTGAGCTATGTTATTTCATGTAAATTTTTGAATTTTGTGAACTGTTGTTCACCTGCATTCTTGAGCCATTCACATGCATTCCTGAGGTATTCACATGCATTTTTGAGCTATTCGTGTGCATTTTTGAGCTATTCGTGTGCATTCTTGAGCTATTCACATGCATTCTTGAGCTATTCACATGCATTCTTGAGCTATTCACATGCATTCTTGAGCTATTCACATGCATTCTTGAGCTATTCACATGCATTCTTGAGCTATTCACATGCATTCTTGAGCGATTCACATGCATTCTTGAGCTATTCACATGCATTCTTGAGCTATTCACATGCATTCTTGAGCTATTCACATGCATTCTTGTGCTAATCACATGCATTCTTGTGCTATTCACATGCATTCTTAAGCTATTCACATGCATTCCTGAGCCATTCACATGCATTCCTGAGCCATTCACATGCGTTCCTGAGCTATTCACATGCATTCTTGAGCTATTCACATGCATTCTTGAGCTGTTCACATACATTCTTGAGCTATTCACATGCATTCTTGAGCTGTTCACATGCATTCTTGAGCTATTCACATGCATTCTTGAGCTGTTCACATGCATTCTTGAGTTATTCACATGCAACAGTTTGCTGTGTTAGATCTGTATTTTTGAATATTTTTGTTTTTATTTAAATATTACTTTCTATTTTATTATAATACACATATTAGTGTTTAGCAAAGAAATTAGTTTGTAGTTTGTAGTAAATTATGATGACAAATACTGTTAAACTTGGTAACTACTTAGTTTAAATTGGGCTCTGTTGAGTGTGTGTGAACTGGGCTCTTTTGACCTTTATAGGCATGCAAATCCTCATTGCAAAGCATGATAGCAAATTAATTTTTTTAATAGTCTTAAGCCTGAAAAATAGATGTATGAATATTTGAGTACTTCATTTAAATTTAGTGCAATTCTTTTTTTTAAATCATCTTTGTTTAGGATATACATATTTGATTATAAAGACTATTTAAAGCTAAAACTTGCTAGTATTCAGTCAATTTTGTATGTTTATTTTAATTTTGCTTTAATGATAATAAGCATTGACACTGTCCTACATAGGGAGGTGATCAATTGTTAGTCAATGCTTTCATTCTTTTGCTAAAGTGCTTGCCCAAGTCAAGCAACTTACCACAATTGTGGGCCAGAAATAAATTTAATTTGCTGCCACAAGACCTAGTAGATTTTACTGGTTTACTCCTATGTCTTTGTGCTATTGATTCTTTTTCTTGGATTTTTTATTTGAAAGAGAATTGGCAAGATTTAAACATAGTACTAACCAAAGTTTTGTAAAAATGTCTCCTTTAAGTATCATCCATTCCTGTTGAAGTATTTGAAAGTTTTCAAATTTATGACTGTCCTACAGGGGTCTTGGAGATCGCTTGCAGCTTGACAAGAGTGCTGTGGACTACATTTGTATGGGTACCGTCATTTCAGAGGTCAAGACTTCCAATGTTGCTCGTGAAGCTGCTCTAGGAGCTGGCTACAGTCTGCAAACTCCTGCTCACACAGTCACCATGGCTTGCATTTCTTCTAATGTTGCCCTCACTACCAGTAAGATAATATTCCTTTTTTTTTGCCTGTATAAATGAGTACATAATTGTGTCTAATCTTTTAGAAAAGCATGTGTGTCCTGCATTCAACTTGTTTGTTGTTTTGCAGCTGCTTGGTGGTGGTCTTTACTCATTGTTGCCTGTATGTGTTATTTACTCATATATGCTCATGCAGTTGTTAATTGATGCAGTTTCTGGGTTTTTATCTCACCTTCGACCTTATTTGAATAGCAACTTGTTGGCTACTTTATAGTGTGAGTGGGACACAAGGGGAAGTTGAGTTTCTGTTAAATTTCACTGAAACTGCTGTGAAGCCATTTACTGCATGCAAATTTCTAGTTGTGTTATTACTATGTAGTGTTGTCTACAGTTTTTTAAAAAAGATGGGCTCTGTTTTTCCGCATTTATTGTATTATCTGCTTGATTTTTATGAAACGATAGTTATTTTGTATGGTGACATTTTAATGAGTCAACTGTATACTGTGCATTTAAATTGAGAAAAATGTGAAGACCAATATAGTGCATTAGTAGTCTTACAAAATGGGTTGATAGAGTTGCATGGATATAGTAGTTCAAAACATAAGTGTCTATTCTGCATGAGTAGAATGAGAACTAGTTAAAAGAGTGGCTGTACAAGTGTGGTAATAGGCTAGGCTGGGAGTATGTGTAGGGAGTTTGGAAGAACTGAAAACTATGTAACAAAGATAATGTGAATAATAGCATTGAAATGAAGTGTTTGGCAAAAGGGAATGTCACAAGCAACTATGGCACTGAATAAAGTTACAAAAAAAGTTAGATGTTATGAATACTAAGGGTCTGGTGTCACTGCTAAGGGAGAAATAAGGCTGTGGGTCCTACAATAAAGTAAGAAGTAGGAAGTATGAGAAGCTTTGAAAGTGATATTCTTGTAGAATCACAAATGCATAGCTCAAAAGCCCTCTGATATTTTCATGACATCAAAAGAATGAGTAGAAACATGTACAACGACTGATTGGTATGCATGACTGTTTTGGAAGGATTACAGTACATCAATATCTAAGAGGACTTTAAATAATGCTCATATTTTTATTCTTGTATAGCAATTCATTTTTTTCTGTCTGTCACATCTATTACATTGTAATTCTGTTCACAGGTTACTTTCTTGCGAGTAATCTTGATTTCTCTGTTGCAGGCATTGGTTACATGCAGGCTGGCGTGTACAATGCTTGCATTGCTGGAGGTGTGGAGTTCATGTCAGATGTTCCTATCCGCCACAGCCGTAAGATGAGAGAACTCATGCTCAAACTCAGCAGGGCCAAGACTGCAGGTATATTTCACTTGTTATCAATCCTGGTACCATATACAGGGTGTCTCCAAAAAATATACTCACTTTTAGATCGCCCATTACTCATATATTTTGTTTTAATTGCAGTATTTATTAACATAGATGCAAGACTAACGAGTTGAATTAAAGGGAAAAAACATTGAATTCAAAAAAATGAAAAGCCGTAAAAGAAAACTTCAATATTCTTCCCGTATTCTAGTTTTTCTTTAGTAATGGGCAGTCAAAGCGTGAGCACATATTTTTGGGACACTCTGTATTGACCTAAAGTTACATGAAACTCGTGGTTGTTGGTTTATCACTACTGTAATACGGACGTAATTGCTGAGTAGAATGAAGTTCGTTCAGATTGAGTCAGGTTGTTGAGTTGACAATGTTCTGCTTGTGTTTCTAGTGAGTTCTTTCAGATTTATTGATAACTAATTGGGTACAAGTAGTCTTAAAGTTAATATTTGTTAATATGTTTGGTATATAATTTTAAGATATTGAAATAAATTATTGTCAGTAATATTTGTGATTCTCTGACTTCTAATTCCTTGAAAGCAGCAAATAATAAACGCTGGAAGGGAAATGGAAAGCGAAATAGGCAAAATAAGTTTTATCAAAATTTACCTACTATGTTGTAATTAACGCCGTTTTTCGAGTTGCTTTATCCATTCATAACAACCGTTGTGTGAGTGTACTTCGTGTATGAATTGCTGGTTCAAGTTTGTTTAGTAATGCGTTCATTTTAGGAACAAGATTCACTGTTATGCAATGGTTAGACCTTGGCTCTTGACATTAATTTAACATACACAGCTGTGTAATCCGTGCAATACCTGACTTCAGTTGAGCATTGAACTGCGCACAGGCACTCATGATAGATCTTAAAGTGCTCATCTAAATGAGCACTTTGAAAACCGAGGCTGTTTTTTTTAAAGTGTTGGTAAAGTCTGCAGGAGCCTTGTAGTCCTGCAGCCAGCACGCCCTGGCAGCTGTATTACTGTTACCTGGCTTTTCTTTCCATTCTAGCGTAGCCCCTCTATTATTCCACTCACTCCAGTCGTATTTTATATTAGATTTTGGTTTAACACTTTGACTCCGATTGCCTGATTGGTGTAAAACTTCACTTTGTACGCATAGTCACTAGAAGGATCTGAAAAAAATTACAGAACCTAACCTAAGTGGTACACATACGTACCACTTCGGAGTCAACGTGTTGAAGTTAACGATAAGATGAGATTGTTGTGAATATGCAATCTAATAAACCAAGAAGTAAGGAAAGGGGATAATTTTTAGCACAGTGAAGAAAATTTGTACTAGAGTTTCTACGTGGAATATCAGTGTAGCTGAACATTTGTTTACTTTTTTTGAAATAACACAGCATTAGCAGAAAAGGGCAAGTCTTGTAAAATGACAATTAAAAACATTGTAAACTATTAGTTGGATTATTTGAGAGAATTAGACTTGAGTGACACTACTGATGATTTGTGTTAGGTTTATCTTATGTTCAGTTGGGGACATGAAAAGTCACTGTGTGTATTGCAGGTAATATCATTGTTTATTGTTATTTATGAAGTTTTTAAAAATGCATTTCATTTATTGTTGTGGAAAATTCAACTGGAGCTGCGACTTATAGAATGTGTTTGTATTTAATCGACAATATCTAAAGTTATATGCTTGGTTCTCTAGATTTAGCAGCATTTTCTCCTATTAACCCATCGTACGTTTTTTATTTTAGATTTTGATTCCATATTTTTGTGCCTTGTGCCTCCTGTGTAACTCTGGAACACAACTGTTTTGTTAAGAGTAGGCCTTTTATTTCAGGCCAGCGTTTGGGTTTACTGGCCACATTCCGGCCTTCATTTTTGTCTCCGGAACTGCCAGCTGTTGCTGAGTTCTCCACCAACGAAGTCATGGGGCACTCTGCTGACCGACTCTGCACTGCATTCAAGGTTTTTACCTTCACTCTTTGCAGCTGTGCACCATGCACTAGATTTATATGTTCACTCTTTGCAGTTGCGCACCATGGACTAGATTTATATGTTCACTCTTTGCAGCTGTGCACCATGCGCTAGACTTATATGTTCTCTCATTGCAGCTGTGCACTGCCTTCGCGTTTCTTTGTTCACTCATTGCAGCTCTGCACTGCCTTCACGTTTCTTTGTTCACTCATTGCAGCTGTGCACTGCCTTCGCGTTTCTTTGTTCACTCATTGCAGCTGTGCACTGCTTTCGTGTTTCTATGTTCACTCATTGCAGCTGTGCACTGCCTTCGCGTTTCTTTGTTCACTCATTGCAGCTGTGCACTGCCTTCGCGTTTCTTTGTTCACTCATTGCAGCTGTGCACTGCCTTCGTGTTTCTATGTTCACTCATTGATTCATTCACTAGCTATTTAGTCTGTGCCAGAGTTCGGTACGCACGACACTGTGATTGAATCGAGTTCATGATAGATTTTATTAATGGCAAGTTATTAATGATGTATATTTACGCACATTTAAATTTAAACTGTTCAGGGAAGAGTTGAGTATTTGTTGCGTTTTTTTAACTTCTCAGAAATATTCTGTGTACACATGAATTTAATTGTTGCCTCAGATGTAATTAGTTAGGTCGCTCGTAAATTACTTATAGGGTGGGAAATTTTGAGGAGCTTTGCGGGGTAATTATTGTACATGGAACTTGTTCTAAACTAAGCTAAACTCCAAAACCTTTTTAAACTAAAACATCCACGAACTTGCATGGTAACTGCACTTATTTCTTCTTTACAAGTGCTGGACCTTATCGCGTCCTTGTAATGTGTTTATGTTGTAACTTGTGAACATCTTCTATTACTAACGTGTAAAGGTAGCACTCTTCATGTCATGTTTTGCACATATTTTCTGAGTAATAATTTCTGTCTCAGTCTTGTAAAGAATCATCAGCTGTGGTAAATGATGTGGTTTCTAACCCTCATAAGTTTTTTAAAAAAGCTCTTAGTTAAGAAGATTGAAAACTCGACTGTTGCGGTTTGAATGGTTAATGAAATTATTACACATAAGATATTGTTTACCGTTTCACATAGTATAACTTATTTGTTTCTGGTTAGTTACTAGCTTAGTGTAACTAGAGTAGTGAACGAAATCATCACTTATATTGGCACTCCCTAATTTTTTGAGAGAATGTACGTAGGTGCAGTTAGTTTAATTGATGCATGTTAATATATAACGTGTGCTGCAGGTGTCGAGGGCGGAGCAAGATGAATTTGCCATGCGCACTCACAGCCTCGCCAAAGCTGCCCAGGAAGCTGGAAACCTCAGCGACTTGGTGCCCTTCAAGGTAAAAATGCAGTAAAGTTACCTACGATATAAACCTAAGCGTGGAGATGCTCAGCTGAAAATTATCGCTTCTATGTTTTATTGCAAGGTATTGGTTAATTTTCCTTTCGAAGTGTTAGCATTGATAGATTTTAAACTGTGTCTTTAGAAGTTGCTGTGTTTTGTGTATGTTCAGTAAGCATTGAAAATTACTTCACACTTCAAATAAACAGGCTGTATATGCAAAATGCAGTTCTCAGGATGAATATAAACTAAGTTTGCATCTATATGGTAGAGCAGAGGCATCAAAAGAGAAACTACTCAATCAGCTTCTTATTATACCCATTATTTGAGATGTAAATTGGCTGAATGTTTCGAGTTTTCAATACTGCGCTTGGTGCAATCTTAGGCCAGTGCGCAGTTAGCAACCAAAAATGAATACAGTATTTGGTTAGGCGTTAGGGTATCCTCGATTGTACGGCAACACTGACCTGTGCATCCATGTTATTGTAACGGTTGAGCACCTGCTCGAGGGTATTGGTTATTTAATGGGTACCCCTGGACACGACGTCGCTGGAAGAAAGGAGACTGTTTTATCTACTGCTTTTGATGAGGCCTTTCCCTGCTTAGGTTAACATCTGGTGTGACAACTCCGGGGCAGTGAGATGCATAATAGAAAAAATACTACCGATGCAATTAAACATTTATTTCTCTTGCTGTTGCTTCTCTTCATGGAAGGCGTACCTTACGAGCATCTCCAGACAACACTCGAAACATCGCCCTCTTCTACATCATGAACTGATCTGTGTATCGCAGTCCGTCCTGCATATGCTAGTCGATTGCCCTAAGTCTCTGATGTCTAGTCTCCGAGCATACGAGGGTGTGTGCTGGGAAATGTCATCCGTCGAAAATATTCATCGATGCAACTTCAATTTCAGTCTTGTTCTCAAACCTTTCCCTTCTCTTTTGGAAAGGTTTGGGTTGCAGGAGAAGGAATTGCTCTATGACTCGGTTCCAATACACTAGCAATAGTTTTATGTTCCTGCTGTTAATTGTTTACAAAATTTTTAACTGAAAATGGGTACAGACTCTTCAGTAGGGCCAGTGTTTCAGCAGTTGCGTGCTGTGGCTGCATTTTGGCTACCATCTACTTGGATTGTGTACAAGGGGATTATGTTCTATTCAGTAATTCATTTCGGAACTTGGATTGGTTCATTTAATATTCATGTTCTCTTTCAGGTTCCTGGTGTATCGAAAATGGTTAAAGTCGACAACGGAATCCGCGTTTCGACACCGGAGCAAATGGCCAAGCTGAAAGCTGCTTTCATCAAGCCTCACGGCACCGTGACCGCCGCCAACTCCAGCTTCCTGGTGTGTAATGAACTCCACTTTTACACTTCCATTCATTTCGTAAATGCTAGTCTGCTGTATATTCAATCGTAATTACAGCATCCTGGTGGGCAATGATGTTGACTACGACTCGGGGCATCATCATAAATAATATGTGCATCTCAGATGGAATGGCATTAGTACTATAATTTCAAAAGGGATTAATCAATAGAAACAGGAAGCAAACTCTCTTATTCTCTGTGTCGCCATTGATCGTAATGAGTTTTAATAATGGATAATGCTCTTCTGCAATGAAAGGCGATAATTATAATTTTGTCCATAGTACTTTCACTTCGTTGTTTTTGGTGCTGCTCCCCGTGGGAAATCTGAAAGTTTTGCTGATGGACAAAGTCACAAGTTGAAATTGGAATAACATGTGTATATATATATATGGAAATTAAGATGGTCTCGTGTATAACATCGTCATATAAATAAAGGGATTTAGCAAGGGTTAAGTATTAAAAGATAATTGTAATATTAGGGATTGTTTAGTACAATATTTCCCTATAATCAATTGTTTTGCAGCTTTTTTGCATACTATTCATTTATTTATATGCAAGTATTTTTTTCACTTCTGTCTAAAATTATTCTTGCGTAGGTATGGTTATTTCCAAAATTGTTCTTACATCAGTCGAAGATGCCGTCGTGGGTGTTTCTGCCACTGAATATTACCAAGTGCATGACTAAATTTATTTAGCCCGCATGAGTGAAATCTCTATCAAGTGTAATGGGTAGCTTCATCAAAATACGTCTAAATTATTGGATCAATGTATTTTTTATGGTCAGAGGCCAAAGATTAAATAAGGTACCAAAATCGGAAAAAGCCCATTTGTGTAGACGATAGTATTACCTTTATTTGATCGCCATGAGCATCTAAGTGGCTTTTTCTGTTGAAATTTTGAGTGAAAATTTGTGTGGCAGACCGACGGTGCGTCAGCGTGCCTCATCTGCACTGAAGAGAAGGCCAAGGAGATGGGCTGGAAGCCCAAGGCATACCTGCGCGACTTCACGTACGTGTCCCAGGATCCGAAAGATCAGCTGCTGCTGGGACCTGCTTATGCCACGCCTAAGGTAATTCTGATTGGCTTATTAATTTTTACTGCAGCTGCGAAATGGGCTTCCCTAAGAGTGTTATAACGGTGATGTCCTGTGATGTTTCTGTTGTCATCATTGGCTGTTTAGTAACCATGCTCCGTACTTATGGCAGGTGCTTGACAATGCTGGACTGAAGATGTCCGACGTCGACGTGTTTGAGTTCCACGAAGCATTCGCCGGCCAAATCCTCTCTAACTTTAAAGCAATGGACAGTGACTACTTCAACACTAACTACATCAAAAGGAAGGAGAAGATCGGTGCTCCTCCTATGGAGAAATTCAACAACTGGGGAGGCTCTGTTTCTATTGGGCATCCATTCGGAGCTACTGGTGAGAATCTTTGTTTTTCTGAAATATGAAGGTGTTGATATTCTTCTTCTGTGTATATCTAGAGCCTGTGTTGAGAAGCGTGTCCTAAATACGGTTATCGAGCTAACGATTTCAAGCCTACCAGGAGTTGAACGATTTCAAAATTGAGAATCTAAGGTGTATTGTATTCGTTATGCATCGTACTTTTTTATTTGATTTACACACACGAACTATAGATTCATTCTTAACTAAATTATTCGAATTCCATAAATGTTTCACAGGTAAAAATAGGTCTTAAGAATTCTGTACATGATGCAAAAGTAGATCAGTGTTACGAATTCTGTAAACGTTTCACAGATAATTGATCAGCCAGTTTTATTCCCCATTCTATTCAGGAATTTCGTGTCTTCTGTAAACTGGTAAATAAACAACTACCTTCCTGCAGGTGTCCGCTTACTGATGCACACGGCCAACCGCCTCGTCAAAGAGGACGGCCAGTACGGCCTCATCGCCGCCTGCGCTGCAGGTGGGCAGGGTGTGGGCATGCTGGTTGAGCGCTACCCTGGAGCCACAGTCTGATCATCCAGGCAATTCTGAACTCACCGGGAACTGATTGTGGGTCAATATTATACATATTAATTTGAGGTCCACTGATGAAGTGGGTTAATATATACATATTAATTTCAGGTCCACATGAAATTGAGTACCAAAATTCGTATAGGGGAACACATAGAATCTAAAGTTGTAATTGTTACATGTCGCAAGGCCACAGTTTTTTCCCTAAATCATCCACTTTTCATCTCGTACTCCACAGTTGGAAGAGGTCCATGGGTTTTAGCTACTAGTCTCAGATGTATCATTTTGTGTATTCTTGTTCCATCATAATCATTCATTAGGTTGTACGGAAGTACGGAAACTTGATATGTTATTCATTAATTCTCAGCCTCGCCTGATATACCAAATGTAGCGCACTGCAACAGTTCCAAGTGTCTGGTGTACAGTCACTCTTGTGCCTTTGAGTTAATTAAACATTGACTGCTTCCTGTCACCTTCCCCTGTCACCTTCTTCTGTCATGTACAGCGTGTGAGAGTATTTTCAGTTTAATAAACAATGCACCAACAGACGCCTAAAAATAGCTCTGTTTCATTATGTGCTCCCATCCCTGGTTCCTGCAGCTCTATTTTCGTATCTTCTTCTGTTCCTCTTCATACAGAGTCTTAATAAAGTTATGTTTTTAATGTATCATATGCGTGTCAATGCAATGTAGTACAGCGTGGCAGTGTTTTTAGAATCGATACGCCATGAGAGAGATTTATACATACCTAGCTTATTTTCTAGTGACAATTTTTGTTGGACTCGGTAGCGATAGCTGCGCAGAACATTTTAATTCTTTTCTTAAATATATGATAGTGGTTTGTTCTAGGTTAATATTATTGTTGGGTTCTACGTCGCCGCTCTTCAGAAAGAGTGATACTTTATTGTCTATAAAAGAAGAACTTATACTGCTAGAAGGGACTTTCATTTTTGATTCCTGCTTGCCTGCAATAGTGTCGCAAGTTATGTGAAAAGTGCGTGCTTTTATTGCTGAATTTGCCGCCTCTCGTCTATAGCTCTCATGCAAGTCATCATTTCAACTGATATTGAAGACCCTGCTCTCCTCAGCTGATAAACTGACTGTACAGTAGCAGGGATTTAAATTTGTTCTTGGTTCTTTTCTTCCTTGCGTTTTCGTGAGGAGGGATGTTCATCGACAAGACGTTAGTCAAGGTGATCTAAGTTTCTTCTAGAATAGAATGAGGCAATAGGAACGAGCGGTTTGGCCCATTCTTGAGTTGATACCAAAGTCCCATGCCGTAATCTATAGCATGGGATGAAAGTCGCCTCATCCTTGCATAAAATTGTATTAGAATGTTAAAAGGAAACTGAAAATATCGGGGCTGTAAGAGATTTCTGACTACGGTTTTAAATTAACACTTCTGAGAGGGCAAGATAAGAAATAAAAGTAGCCTAAGGGAGTTGGAAGGAGAGTCTGGCGCATTAACTTCCTATGTATTCGAGAATATTGACAGCGGCTCCAGCAATGTGGGCCTGAATACGCCCTTCTGCGTGGTGCCCAGCCTCTGGTCGCCGTCTGCTTTTCAGTATACGAATAGGTGTACCGTCAGTAGGATCTGTGAGGTAAACATAGTACAATTTGATTTCTTAAGTGAGCTAATCCTTTGCGACATTTGCATGTTGACATAGCTGATCTTGTACGTTAACTTACTTTTGATGCTGCATATTTTTCTTCAAAAGTTGCTGCTGATATTACCTGGCGTTGAATGCATGATATCTTATGACATGACTTATGCTCACTTCCATTTTTGACGTTCTTGCGGAACGAATTTGAGTCATGTTATGCCTGTCTTTTTCTTCTGATTATTTTTGAGCTTCATCGCTGTTCTTTGGTACGTACAGAACTGAGGCAGATGATTTGAAATCTATCCGCTATACTTTTTGAAGCAGCCTATCCCGTCGACGCATGGACGGCTATTCTACTGCCTAGTCGAATCTAGTGTGTTATTGTGGAAATAGGTGCTATGTTCGCAATAACACTACACATGCATTGTGTAATATCTTGTCCGTAGTGTTGGAAATCTAGATTGTGCAACAGAAAGCTTGAGGCGTGTACAGATGATCAGAATTAAAAATCCTGCTGGGGCTCGGACTTTTTTAATTTTACGTAATGAGAAATTCCGTGGAGAAAAAATGTCATCCATCACTAAACTGAATTTCAATATTCATGTAGGGTAACCTGTAATATAATGAGAGTATTTAAAAGGGGAAATAGTTTGCCACGATCAATAATAATGATAATAGAGCGATCAAATGTATCTATGAGCAAAAGTTTTCCACGTTGGCTTGATGAAAAATTATTGTACGAGTCATTCAGATTAGTAACTTGAGAAATTAATTTCTCTAGTGAAATTGTTTTGAATTAAGAGATTAACTGCTTGAATTGCGGGCTCGTGTAGGAGTTCGTGGAGTCACTCCATCTGCTTCATAACAGTTCACTCGAGCGATTTGTTGACATCTCGATGAATCTAATTTATTCACGTCGCGTCGCTGATCCATATTTACTCCTATTCTTTTTGAACCTAAGGAAAAATGGAAAGCTTGTTAGAACTTTCAAAAGGCTGAACGGAGTGCTCTGAAATCAGGAAGAAAGAGTAGTTGAACTCACGACTTCGTTGAACAAATTGTAGACAATATTTTTTTTTAAAGTTGATGAAGGAAAACTTGGGATGCTGATAGTGGCCTGGAAAAGAGGCCTTGTATGCTGACGGCAGTGGCGCTTTAATAAAGGTTCAAGACGGCTTAACAGTGCTAAAGCTTCTAAATAGATGACTGCAAGGTCTTGAGGCGCCTTCAAGTTTATTGTTTATATTCGCTGTTCAAATAGGCCTCAGGTGCAAGAGAGCTGAGTAACCTCTATTTTTGTGTGACAAGCATAGTCTTAAATGAGGAAAACCCTTCTAACATGAGAGGGAAATGCAAGCGTCTAAGTTGACGTATTATACGAAAGCATAACCCGTGAAATAATAAAGATTTAATCTTTATTCTTACTGTTACTTAGGCACAAAGTTGCCAAGTTTCAGTACTTCTCAAATTAGTGCAGAATAGAAAACCTGTGATGCAACTGCATCCTCCTCAGTTACTGGATGATGGCCGCAGAAAGACGTTTTGAGGAAGGCATGCATGTACAGGGTTATGATAGTTCTAATTTTGGTTTTAATTCATGAGTCATCAGAAATAATGGTCAACTAAAAATTAATGCTACAATATATCTATTGATTCCATTGATTACTTATGGTTCTAACGAAACCAAAAAATAGGAAAGTTATCGATAGCATGAGTCTCTTCATAGTTTTCGATATTAATTGGGATGTCTATATCGATGTACACTTGCGTATGTGATAACAGTATCAAGTAATGTCTATCTTTGTAATTTATTGGACGTACATAAAACTATTGGGACATTATTCGTGGCCTCAGTTTTCTTTCTAAATTATCACGAAGTTGTATGAATTGCTTGGATATCAGTTGGCTACGTCCAAATGGAGGTAGATAATTCGCAGTTGTATGTTACTAATAATATCGAAATAATTTCCTAGGTAATAACTGTTTAACTTAGCGCTCCTCTAGAGAGACGCAAGCTTCATGTTGTTCTTGTTAACTGAACCTCGTAGTTCCAATTGTACCGTGTTCAAACTTTAGTTCACGATGCATTTATAGCTGAATGGCTTCAGTCATTCGTAGCTTCATACCTACAGAGAAAGAGCGCGTAGGTTAGCTGAGCATACGAACTTAACACGTTTGTTGCGATTGCCTGATTGGTGTAAAACTTCACTTTGTACGCATAGTCACTAAAAGACTTGGAAAAGATTACAGAACCTAACCTCAGTGACCCACCGGTGGGTCGCATCGCAACAAACGTGTTAATGAATTGGGATGACCACGTATGATGTGCACAGAGATGCCTTCCGTAAATTAACGAATCCTACATCACTGTACAGGGTGTAACTACATAACTTCCTTTTTCAAAGCGCTTTGCTTTGAATAAAGGAAGTTATGTTGTTACACCCTGGCTCGAGGAGTAGGCGTTGGTCTTGTTCAGTATGATACAAGCAAACATGTTTCAAGTTTGTATATTGCAGCTTTGGTCGCAAGAAAGAACACGAGATTATTATTTGGCCTCTGTGCAGCCAAAACTACAGTAATTTTCCATGTTGGCATGATCGCTGTTCCATTGAGAGAATGTCCGCAGTCAGAGTAGACTTACCAGTAACTTGTTTTGTTTCCTATATTTTCATTTAGAATCCATGACGTACGTGAATCGGATTAAAAAAGAGGCGTCGCGGATGTGATGCAGAAGAAAAAGAAAAAATATGCTGATGGATCCTGTTTTAAAGTCTCCGATCGGAGCACTCGCTGGAAAAAAACGTCCAAAAGCTCCAATGCGGCACGTTAAGCTCTAGTTAGACGACTAGGATCCGTGGCTTGCGTTCGTTGCGCTCAAACGAGGAAAAAAATCAAGGCCATTCAATTTACGTGAAATTTGCACTCTGTTGCATTTTAGAGCATCTTCGATACGAGAACGGAGGTTACACCTTGGTTATAATAATGAAAAGTTTCTTGAAACATGTGAAGTACTTTAACCCTGTAACTACCGTACTCAGTTTTACGAAGGTAATCCGCCTTAGTAACTTCTAGTGTAGTAACTAGCGGTTTAACACGTTACAATAATTATTGTGTTCTTAATTTAGGTGTCAAAGTCTAATGCGCCCTTCGAAAATTTCGTGTTAATCTTTTCACTCTACAAGAAAATTAACGGCCCTACTCGGTATTTCTCTGCACAAAGTAGTGTTTTAAGACGTGACGAGCGTTTCACTGTCATACGAGCGATAAATAATAAAAATCCGTTTTATTCCAATGTATTACGCTGCACAGTATGGGTTCACAGTACATAGGATCGCGTTTTCAGTTCTTAACACGTTGACTCCGAAGTGGTACGTATGTGTACCAGTTAGGTTAGGTTCTGTAATTTTTTCAGATCCTTCTAGTGACTATGCGTACAAAGTGAAGTTTTACACCAATCAGGCAATCGGAGGCAACGTGTTAAAACTAATATCTTGAGACTAGTAATGCTGCTCCTAGAGATTGTTCCCGTCCTCTGTTGAGGTAGAGGCTCGCAGGGGCTCTTGATGAGCTTGATGAAAGGTCGTAACTAGGAATCCTGATTCTCTTTGGTGGACGACTGGTTAGAGACTGCTAGCTCCGGATGAGCTTTTCAAAAATGCAATCCAAGTTCTAGGGTGCGGTTAGAGCGTATAGTGTTACGTCTTCATCAGCTAGAATTTAGGTGCAAGATAACTGAGAAGCCTTCCCGAATGTAATTAATATAGTGTGACTAATAGACCCACACGTGAAAAAAATCCGTTTTTTTAATGAATTTTTTTGTTCGATTTGCCAGTGGACGCGGGCTTTGCGAAGGAGTTTCCACATTGAAGTATGTGCCTTTGGTACTACAATACAATGCTTACAATACATGTATACCTGTTCTGATTTCAGTTCAACAATTTTTCTTCAGTAATAGATAAGAAGTAATGGGATGGACACACACAGAGAGATGGAGATACACTGTCTATTATATATGTAGATGATGGTATCATATTTACCCAGTTTGTGTTTATAAAAATTAACTTGCTTATAATTACATAATGTTCTTTATTTATTTAGCAAATGTCAAGTTAGCATCTGCGCCCAGGCGCTAATTTTTCTCTGCATAATTACTGAAAGGATAAAGTGTGATATAAATTTTCTTGGGTACGTTGAACGAACAGACTGACTGCTCTTTTATTACAGTTAAGATTTTTGAACGTCTTTACAGAAGTCCTTTATATGTACGTGACTTCATTGAATGAATGGAGTCTATCGTATTGACTTCAATAGCAATTCTTAAAAAATATTTGTCGATCTTTTTTACATCCTAGGAGGTACTCGTGTTGATGAAAATTTCTGTGCTGAACAATGTTGATGAAAACGTTCACCATTCTTTTTAACAACGGGTAAATTCATCAAGGGAATGGTCGATAGTATCCATGATACGTTCAAATGATATAAATTAGTGAACAGCTCCGATGGGCAGAGCTCTAACAGGACTTGAGTTCAACATCCTGCGTTGTGGAATTATCCAGAACGCCCAACAGTGTCATTAACTTGGCCTTTCGTAAAAACAAATACAGGGTGTCTCAAAAAAATGTACTCACCCTTTAACCGTTGCTAACATGCTGTCTTCTTTGTGTTGCAGGTGTGAGGTTCGAACCTTTGCGAACATGATTCTTTAATCACATTTAATCATGTTCGCAAAGGTTCGAACCTCACACCTGCAACACAAAGAAGACAGCATGTTAGCAACAGTTAAAGGGTGAGTACATTTTTTTGAGACACCATGTACTTCTATCAGTGCACTGAATTTTCCATTAACAGTGAAATATTTAAAAAAGTAAACTTCTGTTGAAAACTCTTGATTTAAATGAAACTTAGATGGTGCTCCAAGAATTAGAGTATGTGTTATTTAAAAGCTATCGTGTGTAGGGCCAAATAAACCTTGCAAGTTTTACTCTTAATAAGTTGAATTCACGTTTTTCTAAACATTAAAGTGAACATTCTACGAGAAAAGACTACCAATTATTTATGGGGTTAAATAGTTATAGGGTTGATATAGTAGTTTATAAAGTAATCTAGGTTTATATGGGTGACCCTCAAGCTGCATAATCAGCTTTATTTAATTACCACACGGTCTTTCAGAGCTTTTCTAAGAAGCTAATCGTTCATTTTATCAAGTCGTGTTTTTTTAACTTCTTCAGTGGCTCATGCCTATACGACGCTCTTCCGAACAACATGGCGATGACATTTTTTCTGAAGTTTTGGTCGAGACAAAATGAAGTTTTTCCCCTGCTTTTAAGCGGCCCTAGAAGATAGTATCAGTCAGTCAGGGAAGTTGCGGACCGGCACTGCTCGAGGCATCGAACCACCAGGTAGTCTCCGCTCTTGCTTCTGCTGAACTTTTTGTGCAAACATTTTATTGTCCACACGAGCCTAGCAAGCAGCTAGAAACTGCGCCGAAATTTTGCCGAATGTTAAATTATTTAAAATAATTTGTGAAAAGAAATTTAAATTGATGAAATTTTTTGATGGACAACAATTGTAAAGGCTCACTGACTTTTCCATATGATGTGAGGATAACAAATATTCGCTGTCGTTCATTTTTTCTTGATTTTTTCAGTCTTATAGCTAACGCTAACACACGCACTTGTGATCGCCACCTGTGTTTTTTGAGTCACGTCTACCCTTCACGGTGCTTATAGTTCCATCTTTTTCAAACAATCTCTACGCATAATAAAATCCAATGTGTATATATAGAAGGTGCCCATATAGTCTCTTATAAAAGTCTCTCATAAAGTCTATTTAGGTGCCCATATAGTCTCTTATAAAACTCATAAAGTCTCAGCAACACCTCTTTCACAAACGGGATCCCTGAAACACACAAATGCAAAATGTGATTAAAAACTTTAATAAACACTGAATATAATAGAACAAATCTGAATAAAATATCTTACCAATTGCATTTATAATGGATTTTTGAAATAGTAAAGAGACTTTATGGACACCCTGCATATTTTGTGTCATACCTGACTGCTGACTTAGATAGGGGAATTAATTGGAAATGAGGCATTACTAAGGAGTTGAAGTAAAGTGTTTATCTTAGGATAAATATGGACTTCTCAATGGAACTGGTACAGATGTATTGTAAACATTGTATTGTGGATACTGAAGGCACAGGATTACTATAAAATACGTATTTTTCCGTTATTAGCCATTTTCCCCTTCAGTGTGGAAACTACTTCGCAAAGCCCGCGTCCACTGATAAATTAAACGGAAAAATTCAGTAAAAACACGTGAATTTTTTCACGTGTGGGTCTACTAGTATTGTGATAAAACGTTTATCATAAAATTTGTGAAACATTTAAACTCATAGAAGCTAAAACTATCGAACTGCTTGCTACTTTTACTTGAAGGTGTAATTCGTCACACAATTTTCTTAATTGTTTTACACTTAAAGAAGTGATTGTTTGCAAGATTATCATTTTTGGTTCCATTTTTCATCAATCAAATCGAACAGGCCTGTTTTTAATTCATGATGCCGCCCAGCTCGCGAGTAAAATGGAAATGAAAGTTAATTCCCAGCGTTCATTAATTTACTTTGCCTCTGGCGGCTGCTGCCTACTCATTGTAAACACATCAATGAGTGAAATTTATTGAGACCTTTTCATTGTGTGAATAGTATGTAAAAAGCCTCTCTGACACTTTCTTAAAACTTTTATATTATGTGTATATGGTTATGATCGAAAATGTGAATAATCATACAGGAAAGGACAAATTCCTGAGTGTTTTATCATGTCCATACTACATAAAGTCATTAAACAAAGTCATCAATCTGTGAGGAAATGCATCGAAGAACAGCACACATGATGCGTGGAGTTGCAGTGCATTCGGTTGCATTTTGCATTCAAACAAAAACTCCTGTAAATTTTTTCTCATTGGAACCAACTTTATCTTTTTATTTTAATTTCTTTTTGCGTGATCTATAAAGGGACGTGAGCTTAGAGTTTTTAAGATCATGGTACTTTGTGGCCTTAGTAGTGTGTGTTGACAGTGACAAAACCTGTACAGGGATGCCAAACTCTTGGCTGCGTAGAAGCTTCTCCATACTAACACCGCGAAGGTCTTCAGATGTTTAACACGTTGACTCCGAAGTGGTACGTATGTGTACCACTTAGGTTAGGTTCTGTAATTTTTTCAGATCCTTCTAGTGACTATGCGTACAAAGTGAAGTTTTACACCAATCAGGCAATCGGAGGCAACGTGTTGAAGCGATCTTTAGTAATCGACAGCAGGACTTCATGAGAGTGAGCACGGAAAAGCCTTCCAAGTAAAATTATCTTGTACGACTACTTCTAGAAAAATATGAAAAAATCAATGATGTATTTCTACAACAATTATAACCGGAAAAAAATACTTATTTTACGACGTTCGGCTTTCAAGAAAATCGTTTTGCCATTTAAATAAAGGCTTCAGTGTCACCTCTTAAATAGCGTTTACCTCACACTCCCAGGACGTTCACTAATGTAGCACTAAGCCTCAAGTAATATCGCAACAAGAGACTACGATACTTCTACCAACGCTCAAGTAACATGATTTTTAAATAACGTGCAGTTTACTATAACTTGTATTGAAATGAAGATGTAATCTATTGCTCCTTATAATTCTGCTCGTTATCTCTCTCTCTTTGCGTCGAACTGTCAAAGTTTGTTCATCATAAAATATACGAAAAAGTTAAACTTTTCAATTACTGCGCACATCTGATTTTGTTACTTTACGGATGGAGGATAAATTCTCTGGGATGATTTTAATTTTTATTAATCACACTTATGTATTTAAAAAAACGACTTGCAATAATTGGTTCGAAGGCACCTTCGGGCGATGAGCTGGACATCTCAATTTAAAAAACGGTTCTTCCTATGAATATTTAAGCAGTGATTACGATAGTCTTTCCCTGATTAGTTAGATAAATAATAACCATAAATAAGCAGTTTTATTTCAATTATCCAGTAAATATTAAAACATCTGTCTCAGTTCTTGTAGTTGTAAAAGTAAGGTGCATGTATGACGTTCAGAGCGAATGTGAGGAAACCGACCGAGCAGCCAGTCAAGCAACAGTTATGGAAAAATAATAAAATGAAAACACGGATTCGGTGCAGTTATTGAGTGAAGTGACACGAGAACGAGACGCTTTCTCAGACAAAGACTATCAGCCGCGGTGAGCGGTGCCCAGGGGGTTATAAGGATTGTAGTGACCTACAACTGGTAGAGTCCCCACTCCACCGAAAGAACCCGCGATTTGCTGGTTGGCAAGCGCTTGTTGTTGGGGAGTGGTACAACAGTAGTACTGCCTCGTGTACGAGCTCTGACACCAGTAGTTGAGGCAGTTGAACTGGCCAATGTTGGGCTGGTAGCCGTAGATTTGATTTGTGAAGCCAGGGACGATGTTCGGATAATGTTGAGGTTGGAACAAGGATCCCATCGCGCCCACACACAAGGCGGCCAACACCAGTATTGAGAACAGTTTCAACGCCATCTGAAAAAGCGGGTCCTCATGTGCAAGATGCAAGACAACTGTGCAAGATGTGTAAACAACTTATTAATGTGGATTAACTAATAAACTAATCAATGTGCATAAACCAATTAGATGTGCGAAATGTGTAGGAGAACTAATTTTTTTTTAAATTGCGTTCGCTACGACGTGTGGTCTGGAATCCTCATTGTACATTTCCATAGAGTATGCTACGAAACATATATTTTTTGCTTATAATATGCGGTAGGTACGCTTGCATTGTTTTAACAAAAAAGTTTCACTTTTACTAAAAACTGAATGTGATTTTCTTCAAAAATTAAGGTGAATACATAATTACTTACTTGTGAATACATAATTAATTAGAAAATTACTTGGGAAACGCGAAGTTTGTACGCCGTAGACTATAATTTCGTACTGAAATTGTTCTGTGAAAATTAAGCGACAGAGTTCAAAATAATTTATAAATGACGGATGACTTCAATAACTGGCTACGTATTGGAAAATTCTAAAAAAGTTTCCACGTGAGCGAACAAACTAAATTGTTCTGTGGCATGCAGTCTTTCACACGTGGCATGACTTTGAGAAGCCCACTTTTTAGTGGGGCTTCAACCAACAGCCTTTTACCATGCGGTTCAATTAAATATTGCAGTATGTATTTCACTAATAAAAGTAGGTGCAAAGTGGCAATGAATTTTTAAGTAAACTACCGATTTTGTAGCCGCAGTTTATATGATTACATTCACAGTAATAACCGGTTAATATAAAAGATTTAAATGGTTGTGGTAGTGTTCCCATTTTCTACACTTGAATTCAAAAAATATCTGAACATACATAAACTTGTAGTTAGTTAGGCACATATACAATTCATCTTATTTTTTTCGAAGGACATCTCTGTAAGCATGACACCTCATACAGAAATTGATATTGAAAATCAATTTAAAGACTAAGGTGTTGGCATATAACAATCACATCTAAACAAGGCACCACATTTTTAGAAAATCAATGTTCTGTGTAAGCGATACACTTTGTTTACCAAAAATTCTTATAAATAATCAAGTAATACGCATGCATTAACCATAAAATATCAACTGCTGTGAGGTGCGCTTTATGGTACAAAGACCAGTGCAAAATTAAGTAGGTGTCGAATATGGTACTCATGTGCTTGTGCATGCGACGCTGAATTTTATATTACGAATGATACGTCGAATTTTTGGACAATTCAGAAGTTTTTTTAAATGTTTAGCTTCAATGTTGTTCGAGTACCAACGGGCAACCTTCTGCGCAGAGCAAGCCTTACCTCGTCTTTTTAAATCAACGTCTGGTCCAAGAATGTGGACCAGCCGCACCGACCTCCTATATATAGGCTCTGAGTCCAAGCTCATCCAAATCATTAGACCAAGAAAAAATGGTCAAAGGGTTTAAATTAAAAATAAAAAATTAACGTTAGAAACGGCTGCAGGTGTAGTCTCTCATACCTGGAAGTTCTTGAACGTTTTTGGCATAGGAATTTTCCCTACTTGAAGAAAATTTCCCTTCAAGTTTCATTCATTTTTATTGTGTACCTGGGCTCGAACGTAGACTACTGGTTAATCTTACAGTGTTGAACAACTGGAATTATGTAACAACAAAGGACGATCAATTACTAGAGAACATAATTGAGAACAAGATTAGAAGCTTGAACTACCTGTTCCGGCAAAATTTGAAGCTAAAACTGTAATTGTTGCGTTGTCATCGTCCTAACATAAGACATTCCAAATATCAACTGTAGTCGTGAGAAGAGCTTCGATGAAGCTGTTATTCCCTATTACTTTGGTATGTAAATCCAGTGTTTCTCTGGGTTCAAAACTATAGGTTCTTGATGGTGAGCCAGGACTCATTAGTTCATAGTTTTCGTAATATAATTAAACTTGCAGTTTCCAAATATGATTCATCATTAAGAGCTTGCAACGTTCATAACATTACAAGTTTCGTTAAACCTTCATCAACTCATCAGAGATTTCAAATTCACGAAAGAATAATTCAGTTACAACTCATGATTGAAGTTTTACTGTATCCGTAGAAAACAAACGCTGTAAGTGTCTTTCTTTTTTCTATTTTCCAGGAACGAAGTTTTACTATACCCGTAGGTTAATGAACATGGATTAGAATATGTTCATTATATGCTAGATACTGTACAAATTTAAAATGAAGTACACAGAAAAACGAAATACTTTGTTGGAAGGTGGTATGTAACATAAAGTCAGTGCTCATAAACCAATTGGTTTTAAGTTTAATATTTTTCACCTGAGAACTGCTGCATTGTATTCATGCTCTCACAAATATAACCTCACACACTATGCTATCACACTCTGACCCCTAAGGAGTGAGTTTCTGCTTTACGTAGTTGAGCGCTCAATTATCAACACCAGCTGCTAGTCTTTATTCACCTACTTAAATCAGATGATAGGTATAACCACTCTGAGCGTGATGTAGCACAATCAGCAATAGAATATGAATCACTACCAGCAGAATTGGTGTAAGAGATTCCTTACTACATGTAAATCGAGATCAGTAAAAGTCACTTTTCATTCACATTTTATCTCATGTAGTGCATGAAATTTGTGCTACGTGTTAAAACACTCATTTAAAAATAATATGAGTCAAATATTTATGTATATATATACAATGCTCGTCATTTATAGAACTATAGCAGACAATAAGTACAGAAAAAACTAAAATTGAGCTCCTTGTAATAATTTTGGGGTCAATTTCATATTATTAGAATAGGATTATGATAAATTTAAAACTGACATGTTTTTTTGTCCATCCGGCACAATAAATTAAATATTTATATATTTTATGAAAATAGTCATTTCTCGTCACAAATAAATTGAATATGATTACACAGCATCTCAAGATATTTTCCAATAATGTTTTTTTAGCTTTTGTTCAATTTTTTTGTGTTGTAAACGTTTTAAAACTTGCTAGCATGATTCCCGCAAGCTCCATGTAGAACAGCATACCATGGGCAAGAAACAGCAAATGAAGCTATGATGCAAGAGGACTTGAATGCAAAGTATAGTGGATTCACACAAATTTTCACTGATGGCTCAAAGCTGTCATCAGGATCCACAGCAGCATCACTGTTTGTGCCTTCATTGGCACAAGCA
>VCRD01000424.1:110422-262049 GCA_006783055.1 Trinorchestia longiramus | reverse complement strand
CTGAAAACAGAAAAATAACATACATTTTACATCAATATACCGAATAACAAAATTATTATAAAGAAAATAGGAACATATGCCAAGTTTTGATTGTTTAAATTATGTTCTAAGATTATGATGGTAAAATATTAGGTGTTTCCATTATTTTGTCCACCACCTGTATTATCACATTATTTATTTTATTGTATTTATTATTATGATTTTGCATATGCTATGGGTTGATCTGTTAATGATTTAACTACTGGTGTATAATGCTCATAATAATTGGTATTTAGTGTAGGTATTTATTAGTTTTTATTGCAATGTAACCTATACAATTTAGTATCCTTTGTTCTAAAGCTTTAAACACAAAAAATTAGAATGTCTTCAGCACTGACATTAGTCACAAGAAATAGAATATTGCAAAAGGCACCAAGATGATTTGTAGATTTTTGTTCCATGAGGCAGTTGTCATGAGAGACCTGACCTGTCATGAGTGGGAGATTTCTAGCCCAGCCATGAAGCCTGCATTGGTGTGTCTTATGTTGTTGTAGGACTTAATTTGTCCAATAATTACTTAGTGTTTATGCTTAGTAATGTGATTGTTTCTAATGATATTGAAAGCACCTGCATGCATGCAGCTTATGGAAAAAATATTCTTAATAGAAATAGGATGATTAATTAGAATCAGTATAATGAATTAGAATATCAGAGAATCAGTATAATAAATTAGAATTTCATATATTGGCTCTTGGGTCCCAAATTTTAAGGTAAATTTTGATTCCTAAAACAATTCTTTTGTGTATCATGTATCAACCTGACAATTCATCAGTGAGAGATTTCTGTTTCCAGCAGCCAAGCTTGGACTGTAAGCATTTTTATTTGTGATGAAATCATTTGTTCTAATTCCTGAAGTAATTTTGTGTTACACAATGGGCTGTAATTTCAATATTTTAGGATCATTATTAGTTATTTGTTAGCCTTACACACTATTAGGAACTGATTTCTAGTGTTGTCTATTATTGGTAGTGCAATTGTGTTGGATGAAGTAAGTACAAGACATTCAAAAGGAAAAATATTAAAAATTGGAATGGTTTTTAATGTGGAGGAATCTGAACATGCAGCAAGTAAAAGTTTGTTTGACTCTGAGATTATTCCAATTATTTAGTATAATGTGGGGATATGGGAAATGCTAAAATGGTTGAAAGTGAAGTAGGTGTACACTATACTGAGTGGATTATGCTTTTCAATTACTTATTATTCAATTAAGGTTAAATTGGGAATTTTTTCACAGTATGAATTTTCTCTTTGGAAGAACAGTTTGCTTGAGGGAGCTGCACTATCACTGACTAGGAATTTGTCATCATGGAAGAACAGTTTACTTGAGAGAGCTGCACTATCACTGAATAGGAATTTGTCATCATGGAAGAACAGTTTGCTTCAGGGAGCTGCACTATCACTGAATAGGAATTTGTCATCATGGAAGAACAGTTTGCTTGAGGGAGCTGCACTATCACTGAATAGGAATTTGCCCTCAAGAATATTGTAGCTCTGCTGCAAAGAGTTGGCAGGATGCTGAACCAGAAGTGGCAGAGGTGCTGGATGGAGAGGCAGGGCTTTAGTGCTTGTGTGGAAGTCCTGACTCTTCTTGCCTTTATTTCTAGGCTCATACAAGGGAGAATGTAGTATTTATTCAAGAATATTGTTCACAAGTAGATACAGTTTATCAGAAAGGTTTGAGTGTCACCATGCAGGCAGCTGTACATTCTTTACACTTGAAACTAATTATGAAAGTCATAGAAGTTCTTCCGGCATTTATCTTCTTTTGCTGCACTTCAGAATACTTTCAGAGCCATTTTGTCTTGTGACTTTTTCCAGTTGGTTTTACAGCAATAAATAAACACTGTAGAATTTTTTGCATATTTTCTTGTAATTATGAATTAATGATTTATTTCTTTTTCAGGCAGGTGCTGTATTAAATATGTGAAATATGCATTTTCCAATCATTGAGCTAAGTTGCCTTTGAAAGTTATTCATTGTTCTGTAAAGTGCTTATCCATCTTATGGTAATAAAGTTGTTCATTCTTATTCTCATAGTGAAAATATGTTTTGAAGAAGTTCAGAAGATTGTTTCAGTTTCTAAAAAATGAATGACAAATGTGTTGTTTGTGGAGAGCAGTCTGAGGGGAAGCCTCTCTACAAAAAGCTTGGATCTGAAGATATTCAAGTGAGTGTTCATTTATGTGGATAGCTTTGCTTAGTGTGTTTTTATGTAGTCTGTATACCATTAAGTACACCTTTGTATCATGATTATGCATGAGAATGATTTTATAAAATGCCCATACAGAAACAAGACAGTTCTGAGATATGAATACTGCTCTCATATATTGATGAACATGCTATTGCTCTGAAGTAATTTAGTTGTTACAGTAAAAGTTCAGGTTGTTTGTATCTAATTTTACTACCTTATAATTCATTAGTAGAGGATGATATTTCTATGTTAGAAAATCTTTGAAATCTGTCCTTGAATTATGGAACTTATTTGTAAATAGTTTGCTCTTATAGTGCACTTGAAAATTATTGTAGAAACAGCTGCTGGAAAATTTGTATGAGTAACTTTGGAAAAATTAGTTTTTATCTGATATGCAATGAAGATGGCATGTAGAATTTAATTAAAGATATTTCTAACTTCCTTGGAATTATTTGTAGTTGGAAAGATTTCTAAGTTTGGCAAAATATTGACTTGCATTGGTATTATAGCTGTTGTGTTTGTATAATGGTTATTATGCTTGTATTGTGGCTGTTATATCAGTATAATGGCTGTTGTATCAGTATTAGGACTGTTATATCAATATTGTAAGTGTTTACCAATATTGTGTGTGTGTTGTATGAACATTGTAGGTGTTATATCAATATTGTAGGTGTGTACCAATATATTGTGTGTGTTGTATGAACATTGTAGGTGTTATATCAATGCTGTGGCTGTTCTTCAGAACCTTCCTGCATGATGTTTACTTCTTTGCATATTAGGAACTAGGGAGATCATCATAATAAAAAAGAACATTATTACAACTGTGGCTACATTGAACTTGACCTCTTAAACCTGCCTGACAAGAGTGCAGTGTTCATAGTTGCAGATATTTGACAGAACATAACATAGTGAATTCTGTTTGATTTATTTCCCATGCTTTACCAGGTGGATGTGCTAACAGCTCTGCAAGAGCTCGAGCTTGTGCACAATTTGACGAATGCCCGAGATTGCTACATTTGCTGGGACTGTGATGAAACCCTAGCCAATGAATATGCTCGGTAAGCATTTCCTCATTTCTATTACTTTATATAAGCTCCTAGAAGCTGCATAAATTTCAGCACTGTTGTTAGTGTGTACTAGTGAAACACAAAGTTACTTCTAATGTCTGTGGTCAAAGTAGAATTTTGGGAAGGACAAATGATAAAAGCAATGAAAAAATTTGGAAAGACTATCAAACTTTGAATATTTAAAATGAAGACTTACCTTGACCATCTTACCTAGTGACCATTTCCTTCTTTTCATTGTTAAGCATTCAGTAATATATGTATTTCAAATTCATGACAGGTGTTCATTATATTAATGAATATTTTTCCACTCATTGGGACCAAAAAATAGTTTGTCAATTGGTAAAGTATTTAGGAAATTTTCTTATTGTACTATGAAGTGAGCTGATTTTTTAATTTTATAATTCTTGCACTGTATAGCTACATAAACTTGCAGATTTCAAGAGGCAAAGGCAAGCACAACACAGGCAGTCCTCAAGCAGCACGAGCAGTATGAAGCTAGCAAGAAAAAGCTCACCAAAAAATTGAAGGCTGCCTTCAAAGCTGCCAAAAATCCTCAACAGGTAAGTGTGTCCAGTCATTTAAGTGGACTTTCACTTTGTCTAAGTGTTATTGAAGTGAAATTTACCTATTTAAGCTCTTGAGTTTTAGCCTAGCAGTATTATATAATCTCATCTATTGGGGTTTTTGCAGGATAAATGCAATATTTTATGGTTCAATAAAGCCAAAAGAATGCACACTCATAGAAAGTTTACTGGTTTTGATAGTCACTGATCCTTAGAGTATCATGCTATGGAGATAGACAATTCATGAGCATTCGCTGTATATTAGATTATTACTAGTCTTTCTTCTTACTGCTTTGTTGGTTCATTATGTACTTGCAATTCAATAAAATTTTACTTTCATTCCTACTCAATAATAAGGAACCAAATGCTGTGCTCCAGTAATTGTAGATCAGAAATAAATCCATGCTGAAGTCATTGAAGCTCAATACTACTATGTAACTTTAACAGTTTTTGAAAATGAAGTTTATTGTGAAATTCATTGCAAAAATATGTATGATAATCATGCATTTGAGTATTACTGTTTGAAATCGATAGAGCTACATGAATAATTTTAATTACCATGGCTACAGTAAGTTATGCACAAGTATTTGGTTAGCAGTTTAATTGGAGCTTCAGGGAATTACCAAAGATGTATAGCTTTACAAATTTTCTTTTCAAAGTTCACTGAAATTTTATATCTGCATTGCAAATCACTTTTTTGGATATGAATATTTTGGTGAACTGTCAAATGCTCAGCTGTATTTAGTACCTGAGTGTCTTGGCTGTCGAGGGTTAGTTTGGTCTTGAACATTTCAATGAGTGGAGGTAGACAGGTGTTATAGAGAGAGGTTGAAGTGCTGGTAACTGGTTGAATAATGAATGTTTGTAATGTATGAAAATAATAATGGCATACATAGTTCCATAGAGAGGATGTGTGTTGTAGGACAGTTTTTGTTAGAATTATTAGATTGGATAAATTATAAATTGGTAGGCAGTTTGGATGTATAGAGAGAATGAATAAGCAATAACTATTAATAACAGTGGACTTGTATGAAAGAAATTGGTGAAATTTAGACAAATGAATAATGAATTTATGAATGAAGTGAGAAGAGAAAGAGATATATTATATTGATGACTGATTGTCTTTGAGTCTCTCGATAACCAAGTTGTTAAACAGTATACATGCTGACAGTAATAAGGCCTATTCGTCATGAATGACAACCTTGCAGTGCAAAATTTTTTCACAGAAGTGCAAAGTTGTTCAAATGTGGTCAACCCTAACGATCTTATACAGTCAACAGATAAACTTATGGAGTAACAAACCTGATAAGGCTCTCATTCTGTAGGTAAAGTTCTCCTCTCATATCTATGTTACCCTCCTCATATCGGTGGGAAATGCCAGGGAATATTTATCCACAATATACCTTCGAATCATACGTGTGCTTTAGCAAGATAGGTGATTTAAGATTTTAGTTTTGGTTTTTGTTTTCTTTCCAACATCTCGCGCGACCGAAGTACATTGTTCTTGACCTTTGCCTTGCCCTCAGTTGGAGCAAGAGAGGTTGAAGAATGAGCAGCGCTATTTTGCCAGTCACTGCTTGTTGTGTGCTGGTGGCTTCGACTCTCCTCGAGGCTTTGTGCGGTTCAACCTTCTGAAAAATGTGGATGACAACTGCACGGTCGGGCGCATGATAACTGTGAGTGAAGAAATTGCTTGCTGTTCTCTCCTACAAGTCCTAGGTATAAAGTACAGGGTGTCCGAAAAGTCAATGTACACTTGAGCTTTATTAACACACGTTTCATTATAGGGAACAGGAGATAAATATCCATGAAAGTTATAATAATACTTGAAAGGGAAATTCGTTACCATCAATGCAGGATTAGATCATTCTTATTTTCTTTTTATACCCCGTCACTTGTATGTTACCCTCATTTTTCTGTTGAGGCTCATGTCCTTTTGTTGCACATCGAAATTGTGTTTAAATTTTAAACTGTGACAAGTTGTCTTAATTAACCTTATTTTTTATGCAAGACCATTTCTTGGGATCCTAGTCCTTCATTTTCTGATGCTTGGAGAGAATTTATTGGAATTTCCTCCACCTTTCATATAATATTTCTTATTGTTTATCACGGTAGACGACGTCCATAGACATAATGGTCTATTTTTTTGTGCATCTAATTTTAACCCTGCGCTAATCACCTGGATTTTCAAATATAGAAAATTGGGCCTTGACCAAAAGTCCCCTAAAGTGCAATTTGGGTGATGAGACACTCCATGGGACTAACCCAGGGTTAAAATCATAATTACCGTGGATAAAATTCTTATTTTCAGTTACTGGAGCTGCACGCAGAAGTGGACCACGACCTTCAAGCCAAGCGCTACATCTGCTGCGGTTGTTTCAACTCAACCAGAAGGAAGTACCGTGCGTACCAAAAGGACTTGGCAGCAGGCACTCCCAGCGTACCTGCTAAACCTGGTGGCAGTACGTCTGCATGTGGTCCTGTCACCTCCAGCAGGCGATGCTTGAACAACAGCGACTCAGGGAAGAAAGTGGCCACTACTGAAGAACATGCTGCTGAAATTGTAAGTTGCTTCCTGGTGACTCTGGTTTTCCTCAAGATATTTAATCTTTTGAAAGAATTCAAGTTACTAGCCGAAAATTTGTTAGTGCTGTGCTCTAGAAATGACTGTCTGTGAAAGGCCAAGCAAAAACATTGTTCAAAACTCGAATTTTCCTTTTCAAAAATCAACTAAAAATTTTTGATAGACGTCTTTTAACAATCGTGGAATCTTTAAGAACATGATTTCCGTACAAATAAATGTTTAACATTGATATAGTTAATTCACCAGTGTGATCCAAAAGCGTTCAGGTGACGGTAGTGTGAAGTGCGCTGTGTGTCGAGAAGATGCAATATTTGCACGACTTATCTCCTGGCTTGTTTGTTTGAGGTCTAGCCTCATTGAGCCAGTGTGTTTTATGATACGTAACTTCTATAAAGCAACCAAAACATATCATTTATATAAGTGTGAAGTCTGAGTACTCGTCAAATGTCATCAGTTTTATTGTGTAATGACCACCTCCTTGATTTAAGGCTTAGATCAAGGAGGTGGTCATTACACAATAAAACTGAGAACATTAGACTGGTACTCGGTCTTCGCACTTGTATAAATGAGGTATTTTGGTTGCTTCCACACAGCGTTCCCTAGCATTTACCCCTTAGATTCTAAGGGTAAATGCTAGGGAACAAATCGAATAACGAGTAAATGCTCAGGAAATGCTAGAATCTAAGGGAATATTTGCTAGGGAATGCTGTGTGGAAGATTTTACTAATACTGACGCCACTACAGAATAATCTTCTGCTAGTTCAACTATCCTAAGTTATTGAATACTAGAAAGTTTGCGTGGAAATTCTAAAGTTTAGATTTGATTAATTTGAAATTATTATAAAAACGAATGTATTAAAGATTAACGGATTATTGTGTTCTAAATGAATATTTTTCGTGAATATATACAGAACTTCTATTCTGTATCCTAACTACCGATAACATGACCGTGTAGGGGAAGAAGGCTAATAACGGAAAAAATGGCGTATTTTATTGTAATTCGGCTCCTTTCGTATCCACAATACAATACTGGTAATACTTGTATACCCGTTCGGATTTCAGTTCAATAATTTTTCTTCAGTAATAGGTAGGAAGAAATGGGACAAACACACACAAATAGAAAAACAGACAGATAGAGATACACTGTGTATTATATGTGTAGATTTTATAATATAACGATGTTGTTGTGACGTATGATAGGAAAGGTGTTTAATTGTTCTTTTAAGGGCAGCGTCCTAGTTACTTTCTCACCAATGCACTGTATTCAGTGAATCTGGCTAAATTATTGATAACTAATTCTGCTAAACCATTATTGTAAAAGTAATCTAACGCTAAATCGTACAACTTCTACTAGATAGTCTGATCGTAATTGGCGAGTCAGTTAAGTGATATATTATTATATGTACTTGACTCTCTCTAATGTCTTGCGGTTGTTGTAGGTTAAATTATTGCCGCCCAGCCTGGCCGATACGTACAAGATTGTTGGTCAAAGTCGCCCTTCCTCTCCGCAAGCCCCGTCTTTGCCTTCCAAGGATCGTCGAAAAGGCGTCAAAAAACGAGCTAGCAATTCTGTCAAGTCCCTCGGTTTGACTCTTCCATCCGACAGCTCGAATGACAACAGTAGCACAGATGTGTCTTCAATCTCTCTCAAGAGAAAAACTGCTAGCGTGCGTGGAGGAACTTCCAAGAATGGAACTGTAGCCTCACACCGCAATATCTCCCCAATTGTTCAGAACCTAAAAGAGGAAGGCGATGGAGTGGTGCATGCTGGCGCTCCTAGTCGATCTAAAGTGACTACTTTCCACAATCTCAAGTCTTCTTTGGAGACTTTGAAAAAAACCTCTGGGAAGACCATGGGCGTAAAAGATACTTATTCAAGAGCGCGCAAGTCGTCAGACCGAGCCAAGAAGAGTATGACTCCTGATCATGTAACAAGTGACCTGACAGTTCCTGGTAAAGGCATTAGGACTTTTGTTCCAAACCAGCTGAAAGCGCCTCAAGAAAACGACCACAGTACTGAGACAAGCACGAGCAGTAGCGATGATTCAAGTGGTAGTGACAGTAGCAGTTCTGGCAGTGGTTCTTCTTCTTCCACCTCGAGTAGAAACGATAATTCGAGTGAAAGCGATGAAAAGGAGGATGAGAGTTTTTCTGAAATGACCATCGGTATGAGAAACGCCATGAAAGAAGAAAGGAAGAAGACAGCGCGGCGTTCTAAACGTCTCACTACCCCAAACGGGCATTTTACTTCTGAAACTTTTGCTAAAAACGATGAGAGCGCCTCTGTGAGTGGTGGTGGTGGTGATGATGGGGGTTGGTGCAATGTGTGTGGGCTCGGCTTCAGAGCGCAAGGGAAAGACTGGTGGCAGAATCTCAACAGTTGCGTCCCCGGCCTTCCTCACGTCACGTTTAAAGTAGCTCTCCATGTGAGTACTTGGCTCCATCTTCACTGTGATTATATTTGTGGCATCAGTGTCTTTAAGTTCGTATTACGTATGTTTGCTTTACTCACTTTAAACTGGTTAATTATGTCTAAAATTCGATCTAGTTCACTCTATGGTTGCTATGTTAAATTAACCTAGATTTGAATGCGTGTTGATACGTAGGCGTAGCTGAAACAACTTGGACCTAGATCGCATGACCTTAGAGATCGCTTCTATTTGTCACTGAGATGGTTAAATCACCTCAGCTACAGCAACTATTAACAACAGTATCATTGTAGTGGTATAACGGAGGTAAAATATTCTGTGCGTTATAACTTGAGCCCCTGAAACACTAGAAAACGTACATTACTACTTCTACAGGGTGTCTCCAAAAAATATACTCACTTTTAGACCGCCCATTACTCATATATTTTGTTTTAATTGCAGTATTTATTGACATAGATGCAAGACTAACGAGTTGAATTAAAGGAAAAAAACATTGAATTCAAAAAAATGAAATGCCGTAAAAGAAAACTTCAATATTCTTCCCGTATTCTAGTTTTTCTTCAGTAATGGACAGTCAAAGCGTGAGCACATATTTTTGGGACACTGTATTTGAGATTATTTCTCAAATCTTGCAGAGAGTAGAATAAAATATTGACACTCGTACTATAGGGGCTTGTGGTGGACTGTGACATGTGTAAGCAAGGCCAGGGTAAGACAGCTGGTAATTTCTGCTGCTGAACGAACTTTCCTTTAATAGGCTACTCTCCTTTAGTACGGGCTTGCCTTTATGAATAAGCAATTGCTGAATATTTTTAGATAATACTAGAATGTGACCTATGAGCATTGATGCAGAAGTAAAATTTGTCACGCCCTATAACCTTTTACAGCTTTAATTCTTTGAGACTTATGGATCTTCATTTCAGACTCTGGACACAAAACTGGCTGACATTCCTGAGAAGTACAAAGAAGAGTCTCTCATGTGCAGGCCCTGCAGCCTCCGTGTGACTGCTGGCTTCAAGTGGGTAGTTTAGTGCTGTTCTTCTTAGTACAGCAAAAAGTTGTTCTTTTCACCACTGCTATTCAGTTTGCTCGTACGACGTGCAGAGTATGTGGTGCTGTTCTTAGTACATACAACAAAAAGTTGCATTTTACTCCACTGCTGTTCAGTTTTTCCGTATGACGTTCGGAGTGAAAATCTACATGTGGTTTGTGGGTGTACATGTACGCATGAATGATTCATGTTTAGTGGTAGACCAGACTTCCAATTGCACCGCTAGCATTCCTACGAGCTCATTTATAACCTTAACATCTTTTTGTCGCTGGGGTGTGTGAGAAAGTCTATCGTTCCCTCCTTGAATGGTTCATGGTGGCCTGATGCAGTAGCTGTTCAGTTTTTCTTCAATAAATATAATGCATGAATAATTAGGAATCGAAATGTGAAAGATATAAGTCGTGAGATGAAACCATTATGGGAGAAGAGTCATCGAGAGAGGCATTTATAATATGTATGTGGAGATTAAAAAGGAGTATTTAAGGGACTTAGTAAGGATTTTAATAAAGATAAGTGATTGTTATGATTGTTGTCTACGATGGTGTAATATAAGAACTAAAAATAGCAAAGAGGAGGCAAAGAATTAGGCTGTGATCCAAGAAACCTCACATGGAGCCTGGTGTTCTTAGTTCCGTTGTGTGGGTCAAGAACCTAACTGGTTTGCAGCCCCCATATTTCCTGCCCTCAATCGGAGTTGTTTGAAGAGGATACTTATTTGGATCGTTGCCGAGCAATTAGGTCTGTTTTGAAGTAACTTCTGAAAGAAGGACGACGGGTCCTGTCAAGATTGGATTTGAATTTGTATAGTTACAGAGTCTTACTATCGAATTCCAGCAATTTTTGTCGGGTTTTATGTTATTTTTATTTTATTAAATTTTCTATCGCTATGTATTTTAAACGTGATAATCGAAGCCCTATTATATACTTTCTACCATAATTGAGTTCATTTTGTTTACAGAAGCCAGATCCTGAAAAAAGTTGCTGCATCAAGAGGCGTGTCTGTCACTGATATTGACGTCTCCAAATTCAAAGTTCGAGTCATGGACGAGGATTCCAGTACGAACAATTCTGTTTCTAAGCACAGAAGTCCTTCAAAATCCTCGACTTCAAGCTCCAAGGACTCTTCAAAGTCTCGTCAGAACTCATCTAACTTCAAAAAAAGTAACAGCGGAAGCAGCAGCAGCAATAAAAGTTTCCATGCGTCACGTGCACGAAATCCGACTAAAGTTGCCGACCATGTAAGACCACCTGACGGTTCCTTCTCGAGTGCGGTCGTACATCACAGTTATGAGCCGACCTTCAGCAGCCGCAACAAATCCAATCAAGATCACACATCAGCTGCTAGCTCGAAGAACCAGTGTCACTATTTAAATCGACCTAACCCAGTTGATAAGGGAAAGCCGTCACGCAGAAAAGCCAGTCACAACTACCAAGATAAGAGCAATGCCAAAGCTGGAGATACCACTGTTGACCCTCGTCCTGCGAGCCCTCTGTCATCTCAAAAGCAGGGCAAAAAGAGGAGCAAAAAGAGTGACCGTGACAGCGACGAAGATTATCAGCCGACCCAAAGCAAGAAATTCATTAAGGTTATTAAAACAATGCAGGAAATTCAGAGACCAAAGATCGGCTCAGTTTTGACTCATGATGGGAATGGCTTAATTTCGTCTGTTCCAAACCAGACCTCGATGCCGAAGAAGCAGGATTCCTATTATCGGAAGAAGTTTGATGTTGATCACACTGTGAAGGTTTGTTCAATTTTCTTGTATTCGTTTGCTTTATAATTTGTGTGCTTTTTGAAAATTTAAGCGCTTTTCGAAATTTCATGTGCAGTAAAAGTGTTCTTAATGAGTAGCTCTATTTTATGCATCAAAGCTGGCATTGAATTATTGTAGAAAACCTATATCAGTAACTGATTTATAGAATGAAAATTTAGCTTTTAGTGCAGCTTAAGTCGTCCTGATCTTAATTTAGTTAAGTTTAGATTAGACTTGATAAGCGTTTGCAGCAGTCTTAATTACTTGACAAAGAGCAAAATTAAATTCTTCCTCTTACTCCGTGATTTTGGTGAATATTTTGAGATAGACTGGACATAGCAATATTTAGTTCTCATATCTTGAATAGGTGTCTCAATGTGGAAGGAACATTTCACTACTCAAAGATTTTTCACACTGGTTCTGTGGTTCGATTTACGAACTAGAACGTTTTATGTCTATTTTCATTTTTGTAGTGAAGGAGGCAGCACGTAACTTGCTGTGTTTGTATTTTTAAGTTAAGTAACGATTCCTTCTTTTATAAAGCCACGCTAATGAGTACGCTTTCCAAAATCTTCATTCCGCCTTTCATGATTCGCCGTTTGACCAATTGATCTACTGCCAGGTACTACTGCGCGACATCGCTGGAGATGTAGCTGTGGGTTGCTTACTAGGGGCTCGAGTGTCAGCCAAACGACCATCTGCGCTTGCTTCTGTCTGCTGCTCGCTGTGTAGTCTGCCTGTGCATAGAAAACAGTTGAAATTTCCAGGGTCTTACATTGACAAGTCTGCAAATGGCACCAACGTTATTGAGAGCGGCAAGTCCGAAAGTGATGCCACTACTTTAAAGCGCTGCAAAACTTCAACTTGTGCCGATGCTGCTGAGAGTTGTAAGTCTGAAAATGGTGTCAGTATTATGGAGAGCTGCAAGCTTGAAAATGGGGCCAATACTACGGAGAGTTCCAAGCCTGAAAATGGTGTCGATACTACGGAGAGTTCCAAGCCTGAAAATGGTGTCGATACTACGGAGAGTTCCAAGCCTGAAAATGGTGTCGATACTACGGAGAGTTCCAGGCCTGAAAATGGTGTCGATACTACGGAGAGTTTCAGGCCTGAAAATGGTGTTGATACTACGGAGAGTTCCAAGCCTGAAAATGGTGCCAACACTACAGTGAGTTGCAAACCTGAAAATGGTGCCAACACTACGGAGAGTTCCAAGCCTGAAAATGGTTCCAACACTACAGTGAGTTGCAAGCCTGAAAATGGTGCCAACACTACAGTGAGTTGCAAGCCTGAAAATGGTGCCAACACTACGGAGAGTTGCGAGGCTGTGAGTGGTGGTGACACTGATGGAGAGACCTTTAGGTCTTTACCCCTAGTAAAAGCTTCGTGTGAAGCAGAAGCACTGGAGACAGTCCAAAGTTATAGGGTAAAGCAAGGTATTGATGACATGTCCGTAGAGGCAGAACCTTCCAACAAGAGTGACTTGAATTTATGCGTTCAGAAAACTTGTGTTTATAATGAAACTGAGATTGTGGTGCCCACATCAGGTGTAACAGAAGTTCATAAGTCTGATGATGTCTGTGAACCTAAGTCATCTCAAAATGACGTGAAATCTGAGCCTAAATTGCCCCTTAAATTAAATGACGGAAGGGAAACCAATTTTGGAGGGCTTAATTTGTGTAACAGCATTACTCGTGCCCCAACCATCGACTGTAAGGCTGATTCTGCCCTTCGAGAAAAGCCCAAATCAGCTGAAATCTTTAATACTAAGGTGAATGGTGATTTATCGAATGAAACGCTCCCTGTAGATTCATTGTCTCAGTCTTCCAAATTGTGTCCTAAACTTCAGCCTACATTCAACGAACAGTCAAGCCAAATGTTATGCAATAGCGAACCTTACTCTCAGGGCATTTCATGTTCTAAGAAGAGCTCAATTGAATCAGGTGATAATATTGATTCTGTCGTCCCTCTTTGCACGGACGGTAAAAAGTCTGCAAGTCCGTCTGAAGCAACTGACATATCTGCATTACCGGAGACTGATGTAAATTCGTCTGGAGACACTTCTAATCTTACGAGTGGTACCGTTGACGTAACTAATGTGTTTTGGAAAGGTACTAAAGGTATTGAAGATGGTGTTGCCAAAGTAGGGAATCTTCCCGAGGAGATAGTAAATAACGTTCAAATTAGTAGAGACACTGGAGGCGTTTCCACAGAACCATGTGACGGTGAACCTACAAGAGGTACGGGGGCAGTTACTTTAGGGTCGGTGGGTTCTTTCTCTTGCGATGAGCAGCTGGTAAAATCGGGTAGTGCGTCTTCAACGTTGAATTCCGATTGCGATAGTGAAGAATCAGGTAATAGTCGTGAAATTTTGCAGTCTCCTTCATTGCGTTCACGTGAAGGACGGAGAGAGGATGGTGATTCCGATGCCTCACTTCGATGCCCTTCTGCTACTCCTATAAACACGTCGCATCTTGATGATGTTCAGAGGAAAAATGATGCGGAACTTCTTTGTGCTGACCATAAAACTCCTATGAATTCATCTGGTAACGAAAAAGAAATTGCGTGTGAAGTGTTAGCTTTCAACAGTGTTAATTTAAACAAAAACAGTTTAGCACATAAAGCAGATTTAGCTCCTAGTAACTCTACATCTGCTTCTGCTATGCTAACAACACAAGTAGAATTTACATCTAGTGCAACTGAAAAGTTTTCATCAAATCCTTATGTGGATACGATTAACAAACTGGACAACTCAATGGCGCCTGCTGCAGTTAAGCCACCATTGACAACCAAATCATCATCATCAGGATGTATTCCGTCAGTACCTCCTGAATCGTCGTCAACAAAAAGCACGTCTTCTGTTTGTGGACAAATTCAAAGTTATTCGAAGTCAAAAAGTTCTGACCAGCTGGTTGCCAGTGGAACTAAACAATCCTCACCAACAACTACTCCTGAGTATGGAAATTCTTCTGGTGAACACGCGACTACAAAACCTTTTGAACCTGTAACTCCTGCTGTGGAAACTTCATTAACGAAACCTGTTGAGGCTACAGCTACTTCTGTTGAACATGCGTCCGACTCGGATATCTTAGCTCAAACAAAGACTCCGTCATTTTCTAAAGATACTCCGGCTGAAAAAGGCGTGGATTCTAAGGTACAGAAAACAGTTATTAATAATATCCCCTATGTGGAGTCTGTGGAAGATATGACAGACTCTTGTGTTTTGGCTCCTCCAAATTTGATGATTTCATATAAATGGGCGCGTATTTCTTTGGGCCTCTCTGCTTCCGTTAACTCGGGTTTGATGTGTTCCAAATGTAAAAAGAAACTACTGAGCAAGTTCCGTAATTTTATCAGGCTCAAAGTATCTGAATCTATGAGTGTTCCGTGCACTGAGGTTGATCTCAGAGGATACTTAATTACATTCAATGTCGAGACCATGAACATCGTTGCTGACCCAATCGATGAAGAGGATTTGAAGCCATCTAAACATGATACCAAGTCCGAAGAAAGCGATCAAGAAAATGATTTGGAAAAGTCACACGTTGTGGCTAAAAAATACAAACCTATGCCAAAAAGCGCGTATGCTAAGATTAAGAGAAAAAAATCTGCATTAAATGGGTCGAGGCCTGTTGATTATGTGGTTACAGCTCAACCAGCAAATCGTGAAACGTGTAATTCGAAAGCCAATACCCGTGACGAAATGTCACAACTTCAGGACAAAAGCATTCACCAGAAGGAGAATTTAGAAAACTGTTATTCGAAACCTCTTGTGAAGCACGGAAACTCTCATCAAAAGAAAGAAGGTATTCTTCAAGAAAATATTCAAACCCAGTCAGATATTGTGAACCAGGAATGGAAAATTGTAAATTCTGTTAGCAAAGATACTAGACTTGCCGGCTCTGCTCCTGAAGGCGCTTGCACAGAAGAGCTGCTTTCTAATGATGCTAGAAGTATTGAAAAATTCAAAGATGCAGAGGAAACGGATGTTACTCAAAAACCCAAGTTGTTTCATAAAGGCCTGATTGATGATGCGCCTTCCGAAAATGTTTCCAATGGCATTCGCAGTTGTGACGATGATGATGGAAATAAGAGCGAGGAAAAGTTGATGAATGAATCGGAAAAGGTTGAAAATGGACCTCAAAATCTTAAAAGAAAAATATATAGTCAGACATCAATTCCATCACCTTGTAAACGGCAGAAACTTCCATCTGATATCCATTCTTTCTCCCATGACTCTGAGAAGGTTGTGCTAGATGCCATGGATTCTGTATATCATCTATGGCAACAAATATCACTGGATGAACTTGTCTCAGTCGACTTGCGACCAATAAAAGTATCTAGTGGTGAATCAATATTGCATAATAATCCGCCATCACTGGACAGTGGGTCTTCTAGAAGTAGTGCAGATAAATCACTGCAATGTTTGGGTGTGGACCAGCTAACCTGCGGCCTGCTGATGCTACTGGATGACTATCGAGAGCACATGTGCCAAGATCATAACGTTTTAGCGCTGTGGCTGTACAAATTGACTGGTCAAGAAGTAGTTGTGTCAGAGCTGGTCACGCTCTTAGACCATCTTCACGAGGGCGAAGACGTTATGACTGACGTAGTGCTGCAGCCTGTGCCTCAGGAAGTGTGGAAGCACAATGACGACACCATCATTGATGAGATGGAACACTCAAGTTCTCAAGATGAGGTGCTGCCAATACCAAGGCTAGATGCAGACAGTAAAGAGAGACCTCTTGGTAACGAAGAAATTGCATTTTTCCTAAGGGATAAACTGCTTTCTTCATCTTTGTCGGATCACGAACTGTCTTTGGGTTCGAGTGAATGGGACTTGGCTGAAGTAGATTTTGAACAGCCATTTTCATGGACGCGATACCTGGAGCTCATAGATGTGGATGCTTTGATCCAAGGCAAAGACCATCCTCCGGTTAGTGAAAACCAATTCAGCAACGGGCTTTTGCACGCTGTTTGGCGCACTTGTCTCATGCTTAACATTCCCGAACGTGAGGTGGGCGTTTGGCTGACTAAACTCAGTCCTGTACCATTGACATCGAGTGTACTCGAAAAGTTGCTCTCGGTGGCCGGCCCAATGTATAAACACATTCTTGCAGTGCCGCATCACCTAGACCATCTGTCTGTGCCCATTCTGTATCATGGCACCAACAGCAAGGATAAAGCCACCAACAAGAAAGCACACGAAAAGTGCAGCAATAATCAAATCAGCGACTCTGCTTCAGAGGAAACACGTTTGCATGATGTACCACCAAATTTTCAAGCTGCTGACGCTCCTGCTAATTCTGAAAGCCAAGGTCAATCCCAATCTCACAAGAACGAATTAAAGACCAATAGCAGTTTGACTTCTACTCTGTCCGTCACTCCTTCAATGCGAATGACTGTTGAAGAAAGTGCGCGCGAAGGAGGAGAATTAAAGAGCAGAAACTATCTTTCTTCTGCTCTGTGTGACACTTCGTCAGAACCAACTGCTGTTGATGAAAGTGCACTCGTAAATTCTTGTGATGACGACGACTCTGTTACAGTTCTGATGGAAGTAAAACGACCCTTTACGAACGTCGTTAAACCTATTGCCATAAAATCATCCAAAAATACCAATTTGGAAGGAAAAGGTGATGAAGTTTCTCAAGAAAATAATTATTCGCGCGCTGCTAATGATCCAGCTTTATCACTGAATCAAATTGAACCAATGCAAAATAATTTTAACTCTTGCGTAAGAAAAATGCTTGGTCCTGCAAGTAAAAGACGAAGAGATAGCTCCAATTCATATGAATGCAGAGCAGAAAAACTACCTAAACTTGACTCTTCTGGAAAGAAGGAGAATTCTTTTGACCAATTGAAGCTCTTAGCTCTGAATAAGTCTCTCTCTATTACTGCGCACTTGTCTGATGAGCCATCTGTCACTGATTCTTCTCATAATTACGAAGAAGGAAATTCTATTTCCAGTGTTCAATACACTAAGGAAGTTTCTCAGAAGATTGTCGAGGATACTACTTTGAATGACGGTGATAACTGTGCGGAAAACCGAACAGTTTTCGATAGAGATGCGCCAGTTCTCACTTCTTTCGTGCCAGTTGGAGTGGAAAAGCTCCCTAGTAGTATTGGTATCGCTGCTCCCAATGGAATCCAAGAGAGCAGTATCTCTATGCCTCCTATTCTTTATGGTCTAAAACAATCAAACACGAGCACTGATATTGAACGTCTGCGGTCGCGTAGTTCCTTATCTATGAACTTTATTCCAAAAGATAATCCTCCATCAGTATCTTCTTCAAGTTCCTTGGGACCCTCTTCAACATATTCGACTAATTTGTGCAATTCTGCTGAAATCTCATCGGCATCAGAGTGTCCTGACCATCGTGTGAATGTGTATAGTGAAGGTCGCAAAGGAACCGCCCTATCGAAGAATTCTCATGGGAATTGTCTTCATTCTCAGCAAGAATTATCTCCACCAGAAGCAGCCCTACCCAGTAAAAGTTGTACCAGTACTTCTTGCAATTTGTTGGCGGAACATCACCCTTCTCTGTCACCGAGTAGTAATGAACCAAACACGACTACAATTCAGGTTGCATCTTCAAGCTTGTTTCCGCAGCGTATACTGCGTGATGTACCATCAGACTATGAACTTGAGATGACAGGGATTCGCAACAAAAAATTGATTGGGAATTCCTGTGAAATAAATTCAAGTTGTAGTGATTATCCAAAATATGCTAATTTTGACGACTGGAGTAGAGTCGATTCCAAATTGTTTAGGTCTTACGTGGATTTGCCGTGCTCCAAACCGCGTTGCAGTGTTGCTGCTTCCGAGAGGCTTCTTTCTAGTTCGAATGAGGACGTGTCTTGCTGTCCTCAGACTGAAAATATGAGCTCACTTACCTTCAAAAATTTAGATAAGCTAGAGAATAGAAGGTTTGCCAGTACCTCTCCTATATCACATCTGACTCGAAGGCAGTCCATGGATCATGTAAAGGTCCAATTGAAGGAATCAACTCAAGAAGACAAATGTGCTGGCCATAACTCTTTGGAAACGGGTGTACCTAGTTTTCAGACGTTAGCACTTCACGCCAGGCAATCTCTGTCTAAATCGAAATCATTACCTTGTGAATACACATCAGAATATCACTCTTGCCGCACTGACGGTAGTATCTCGGAAAGTTCTCGGAATAACAAGAATTATACTAATTCTAGCGCCGTGGTTCATCATTCTTCACATCTAATTAAACGTAATGCTCATTCTGCTGTAGCTAAAAAGCGGACAATGAGAATTCATTCAAAAAGTTTTCCTCCTGCCTCGTATTCCAACAAAGTCCCTTTTTTGGCCTTGAGATCAGACGATACAACTACCGATTGCGATAATACTTCAAAAGTGAGTGAATCTCTTTTGACTGCATGTTCTGTTTCTAGCAGTAAAGAACATGTAGCAGGTGCAAGAAATCTTCGCTCCAAAACTGAGTCACCAAAGTCTTGCTTAACACGTCGCAAAGACCTTATGTCTTCAGAGCAGCCTGTTTCAGAGGTAGAACTCTGCTCTCAGGAGAAATGTATCGAAAAATCTAATTACGTCGATGGTTCTCAGTCCGTGCAAACTCTAGATTGCAGAAAAACGTCTACTGACACCAGCAATGATGATGCTTCCTCCTCTCAGTCGAATATTGTAGTTCAGCATGGAGGTGCTCAGACCCAATCTTTACCTTTGGCTGCACTGAAGGGGCTTGAAGGTGCCGAAGTTACTAATATATTTGGGGTTCCAACTTATGTTTTGGATGACGTTAATCCTGAGTTACCTCATCAAATCTCGATGGACAATACTTCCCAAGTTGTAGTTCATAATGGAAAGAAGTACAGAGCCTACACTGTGACTAACACTGATGCTGTTCCGATCGCTTTTAACCAACGCAATACTAATCATCCCGGTCAAATGGTCATGCCTTCAGTGGATGTTACTCAGTTATCTTCAAATTACCTCGGAGGAAAGAAATTCTCATACGATGTTCAGGGGAATTTCAGTACACCGTTTACTAGTGAAGATCAGAGTGCAAGTAATTCTTGCTCTGAAATTCATCCCCGGAACCCATCGCATCCTTCTACTGTTCTTGTGAGGCTGGACAGTTCACGTCCAACCCAAGAAACCAATGCAGTTGAGCTATTAAGACCAAGTTCGAAAGATCCTGTTTCCCCATATTCATCTGACTTGGCTCCTAATATGTCACAGGTTTCAACTCCATTTGGAAGACGGTTTTCGGAGCAAGCTACTCGACCACTTTGTACAAACATTGCTCTAGGACAGTCACAAAGTTATACATCACATTTTCACAAATTTCCTTTCGATTCTATCAATCGGCAAATGTTTGCAAATTCTGTGGAGACTAGGAGACCGGAGCAACGACAATTCATGCCATCTGCTCCTTTTTCTGCCAGTCACCGAGCTTTTGTGCCTATGTCCCAGACGCCAGGTCAGCTGTTTAGCTTATCCCAAACTTTTGGCTCATCTGCTTTTTCTAGTTCTACTAACACATACCTAACAATGCTTCCCAGTTCCGGTACAAACTCCGTTCATATCGTCCAGGCGGAAAATAACTTGCAACGCCACATGATCATGCAAGGAAGATCAGAAGGGTCAATGATTGCATCATCGTTTTCTGCCATTGGACTGCAGGAGCCTACACAGCCACTGAATGACAAAGTAAATGTCCTAGAAAGACAACTAATGGAAATTCAAGCTCAAAATAAGCTCCTCATGAAAATAAACGAGAAACTTTTGTCTGGTAAATCCACGAAAAAGAAAAAAAAGCGAAGAAAGAGCAGATCATCATCAAGTAACGATAGTGAAACCAGTGACGACAGTGATACTAATTCTACAGAGTCGGCCAACTCCAGTGACGAAATGAAGTCTCGGAAGAAAAAGTCCGCAAAGAAGAATGTTGCTTTAAGAAAACAAGTACCAAGTCCTAGCGAGACGCAGTCGGTTTCAAGCTGTAGCAAGACGCACGTACCTTCAGATTCTAACAAGAAACGGAGATGTTCTACAAATTCGGACGATAAACCGAAGCCTACCGCAAAGTCTGACGATGAACAACCCGAAAGAGTTGCGGCTCGATTCAGGTGACGATGATGAAAAATCTTTGCCCTCTGATATTAGCTTAGATGTACAAAATCTAGTAAAAATTAGGTTTTCGGCGGAACAGGACGGAATTGCAAGTAGTTTTCGATTTGGAAGCAAGCACTTTTTTTTGTCGTGGACACCTTGAAAACTGTTGTCCATTTGAAAAAAGTGTATGCATTGCCATCATACTGCTGTCGAACATGAAGCCTCAAAATTAATACTTTTTAACTGAGAAACTGTGTAAAGCTTGTCTAATCGTTAACAAGTCCAACTGAAATCATGGATTGGAAAACTTAGCCCTGCGTGAACCGTTTTGTACATTGACTTTCACTCGTAATTGATGCTTATTCCCCATCACTGCGAGCATGGGTGTCCAGTAGGTTATTAGTCTTCTTCATGTTATGTTGAGGTCGTATCGCTCTAAGTGACTCGGCTTCTAAGCTAATTTTATATACACTAGTGACCGCGTCTGTGTGGGTTTTAGCATTTCTCAGGTGTATTCTGAGCTACCATCGGATTCTGCAGCACTGGTTGTGAGGATCTGTTGTAGATGAGCGTTAGGGTTGAGTATTTTTTTTCCTCGTTCTCCATTTCAGAAGAGTTATCGACGTATAATTCTAAATAATTTACCTTATTGTGTTGTGATATTTTAAATGTTGTTCTCGCTGAGCCTTTTTTCTTTGTGTGATGTACTTTTTTACAGTCTGGGCTTTGTTTTCACCGATGTAGCTCTTATGTTTCGTAGTATACCATTATGAGTGACAAAACATTGTGCTGTCTAAAGAACCCAATCCTATTGTTATTCATGAAATGATTTATATGAGCTTTAAAGTGCTTTCGCTACTAGATCCACAGAAATTGCCGTGTAAAAAACAGCAACCTATACCATAACTTCAGGTTGTAGTCAGTTTCAGCCTTCTGTGATCGTCCGAATCGTCTCCCTGTGTAGTCTATCTCCGTTACTTTTGAAATCTGGTATTTTTTTCTCAAATGATTGATGAAAATTTTGGCTAGTTCCAGGCAGAATAGGGTGGAAAATTTTTCTTGAGCTTTGTTGTGCTTAGCTTTATTGATGTATGAAGATGTTCTGATGGGACGGATAGCTCCTACGTGCATGTGTGTTGGAAGTAGTGTCACATTCGAGTGTTGAGCAAAGTACTACATAATTGCCTGCAACTGACTCGGAATCTGTGGCTGGTTTTGTTTTCGTTAGTTTTTGCGATCACGACTTCGAGTTTTCTGTGCTTATAACGAATGATGAAAATTGGACGTTGCTTTGAGGAATATTGAGTTATTCCATGTTTTTCATCATCTGGAAAGATTTGGGTTTTTTATTTTTTACCTGTGCTTTGCTCTAAACACTGACTCAACTGCTTACTCACGAAAAGAGTCCTGAGACGTTTATAAACTAAATTTATTTCTTCCAATATAGAATTAGGGAAGTGCATATGTCCTTTTTTGCTGGTGTTTGATTATTTTTCTTCATAAGTAAATACCGTTTTCACGATTTCTTGTCAGTAGCAGGAGTTGTCAATAAACTGATTTTTTCTTTGTATTCGTCGGTTTAGTTATTTTGTAGCTGTAGAAACTATCAAGGGTTCAATGAACCAGCTGTTAGCTTAAAAAAAATGAGGCTTCTAATTATTATTTTTATAAGTTTATAGATGAAACAGACTTCTAGTTTCGAGTAGCTTATCTGGGTGAAACCTGTTATAACATCTTTATAGCCATCGTGAATTACCAACGGCAGATGTTTTTTACGTTTCACTTATGGATAGTGAAACTGATCTAAGTTGCGTCGCTGTCGCTCGTTTCAATTATGCGCTCCTTAACTATTCGTTGTCCTCACTCAACATTGACCTCTCTTTCAAGTACAGAGTGCAGCAACATAACTTCCTTTTTTTTAAAGGAATTTCCTTTTAACACATTCATTGCGGTATGACCCAGCGGTGGGTCACTAAGGTTAGGTTCTGAAATTTTTTCAAAGCTTTCTAGTGACTGTATGTACAAAGTAAAGATTTGCACCGGCTAGGCAACCGCAATGAATGTGTTAAAAGAGGAAATTATGTTTGTGCACTTTGTATATTGGGAACTTGCTAATCTTTGGTGGATAGGTACCTTGTTTCAATAGGGTATGATATTGTTTTTCTTTGTTAGCGTCTCAAGAGTTTGTTCCCGAGGTGTCCCGAGGCATCCACAGTGGATTTCGCAGCTCTGGCGCTTCTATTTTGTTGAGAATTCCAGCTTTGAGTTGGGTCGTCTATCCATTTGCTTTGCGAAGTGTTGGCTGACGTGTTATTTCAGCGAGCTCGAACTTTAGAACAGTTGGTTTTGTTTCCGCATTTTTTCGTTGCATTTTTGACTTTTTGGTCCGGCGCATTTCTGGTTTTCCGAGTGCGTTTAGCATAGGAAGGGAGCAAAATGACTAAAGGTACCTCATGGTTTGGCAAACGCCACGTCAAAACACACACTGTGTCGCCGATGTTGCAAGAACAGTTATCATGTGCAGAAGAAGAAATGTGCCAGCTGTGGCTATTCTTGCCCCAGTATGAGGAAATACAGCTGGTCTGTAAAGGCGTGCTGTCGCCGCACCACAGGCAGTGGGCGCATGTAGCGCAAGCCGCGGTTCCTCGCTACCCGTGACCCCGCCAAGCTTGCCTCCAACAAAGAGGCTCGGGACTCCAAGAAAGCTACGCGAGTTGCTGCTCGCCAGCCTAGGGAACCCAAGCAGGCTAAAGTTGTCAAAAACCGCTGCTGCTAAACAGCCTAAGCAGGCCTAGGTTTCCGCGAAATAAAAATGTTCTATAGAACAGGAATGAAATAACGATCCGTTGGTATTCAATAAAATTAGGAATTAAGGAAGATGCCAATTTTGTAAACAGTCGAAAATTATTAAATTGAAAGCATTAACCGAGGCGAAAGGAAGTCGCTCTAGCCCAGTAGTTCGTGATTTTTCTTTGAATCATTTATTCCATTAAAAATCTGACTATGCAGCTCCTTCCTCCTAAATATTGACATCATCATGCACATGCATGTATTTCACTGTATAGTGGCGCAAAAGAGAAAGAGCTGTACAGCCAATATAAAAGTCAAATTTTATTTGCTCTTCAATGATTCTCTGATAACCACTCGTGGATCCTTCACAATTCGGACCCTGATCCAACCTACTGCATATCGTACCTCATCGCCTTATTGTCAAGAAATGAAAGCAATAGCTCAAGGGCGGTGCTGCAGATGACTACTAGGTTTACTGTCGTATTTCTTGTCTTCGTCTTTAATATTTAATGAGCACAGAAATTTGTTTTGTAAAACATAGCGTTGACGCTACTGGCTGTTACATTTCTATCACTACAGTCGTATTCATTCTGGCTGATTTTAATATTTTGTCATTCCAAAATATGTTTTTTATCCTATGCGAGGATTATTATTTCGTTTTGGACTGTGAATTGCCCGACTTGCGTGTGAGTTTTAACGCAGTTTCCTTTCACCTCGATGGGAGAAGTAAAGACTTGTTCATAACCTTCGTCTGCGCCAAATTTAATCATATTATTGGGACACTCGTTTGAGTTTAAAATTCTTCGCGCATTCGATTACTAATTATGAACTTACTCATTTTGTTTTAATGCCTATTGGCTCCGAGATAGTGCAGATAAATTGTTAACAATTTTTTTGTGTTAGTATATATCAGTAAGACTACAAATGTTATCCATAAATAATAGAAAAATGGGAAAATGCAGGCCATTGCTAAACTGGATAATAAATAAAAAATTTACTGTATTTTTTACTATTTTTAAATGACGGCATGGCATATCAGGCTGTGCCTCGATGCTTTTCGTGTAATTGGTGGCTGCATCATACAGCCAGCGTTTTGTAACCATAATAAATAAGTTGGTTTGATTGCAAATGGTCCACTGTGTTGATGTTGCTTATTTCAGTTCTGACAATTGCATTCTTTGGGTGCGTCTCCAACAAGCAGTCGCCGCGGGCCACAGTTTTCTTATGCATGCTAATTTCTTCTTTCTTTCTTGGTTTTGCAAGGGTCAGTCATCGTGCGAACTGTTCTCGTTGTTAAAGTGATGCTCCTATTATTAATATTATGTTTCATGTGCAGTAATTTTATACTACCTGGCTGCAGGCTTACCTCCTACCGAATTCGAAGGATTCAAACAAAAGATGCAAGATTCATTCGTTTATTTAACACATGCTGATCAGTCAATGAAGCCTGGCTGGCAAGAATTTCCGGTTCAATTTTATTGCTTTAATTTAGAATAGAATGAGGCTATAGGAACGAACCTTCTGGCCCATTCTTGGGTCGGATAATTACTTCGATAATTATTCGGTTGTTTACCCAAGTCCCATGCCGTATTTCTAGCCGCGTCAACCATGTCGGCAGCGGGTCAACCATGTACGGAAGGATGTTTTATTCTACACATGGTAAAGCGGTTAAGCGGAACGAGCTTAGGCCTAATTTGTGTCCACTAGTTTTGTGTGCGTTTTAGTTGTAGGAATGTAGTCGGTAAGTCGTAGGTATTAACATAGTTCCTCTTGTAATTATGTTGAATCAATAAATTACTTGTACAGTAATTTAGCAACCACCTTCCCATCTCCGACACATTTTTACGGATGCATTGGTTGAATTTATATGAGTTGATATCTTCAAGAATTGTCTTTAGTAGACTAAAAGGAGTGTAAGAGATATTTTCTCGTTTGTGAGGACATTATAAATTCCTTAACACGTTAAGTGCGGTTGCCTAGCCGGTGCAAATCTTTACTTTGTACATACAGTCACTAGAAAGCTTTGAAAAAATACAAAACCTAACCTGAGTGACCCACCGGTGGGTCACATCGCACTTAACGTGTTAAAAAGTTATTTAATTTTCGTGAAGTTTTGTTTGTGTCACATGGGGGCGGTCAATATAAATTGTAATCAACGCATCCATAGCTCAATAATTGTGTTCATCTCTCTCAGAAAGTCCCTTATTTTACCATTGAGATCACTTCTATTTGTGGATACTGTTTATAATTAGAAATATCATAATAATGATAGAAGTGATATTGCGTTTTTCTTATGACGGAACAAACTGTTTCCTAAATAGCGAGACCTTCGGCGTGATGTAGTCTGAACCCTGACGTCCTAGCAAACTTTATTACTATAATACTATTACTACAAGTGAATGTTGAAAAATACTTCGTTTCATTATTCAGTTATAATTACCATTTGATTATAAGCTGATACATATTAAAATAATCTCGAGGTGTCTCATAACTCAGTTTTACATTTTAATTTCAGTCATAGTCACATTGAAGAAATGAATTGTTATCTCTCTATCCGCAATGATCTTTCTCTTAGTTGAAAAATAACACCCGTGTAATTGTTTAGTGTTTCCAGTTGCATCGATGCCATTGTGTTCGAGTGATGTGTGGTTACCACTTAATGTCTCCAACAGTAGACTAATCTTCCAGTGGGTAATGTGACAGGAGTAAGGAACCTGAGAAGGCTGATAGATCGCTCCGCTCTATTCCGTAACGACCGTTCCCGACTTGTTTTAAAGGAATTTAAAAAGTCTGCAGGTGCATATCCAGTAGCGTTGGATACAGCTTCATCCAGGAGGTTTTGACTCATTCATTCCCCGTACCTAATTTCTGTTCGGTAGCGAAAGGAAAAACGTGCTGCATGCAACGTTGGGCACTCGGATTCAACCCTGGAATTAGCGCTCGCACTGCCCCTGCGAACCTCATTGAATTATCTTTCAATGTTATGCTTGAGAATAAAAAAAACAATGTTTCTGCTCGTTGTATCGAAATCGTGTAAATTTATTTTTCATTTGGTAATATTAGGCGTAAAATTAGAACTAGTAACACATTTGGATATAAAGTATAACGCCAAGTTTTAGTTGCTCAGCGGTTTGGATTATCGTGTTTACAGTTTTGGATGGGATGAAACAAAATAACTGTAAACATGGACTCTTCATTCTTACAATCCGGAAAGTAAAAATCTCAATATCACACAATATTGTATCATTATTTATGGGTATTGTTAATTGATTCTGGTTCTAGCAGAGATGATTGTCAGATACGATTTCATAAGATGTCATAATATCTGTAACTTGCTCACAAATTTTAACCTTTTTTGAAGTAAAGCTAGTTGACATTCGTTCACCATGAGTAATTTTATAAATATTCTAACTTCGTTGGAAAGCAATTTAATTCATCGTTCATTTAAAAGTTATTTTGGAAACAGTTGGTAAGCTGTCGTTGACTTTATTTGTTGTAATTAGGCATAAGCGTAAGATTGTGTGTACCCTAGTGTTTTGTTGACGCCTGCGTATTAATAAACACTTACTGAGTTGGTAATTTTGGTGAATTATTTTATTAATTATATTGTAAAAGTTAATTGTTGTTTTTATTTCTGTTGTGATTATTTCATCATTATTATTGTACAGTTAAGTAAATAAATTACTAACATCAACCACATTTTAGTAGAAGTTTAAAAGATGTTTTGTTGTATAAGTGTTTTGCCTCATTTGTTTTGTGTTCTATGCCATACATACAGAAATACTAAAAAATTATACAACTGTTTTCAGCTATGCTGCATTATCTACAATTAAAGGTAAGTCTTCTTTGTACTTTTTAATTCATATTACTCTATTATATCTGGTGTTCGAGTTCTGCAATAATGTTGTAAATGTTCTATTTAAATTTGAAAATATTTAAAGTGATGGAAAATCATTTTTTAATCTACTTCATAAAGTTTATTTTTTGTATATTATTATTAGAGCAGAAAAGTTCTAGGCAAGTGTAGTTTCTATACATTACATATTGAAATCAGTATACCTAATGTCTGTTTATAAACTCATAAGTTACAAAATTTGTACACAGAACATGAACCTGCCCATAAGACTAACTAAATTTCTTTTAAGTAGTCAGTAAATGATTTTTTTTTTAAATATTGTTATAATAAATCATAAGTAAAAACTTTGATGTGACTAAAATTTCAACTTTATCTACTACATGTAATGATGTTAGGTTTTAGTATTCCACTCCTTGCTGCAATTTATTATGTATATGTTAGATTCTTAAAATTTTACCTGTATTGCAGAGAGCTCAAGAGCATGTTCTTCTTCAGCCCCTACCTCACCTCGGAAGAAGACAACTCCTACGTCTGCCACAGTTATTGACTATGGGAGCCGCATTGAGGTTCGGGGCAAGAACTGGCCTAACTCCCTTCACATCCCTCACACGTGGCTGAGAGACCACTGTCGCTGTCCCCAGTGCTACGATTCTGTGACGCTGCAACGCAAATTTGATGTTGCTGACATGCCACTTACCATCAGGCCTGCTAGAGTTGCTATTGAGGGTGACTCACTGGTACTGAAATGTAAGCTATTTTGTGTGTGCTCTGTAGGAGGGTACAGTATGCTGTGGTTATCTGAGAACTGAGATTAGAATGTCACTAATTTATGGCTGTGTAGCATTCCAAGGTTATACAAGTAGCCATTATTTGGTTTTAAAACAGCATTGCAATGAGGAAAATAGTAGATATATTATGATTTACTGTAAAACAGTTCATTTATCTACCCAGTAGGAAATCATATCTTCCAAATTCCAAATGTAACTAAATTTCATATAAAAGAAAATTAAATAATAATTAAACTTGATTCATTGTGACCAAATATTTTATGGTTGTTTAACCTGTATCTCAATTCTTAGGAGAATAACACAAAATTGGAGATTAATTGTTTTTTCAAAAAAAATTGACCTTTATTATGCTGCCACTTATGAGCAGGGGAAGTTAAATTTGATATCCATTGAGTTATGTCTTATGTTGCTGCTGCAGTAATGTATCTCTATTAACAAATGTGTAATGTCAAAATTTATGTGCTCACCTTATATTTTTTACTCAGAGAATCAACTCAAAATAGCAAAAAAAATTTTCTTTTCCTTTTGATAGTTGATACAATTTTAACCTTATAATACCTGCAGCATAGGCTACAAATGCACCAGTATTTGACTTCCTGCTGTATTATACATCAAGTGCATTTATCAGTTATTTACTCTCGTTAGTGAGCCAAAAGCCCTGTGAACTGGGTACACCTGAAAATGAAAGGCCTCTTTACATAACTACAAGCTTTACATACCTTCAAACAGATCTGCCAACTTACATTTGCTACATGCTAAAAGCCATTGTTAATCGTTTTTTTATGTTCCTTTCACAGTTTTTTTACTAGTCTATCTTTAAAATATGCTCTAATTTACAGAACTTGCTTTATACATATAAGGCTTTATAATGGTCTTCAACATGTTACATTTACTCCATGTTAAAACCTTCTCTTGACCTTTTTTATGTTACTTCAAGGGTTTTTCACTATATTTTTTAAAATGTGCTCTAATTTACAGAACTTGGTTTATATCAGCCACTATAATTGTCTTCATCACTGCAGGGCCTGATGGACATCAAACTGAGTTCTCACTGCAGTTTCTGTGGCAACACACTCATGCTGGCCACATCAGCAATGCAAAAGACACCACCACGGCTTGGGGAGCTCGTACATTTCCTGCTCTTTTCAGAATATCTGTTAGTCATTTGTCTGTGTTCTTTTTTGCAATAACATTTAATTGTAATATCCCATACTTTAGTGTTGGTTATAGATAGCTCAAGGTGTCAATTTTTGGAGCTTGAATTTTTTTTCATTTGTCAGACTGGTTCTCTCTATAGAATTTAGGATAGTACAGTCATTAGCTTTTTTTAAACATTTTTTGAATATGTCATGTAATGGCGGGAGTAATGAACACAGTGTTTACAGTACATCCTTGCCCATAGGAAATATCTCTTGCATCAAATAAAACTATATTTGACATCTCTGTGTATACTTAGTTTTCACATGCTCTTAGTTATGGCTGCCTCTGAATGATTGTTGTAATCAGTGTTCATATATTTAGAATATGAATATTACATTTTAACACTTTTGTAGATGTATGTTAATAGTTGTGAGAATTTAAACGCATGCAAGAAAATTAGGCTCCCACATGATGGCGTTCTCATAATACTGAAGTAAAGTTTTGTGAAAAATGTAATGAGTGATACTTTAGAGCTGCGTTGACATGCAAGTTTCCTTAGCTTTAGAATAAGACAATTAATAGGTTTTTGTTGAAGTACAAGAAATTGAATATAATTTGACCTATTTCTATCATTAGATCGGCGTGTGTAGTACTTGACTAATTGTTTTCCTGCTGAATAAATGAAAAAATTCTATGTTGTTATGTCTAATTCGAGAAATTGACCCCTGTTTTGAGAACTAGGCTTAAAAGCAATCAATTAACCTACTGTCACCTATGCTGTGTTTCGAATTTCTCATTCTAAATTCCAAAGTAATTTGTACATTGGTTTATTAACTTACTGAGCTTCGTTTCCATGTTCCTGTAGTCGAGAACAACATTTCTATTTAATTTTCTGAACTGATTTTGGAGCTTATACAAATTAAGCTTCATATTACTCTAGATGTTATTTCAAACACTTCAGTCGTCGAAATGGAACATTTGAAACATAAAGTAGTTGTGCTTGGTTTACAAGTACAGTGGTTTCCACCAGTTTGTTATGGTGATGATTGTATTTCAGGTGCAGGAAAGCAGTTTGTGTGACTCGAGCATGACTCGCCTGCTGGCCCTCATTGAGCAGTACGGTGTGGCCATGGTAACTCAGGTCAGTTGAGTAATTAATTTAGCAAATATTTAGCTAGCAAATTAAATAGAAATTTTTGCGCTACAGATTAATGGCTCTGTTTGAGGAATGTATTGGTAATTGGTACGGCATATAGGACGCACTTTTTTCCAAAATTTGGGCTCAAAAAATCGCTCTGCGTCTTCTATACCTCATAGGTGGTTTTTTCTTGAATATGGCCTGCTGAAATGAGGGTGCGTCTTCTATGCCGTCAAATACGGTCTTAGACTTAGATTTGAGGCGTTTTGCTGGGGCCTTTGTAACGGCCTTCAGTTCCCTCTAATACACAGGCATACAACAGGATGGCATCCCAGAGTTTTTCTCCTCCAGGGCCACCCTGAGTCATTCAATCATAAACATTCTCTCAAAACACCCTCCTTATTTTCTTATAACATGTAACTGGAATATATCAATGATGGTATTTGCAATTTTACTGGAATGCCTAGAATATACGTAAAAGTATTCATATCCATGTACAGTATATCTAGGTACATATATACTTTCTTGTTTTTTTCTGTGCAGGATAAGAAGTGTGTCGATTTTAGAAAAGGTTGTGTAGCGAAATGTTTGCATGCTTCCCCATCATACATTTACTTGACGCAGCATTACAACACACAACTACCTTTGACTTGACGAGACATCATCTCACAATGTGTGTCTTAGGCAGCCTGGTGCCTGGTGGATATGTATATCTAAGGATATTTACCAAGTTACTACAGGTATTTGTTATTATGCTTTTTAATGCGTATTTTCCGTCTCGAATTAATTTTCTCCATAACTTGGAGGACTTGTTAATGCGCTATGCTAAGTATATCAAACTGAACAGCATTGCTTCTAAGAGTTTTGATGAGGTACAGTTGGTGCACAGAACTTGAATGTCTTTTGGTTTCGTTGTATCTGCACTAGCACTCTTCAACTCGCAAATTAATTGTCTGCTACCTACATGTAAAGATGTTTTTGTTTTGCCCCTTTCTTGTTGCTCTATTGAAATAGGTGAGATGTATTTTTGAAGATTGGGTTCAAATTTTTGAGAAGAATGGAACATACAGTAAATTCATTTTTCCTGCAACAACCATATGATGAATTAAGAATTGAAAGTAACTGTTTCTGAACACAATTACTTTTTGTCATTTTGTTTGCTTTTGAATTGAGTTCCCCCAAGTTTCAGTTTTTAAAAATTATGTCAAGCATTTGAATTTTTAATAAAAGTCGTCTAATTTCAGCCTCTAATCTTTCTTAGCTTATACTTGGGGGTACAGTCGCAGCTTACACAGACTGAATTGGTCCATCGATTGAGTACCTGTACAACTTGAGGCTTGTTTTGTTTTAAGTTCTTTTAGTAAAAACAGTGTTGGTCTTGCACAGACTTGCATGCAGTTAGTGGGTGTTGAAGTAGCGTAGTGTTTTGACGAGCCAATGGTTTAGATTTGTCATTAAGCCCTCTGTTTTAAATAATTAATAATGTATAAAATATGTATTCCGAGGAAAGTGCTACGAACTAAGTGATTTCGAGCCCACTCATTCTTTCACTTGCTCCCAAGCTTTCAATTCATAAAGTCTGTCTCGTCACAACTCTTGAAACTTTAAACTACTTTAATTTAAAGGAAGTCGTGTATTCAAGAGTAAAATAACATGTATTAATGTCCCTAAATATGCGTGAAATAACTCAGGTGACTCCAGATTTAGCATCGACCAAGAAAGTGGCGGAGGCTGTAGCTCCGTGTCTGAGGACATTCTTCGGGGAGTACTGGAACTCACAACCTGACCATGACAAGGCTGACTCTGCATACACGACCGAGGCTCTTGGGGCACACACAGATAGCACCTACTTCTCTCAGGCAGCACGGTCAGACTTACACGCACTCGCTTTTAGAACAGGAAAGCTAGCCTCTGTCTCTTTTGTTACTTTTTCTTGTTTTCTCCTGAAAAGAGTCTTCCAGGTATAGAGTAATTTTAAATTGTTAGCGTGCTACTTTAGTGGGCTGCCAGTTATGTAGCATCAGCTCACAGTCTAACTGTGAAAGGCTGATATGCATAGTTCACTCCAGTGACCCTGTCGTAGATATCCACTCAACAATTCAGCATTCATCTCTGGTGCAAGGAGATCCATAGACATACCAGGCCTTTCGATTGGTAGTATCTGAATTTTGAAATGGAAAACTAAGGATCAAATTTTCCATTTTAATGAACTTTTATTGTTAATGTAGTTTTATGATTGTTTCTTTCCATATACTGATAGAACTTCATTCACTCTAGTAGGAAAAAACTCCTTTGTTTTCAAAGTGAAGTATTCTAAAATCTTTGTTTCAACTTCATGGTTTCTAGGAGGTCACCCATGCCAAGTTTTCTTTGCTTAAACTCGTAAAGTCTCAAGGGCCTCAAATGCTTCTAAGTACTGGCATGTTGAAAGAGCCATTAATGCTTAAATTTAATTACATTATCTTGCAGCATAAAATTTGATTAGTTTAATGCTTCTAACACATATAATTACTTTATGCGATTAGATATTCAACAATATAGTTAAATTTTTGAACTATTCCAATCTAACATTACTTGTAGGAGGACCTCATATACAGTATAACAGCTACTTTTTCTTTATGAAAGATGCGTGTGTGTATAGTGATACTATCCTTAATCCTGAACATTTGATCCAATTTTAACTATTTCAGCGAAATTGAACTGAAACTAATAATAAAATTAAGTAATTAATTTTTCGGTTTGAAAATAGTTCTTTTTTCTTTGGTTTATGGTGCTACTGTTTTCTAGTTTTCTTTTTAATTGAGTTATAAACAAGTTTCATTATCTGTGTCGAGTTACAGTTTGTGGCTCTCATTATAAAAATTTGCTGTGGATTTACTTCTATTGTGTCAGAGACTGACTGTGTTCTGTGTTTTGTTTTCCCCCTTTTTGCTCTTTTTCTGTATGCTTAATTGTACGAACAAGTGCACGTATGAAAGAACTTTGCTTAGTTTATTTTCCCATTTCCTTGAAGCCTAACTTGTGTCTCAGGAGCGTTCTTGTATAATACTTAGTGCGTACCAGTGCTTCAGAATATAATTATTATTATTTCAAGATGATCTTGCAATTCTCTTCATTCTGTAATGTATGCGACGTTGAGCACGCGTCAAAATAATATTTAACACGTTGACTCTGAAGTGGTACGTATGTGTACCACTTAGGTTAGGTTCTGTAATTTTTTCAGATCCTTCTAGTGACTATGCGTACAAAGTGAAGTTTTACACCAATCAGGCAATCGGAGTCAACGTGTTAAAGAATATTTTTGTTCAGCGTACAAGTATTCCATGTACTGGAGGCTGCAAAGATTGGAGGAGACACGCTGCTGGTTGATGGCTTAAAAGTCGCCCAGATCATGCAGGAAAAACATCCTGAAGCTTATGAATTCTTCTCTGAGCAGGCAAGTCTTCTTTCTCCTACTACACTTGACAACTACTTATACTCAACAACTCAACACTTGACAACTACTTATACTCAACAACTCAACACTTGACAACTACTCATACTGATACTTATTCTCATTTCCTGTAAAACGAGTGACTCTAAAACTTGAATGACTATCTCCTGATACCGTGTATCATTGCTGAGATCGTTTTTGTTGTGGCTGCGGTGGTTAAACTAAGAATGCAATAATAATAATAATTCTCCTACTACAAGAGAAGAAGTAAAAGGTGCTTCCTAGCTCTAAGTAGTAGCGATGACCATTGAGGCGAAGGTAGATAGATCACTCACCCTCTCCTTGACTAAACTGTCGTGCGACTCATGTTGAGCAACATGACCTCAATCCGACGCTGGGAATATGTTTTGTATGACTCTGTTCAGCCGTGTAGCTTTCTTTTCAAATTTCAATTGAGTAGACAAGCTATGGCAAGTTTATAGGGCTTGACACAGTGAACAAATAAAGAGTAGACAAGCTATGGCAAGTTTGTACGGCTTGACATAGTGAACAAATAAAGAGTAGACAAGCCATGGCAAGGTTGTACGGCTTGACACAGTGATCAAATAAAGAATAGACAATCCATGGCAAGGTTGTACGGCTTGGCACAGTGAGCAAATAAAGAGTAGACAAGCCATGGCAAGGTTGTACGGCTTGGCACAGTGAGCAAATAAAGAGTAGACAAGCCATGGCAAGGTTGTATGGCTTGGCACAGTGAGCAAATGGAGTAGACAAGCCATGGCAAGGTTGTACGGCTTGGCACAGTGAGCAAATAAAGAGTAGACAAGCCATGGCAAGGTTGTACGGCTTGGCACAGTGAGCAAATGGAGTAGACAAGCCATGGCAAGGTTGTACGGCTTGGCACAGTGAGCAAATAAAGAGTAGACAAGCTCGTAAGTTCTGCGCTTTGTCTTCCTGAGTTAAATTGGAAAAAGGTGTAGGAATATTTAAAAAAATGTTTCAAAGAGTTTATGTAGGTGAACAGGCCTTTCAATTTTGTTACCTCTTCTTTTTCGCCCATTGTTATCATTTGAAATCTCAATCCCGCTTGTATCTTCAACACGTTTTCTGTTTTCCTTCATTTTTCTATTGAAATTTCCGGATATTTCAGAACTTTGTTTTACATGAAACTGTGTAGTTTGAATCTTAATATTTTGGGAGCGTCAGAGAACTGATTGTTTGTACAGCACGTGCCCGGCGAGTACATTGGGGACGGTCACCATCACCACAGCGTCCACAAGATCTTCACCCACCATCCTGTCACTGGCGCCTTCCAGCAGATAAGGTGACTTCTTTTCGTCCATTACTAGAATTGAATAAGGCAGTAGAAACGAGCCGTTTGGGTCATTCTTGGGTTGATACCCAAGTCCCATACCGTGATACCCAAGTCCCATACCGTGATACCCAAGTCCCATGCCGTAATACCCAAGTCCCATGCCGTGATACCCAAGTTCCATGCCGTGATACCCAAGTCCCATACCGTGATACCCAAGTCCCATGCCGTGATACTCAAGTCCCATCTGGCGTCTACCCTCAATGTTTCCTACTACCTCTGGTCGGAAGCAGTTGATGCATCATCGGGAAAACATTTCGGCATTAATATGCTGAAAAATATCCGGAAAATTGAATCTTTATCTTTGTTTCTTGTATTTTTTTAACCCTTTCCGTCCCGACGGCATCTCTGGTAGCCGCAGTCATTTTTCGCCTATTAAGATGCAGAGCAACACGTGTGTCTGTGCAAACGCTGGTAGGGCAGTGCAAGCTACAGTTTGATCAGGACAATGCATTGACCGTAAAACATCATAAAGCATCTTTTTTTAAATTTGATGTTAAATATGTTGAAAAGGTTCTAAAATTTGCATCATGGTACCGAAAGGGTTAAAGTAGAATGTATAATGTTGAAATTTTAATGTACGAGTGAAATGTTTAAACTTATTTTACCTGTGTACTAACTGTAGCTCGAGTTCGTTCAGAAGGTATTTTTGATGAAAATTTTTAAAACGTGCTGTTATTTTGTTTTCAATAGGTCTACCATATTAAGAGATGAACATAAATATTAATTATGAAGTCTTACATTGATAATGTTGCGTTGCTGTGTCAACATAGATATCAGTTGACCACAATTTTAGAATAATAATTAATATTCCATGATGAATGTCCCCGGCCAAATGCATCAACTGTAGAATATTTTAATTCCTACTTAAAATTATTCTGTCTCTTTAAATAAGTTTTAAATATTATTTCATAATTTTTACATTCACTACTAAAGAATGTACCTCTATGGAATTTACTCGAAGTTTTCGAAACCTCTTTGTTCAACTAGATGACCCATTTTCCTCTTAGTTTTGAGCACAATTACCGAAACAACATCAGTTTGTGGACCAATGAGTGGCGTTGGTAATGAACAAATTATACAGGAACGATAAGACAGACTCAATAAGCGTTCATTTTATTCCAATTAGTGGTAATTGAACAACTCGACGTTGGTAATAAACTAATTGGACAGGAACAATATCAAAGACTTAATAAGCGTTCATTTTATTCCAATTAGTGGCAATTAAACAACTCGACGTTGGTAATAAACCAATTGGACAGGAACGAGATCAAAGACTCAATAAGCGTTCATTTTATTCCAAGGTACAACTTGTACGATCGGGCACCCATCAACACGTTGAGTGTGTCTGCTGTAGAGCGCTACTACCAACACATCAAGTGCCTCGCTGGTGTGGTGAACAGCGAACAAGTCCAAGTCTGGCTCAGACTTGTGCCTGGTGGGTGCAGCTGTGTGTCTGGCTCAGACTTGTGTCTGGCTCAGACTTGTGCCTGGTGGGTGCAGCTGTGTGTCTGGCTCAGACTTGTGCCTGGTGGGTACAGCTGTGTGTCTGGCTCAGACTTGTGCCTGGTGGGTACAGCTGTGTGTCTGGCTCAGACTTGTGCCTGGTGGGTGCAGCTGTGTGTCTGGCTCAGACTTATGCAGCTTCAAGTGGACGCTATGGACTCGGATGCACAACTCATTTTATAACGTTCTCTTTGGTTATTGAAGCGATGTGGGACTCTGCTTACCAGTTTAAATAAGTCTATTTTTTTGTCTATATACTCGTACATTTATCGATGATTTGGCCTGTTGATTTATGTATCATACTCTGACATCAGCTCTCATGGTGGGAAATTTTCGAAGATTAGTCCATGCTTTCCTGCAACCATCGACGCATTGGCTTCTCATTTATGTAGCACCGCGCACCTTATTGGGTCATAGAACAATTCTTGACTGATTTCTTGTAACATTGCAATGTGCTTCAGTCTCTGGCCTCAGCTTGGTGTTTCAAAATATGTTATCAATTTCATAGACTGACATCACCATCCAAGTTGAACGTTTTGCACTCTACATGAAAGCAATTTCTCTCACCTTGTCATGCTGACGAACAAGTTTTAACTTTTTCTACTTCAGTGATTTCTTCGTCTCCCAGGTGATGTTTTTTATTATTATTATTGCCTCCACAATTGTCCCTTAATGAACATAATTTTGTTTTACTTTTTTGCGGCAGGCACAGTCATGTTCTTGGACAACTGGCGGGTGCTACACGGCCGGTCAAGCTTCCAGGGCCCTCGCTCCCTTGCTGGCTGTTACATCAGCAACGAAGATTACACGAGCAGAGTCCGCACCGTGTTGCATCCCTCCGTGTTGCGTTGAGGTGCACTCCTCCGTGTTGCGTTGAGGTGCGGTGCACTCATCCGTGTTGCGTTGAGGTGCACTCCTCCGTGTTGCGTTGAGGTGCGGTGCATCCCTCCGTGTTGCGTTGAGGTGCGGTGCATCCCTCCGTGTTGCATTGAGGTGCGGTGCACCCCTGTGTTGCGTTGAGGTGCACTCCTCCGTGTTGCGTTGAGGTACACATAAGTGGTCAGAGTTACGCAGGGTGCTGAGGGAATGTCACCTCACTAGTGTGTCAGTCCTGATTTCGTGTGACGAAGTAGTTTCAATGTCACCAGTGAATCGGTTATTGTTTTGGGTAATCCATGTTTCCAGTCTATTTTTGCGTATAATTATGTGCCAAATGCCTATGCATCTGTGGACTAACAACTCATATTTACGACTGTGGGAGTATGTACAAGTTTTTGTGCTATGAATGTTTCAGAAGTTGTTCTATTTTTAGATTTGTGTCTTGTATCGAAGCGACATCGAGCTTATTACTATGTAAATGTTTACGCTTTTATATGATTCGATGCTGCTCTATTTATAAATACTTCAGTAGATCGTTAAGGAACAATTTTAATGCATGCCCATATTACGGGAACCAAGAACAAAGTTTACTGGAAGAAAACAACTTGTTACCGAAATCAATAAACTCGACTTAATCTTAGCGTCACATAAATTTGAAGCCCCATAGTCTTCATCGCCGGTTACTCATGCCATTTATGTTGGTGTGAATCTTAGTGCTCTTTTGAATGTATATGTCGATGATATTTAACACATGAGATAGTATTGTATTATTTGAGACTGAATTGATAGTTATTCGTGTGCTCTGGTACAATAATAGTTTTTACTTTTATACCCCGACAGATTTTTAATATATCTAGAAACTAGCTAATTTATGGAGTGTTTTTTCGTGTTTAAACTTTTGTACTCACAATGTCATGGAGTTCAGATGTTGCGCCTTGACTAATTGTGGTTAATAAAGTTATAAGTGGGAGAGACTATATTCTTTACATGTTATAGTATGACTATATGTTCTTTGTATGTTATTTTATTCGTAGAATTTCGATACAGACTTATGCTCTGAAACTGATATTCACTGGTTACACTCATTATCGTATTGAACGCTCATTTGCCGTGATCAATAAAAGGAATATTCATGTATCAGTAAAATCTCCCTCGTCAGGAAGTTCGTGAAGATGTAAAGCATTCACGGGCTTATCAAAGCTGTGCTTACTAGCCAAGCAGCTTGGCTCCTTTGGAGTCAAAGATCTTCAATTTATTTATCATATAACTCCAAAGCTCTTGTTCGCTGCTCTGTGCCTCGTCAAAATGCAATTTTTGCTTCTACGATTTGTATTTTTGACGGAGAAAGCGAAGTACGAGGTTAGGACACAGTCTCGGCTGCAGTGAAAGAATTAGCTGCCTAAAGTGTTCTCCTCTCCGTGCAGTCTGTATTTTTCCCTCTTGTTTTACATTGATGCAGTGTGTCTTATTCTGTGCTCTTCGTACTCAATCATCTCTACCCTTGTCGGCGTGTACTACATATTTCAATTTATCAAGGCTGTAAGTATTAAAATCTCCACCATGTTTGTAGTATAGAATACATATTTTTAAATTCGTGATACGATGTCTGTGAAAGCTTAGTGAATTTTTTCACATACGTCTCCCTCATGAAAGCTCTCAAACAAGTGATAGAGAATATTATTAAAATACAAGACTTGAGCATTGATGAAAACTTGTTAGTTCTAATTAATTTCATTTCTCTAGAGGTAAAATATTCGAAATCGATAAATTCTGAAAAAACTCAATCTAAACCAAGAATTTTTTAATAGCCGTAACTTTGTTTCACACAGCTTTTCCAGCCCGTGCTTATCCTTATTATGTACTATTTAGTACAATAAAAAATGAAGGAAAATTTATTCCTATCAGGTATACTATACATGTAATATGCAATGGTTTTTCAATTCGTAATACGAATATCGTGAGACTGGTGAACGTGTTTCTCGTGACGCGAGGTAGAGGCTGGTAGGGATAAGTTGCTATGATCTGATAGTTCTGAGGAAATAGTCCAAGTAAAGCAAACTTTGTTCCGATAGTATACGTACACAATACGAAGAATTAGGTTTTCAAATCTTAATATTAACATCTAACGGCTACTGGCAACACTATTCTAAATCCATCCGTGTACTATGCAAACGTAATATAACAGCGATGCAAACTCGTGTTGAGGCAAAGCTTAAAATTACAAGTGCACTAAAACTGCAAGACAGCGTTGACTTCGGAAGAACTCACGTATAACCTAATGTAGTGCATTTCCATTATTGAGCCTACAATCTGGAATTTGAAAATGTGTCCTAGTGGAGCGTTGAGGACTCGGGTATGCGGTACCTTGTAGGGCTGGATAAGGAATGTAACATGACTTGTGGATGCAATGGAAAATTCCTTAGCGCATGCACGGAATATAGAATAGAATGAGGCTATAGGAACGAACCTTCTGGCCCATTCTTGGGTCGGATAATTACTTCCATAATTATTCGGTTGTTTTACCCAAGTCCCATGGCGTATTTCTAGCCGCGTCAACCATGTCGGCAGCGGGATTCGAACCCGGGTCTTTCCGCTCGCAAGCAGATTCGCTCACCAGTCGGCCAAGCTGGTGATAGTCGAATAGTCGCTGGTGATTTTTGGTCACTCTATTCAAGATGTGTTCGTTTTTTTTGCTTTATCGTGTTGTTTGCGGATAATAAACGCTCTAAAACTAGCACAACTGTTGGTAGTTGTTTACTACAGGGTGCGAAAAAATGACTTCCTTTTTTACCTTTCAAAAAGTTATGAAAAAAGGAAGTTGCGTTGCCGCACTCTGTATAACAGTAGCGTGGTGGCTGTTTACGTGAAATGCTCTTTTCTTGCACTGAGACAACACAAAAAATCTAACTATAATTCATCACCAGCTTGGTCGACTCATCACCAGCTTGGTCGACTGGTATCACCAGCTTGGTCGACTGGTATCACCAGCTTGGTCGACTGGTGAGCGAATCTGCTTGCGAGCGGAAAGACCCGGGTTCGAATCCCGCTGCCAACATGGTTGACGCGGCTAGAAATACGGCATGGGACTTGAGTAAACAACCGAATAATTATCGAAGTAATTATCTAACCCAAGAATGGGCCAGAAGGTTCGTTCCTATAGCCTCATTCTATTCTAATTCATACCGTACGAGGAAATACACCGTAACAAATTTTTACGAGGAGTTCTCGAAATATTTTTTCAGGCAGCCGAAGAGGCCAGATTTTTTTTCCGCACCCGCACTTGTAGCTGAAGAGTATTTCCGGTTCCACTTATTCATCAGAAGCTGTTGCAGCTGAGAGGTTAGCAGGCAGTTGCTTTGCATTTTCAATACAGAAGATATTCGTTATTTTAAAATACTAGGATATGCACTCTCAAGAAATCAAACTTTTCCATATTCCTCACATTTAAAGGAACTTTTCTACGAATTTACAAGAACATTGTATTGGGTTGTCCGGACAGTTCATGCCGATTTTTCGTAGTTCATCTTTCGACTTATTAAGAACGTGATTGAGTTTGGAAAGTAAAATTTGACTACACCTCTATTTAGAGCACACCTGATGCTTTTCTATTTCCATAGAGGAAAAATTCATCACAAGCAACCAAAGAAATATACGAGCTTACAGGGATCCATCAGGTTAATGCCAGACCACACGTTTCTTTTGAAACCTGTCAAAAATTGCTGCAGCTTGGCTGGGATGTATAATCCCACCTTCCATATTCACCAGGTATTGCTCCTTCGGATGATCATTTATTTCGGTCTTAGCAGAACAGTTTTAATGGTAAAAGTTTCAATTTCTTTGATGACCTAAAAAGAAACCCTGATGAATTCTTTGGCATGAAACCACCTCAATTCTGCAATGAGAGTATTTTCTAGTCAAAAGAAAGATGAAACGATGTCGAATAGTCAGTTTCCTTGACTAGAATGCGATTATCTGCTGAACATGAGGGCTGTTTATGACAAGCTGGATCTCCCAGTGATTCCCTCACTTGGCTGGTTCATTTGCATTGATTGACTCGAGTGGCCCTTGAGGAGTTAGTTTAGACAACCCTGGCTCACAGGAGTAAAACCCTAGGAAGCCACCCTGTTGTACGTGTATTAGAGGGGCCTCAGTCAGCGCTGTCCCTCAAATTTAAGTTTAGTCTTGATTTCGAATATGATGGTGGATTGCTTACTGTTATGTGCTGATGAGAATTTAATTATCATAGTAGCTAACTGAAGAATTCACCATGTTCAATAAATCGGAGTATATGTCCGAGAACGATTAAACAAAAATGAGAACGAGAAGTTGAGACATCTCAAATCATCAAGATTGAAATACTGATAAAGAATAGAGAGTTAATGGAAATGGGATTCGTTATGCAAAGTGGCCAACAGATATTCGAGGAGAACGTCGGCGAGTTCCTCCGTGTGAGATATGTTGACGGCGATGCCAGAGGATATTGCATGCGGGCTGACGGTACTCTCATCATGCGTCCCGTGCAAGGTGAAGAGATAATTATCTCTAATAATCAGTCCGTTGTAACGTGCGCCTGCGCTTAACTCTCAGGTCAACATACCAGTGCGCCGTTGTATTAAAGGAACGAGAATTCTCTGGCGCACTGTGGTGTCCAATGCCCTAAAATTTATCACTCTGACCAGAACGTTGCGCGTGCTGGCTCAATTTGCCGCCACGACGGAGGTTCAAACATGGGCCTGTCAAACACAAGAGCGCACCGTTCTCAGACGATATCTGCAGCGCCACACGGGCAGCCAGAGCTTGTAATCTGGAACGACTGATCCCATCAAATATAACAAGACTGGATATGTATCATGAGTCAGAGTCAAGAATACCAAGTCCCACTTAACAGCGAGACCCTTCATTTTATGCTGCATAACACCAACATCACTGGAAGCATAAGGCCAGTGGACAAAATGAAGTGCAGTCGCGCTTTAGAGCATATGCTGGCTAAGTGGGTGAGTAAGACCTGCCCAGAGCAGGTTGAACGATCAGAAGACCACTACAGTAGTGCTCTGGAAGGAAGCAAGTACTCGCGAGAGGTAGGAGACGATGGTATCCGAAATACCAGTTGATGCCAAACACCTACCGGGATGTGTAGGATATGGAGAGACCATTCGAAGGGCAGTCGGAAAAAGCCCCTTCAAAGACTTGGCTACAGCTAAAGCAGAGACTGGTTTATCCACAGTGGACACGATCACGCACTGTCGTACATCGTACCACGCAGCAGACGTCGGTTCAGCAAGTATCCTTTGGAATGCTATACGACGGAACACCAGCAGTTCTGTGGCAGCTGCGATTGTCCAAGGAGTTACGACTTCGACAAATTATTTAGAGTCGACTTATCCAGTGGCTCTATCGTGGATAACAGCGATAGCCTAAGACGTGGTCATCATCGACGCTTGCTCTAAGCACACTAGCCATGTGCAGGACTGGCTCACCATCAGAGAGCACTGGATTTTACGTGCAGTGCAAACTGTAACCCGACACGGAAAATTAGCCATGTTGTCTCAATATTAATAAAGAATGAAACAATAGTATTCCCTCACACGTTTGCTGTTCAGAGTTAATGTGGTCAACGGAAACTTTTAGAAATGTGAACCAAATAAAACTGGAGAGACGAGAAATCAAAGACTCTCGTTGAAAACGTGGTTTCCCTACTTTAGAGAACTTAAATATTATGGTGAAACTCGTGGAGGTACTCAGTAAAGCTCAAATAACTAAGTCCACTTCATACAAACAGTATTATTCCCCTTGTGCATCTATAAAAGATGTTAAAATAAGAGTGAATTATTTTGTTAGCTCAATGTTATTTTCAAATATGCGGCAATTCCAAGAGGATAGAATAACACGTTCAAAAAATTACACCTGGCGAGCATTTACAGGTACATTTGATAAAAACACCACTTATACAAGTATTAATTAATTGTATGTTTGAACAATTATCTCAAGGGGAGCATGTAGATGCACTGCTGTCGTCACGGTCCTTCAAGTAATTTAGTGACATTTCCGTTTATGAAACCTCAAATGTACAAGTATGTTGGGCAAGGCTTAGGTACTGTTGTATTGTTCTGTTCTGTACACTTCGTAGTATGTGCCGATTTCTAGCGCCCTCTTCTCGTGAGATCGAACAAAGGCACGGATACTGAACGGAATTAATTTCCATATCATCATGATTGATAACCATTAATCGCCCTATCACCATATTGATAACGAAAAGTTACCATATCATCCTGATTAATTATGGTTATTAATCGTCATGGTCACCACTATCAGATGCAATATTACATCAGGATGCTGTAGGTAACTTCGCTCTGGTACAGTCAGGAATTAACAAAATGAGAGATTGACTTTAATAGACGACAAATTTTATGTCATAGAGCCTAGAAGTTTACAACCAGACTACCATAGACGTTGAAGAAACTTTTTTTTATCAAATTATCTGATTCACGCTGCCAACACTGTTGACACGCTGCATTTTAAGTTTCATTGATTTTTGAGTCTGAATATTCAGTCATGTACACTAATTATTAACGCCAAGTTAGGAAGGAAGCTGCCGGTTTGTGCCAGGTCTCAGAAAAGACTAAGTTTATATTTAATTTCGCTTCCGAGATCTCGTTGTTTAATTACACGAGACGTTCCTTTCGGCATAACCTGAGAATCCTAGGTGTCTGCTCTAACTGAACGATTGTTTCCTATGTTTATCAAATCGACACCTCACTTAGGTCATCTGAAATCGGTCTGTGTTCCTCCACTACAAGTGGCATTTGAGGTGCGTACGTTCAAGTATAAGTGCTAAAGAAATATTGGTGACTGTACAGTTAATTTAGTTACGGTTTTTAAGCTTTTCGTTAGTTTTTTTGACCGCTCCTTAGGGTAGCAGTTATTCTATGTGCTTTGAAATGCTGCATTATTCATTTAATCAAACCAGTATCAAAGTAACTCCAAACATACTGTTCAAAATTTTCATGGTGCTATCAGTGGTAGGTACAGGAACCTTTAGTCTTACATATTCTTGCCTAACCTTCATGAAATGTAGAGCCCGGGTGGGTACACTGAAATCATCAGTAACAGACTCCTTGGTAAGAACTACTTGCATAAATCTATTGCCATTTAATTACCCATAAGTCATGGGTAAATATTTTCGATGATCTACTTGTGGTTTAGCTATTGAATTGAGTGCATTCCGTTTTGTTTTCGGTCACACTGGTGCCACAGTACACAATTTTGTACAGTCTTCTGTGTGAGAAAACTTTGCATTTGAAACTTTGAATTTTTCTTCACGTTTGGTTGACCACCAAACACTGATCAACAACGTCGTTACAACAATTAGTGGGTGTATCTTGACACATCTTTCTTTAGGCCTGCATCACTGTGGTCACATAATCCTTGCAGCACAGTGCAGAGAATACACTGTGCTGTGACTGTCTAGTGACAGTGAGAATACACAGTCTTCACTGGACTGTGATTTGCAGTACGTTGCTAGCTACAGTCGCATACTGCAGCGGTACTGAAGTATGTCCTAGTTTGACCAGTTGTAGGTCCGGGAAGTAATGTAGAAAAAGTCCCTTCACATTTTCTAGTACTTACAGAAGCTTAATGGGCCCTTCAGTAAGAAAAGTTCGTGTATGTTTCTAGTGAATTTATTCTATTATAATTCCCTATCTTATGCAACGTGTCCGTTATTAGACGATGCATACAATCGTACAGAATTGAGCAAGCTACAATTGAATAAGTTGATGCTTCCACTAAAGTTTGTCAAAACGACGTTTACTTTTTCGCAAACTGTATCAAAAAAGAGAGGCCTAAACCATGTTCTAAATGTACAACTTAAATGAGAGAAACCATGATTATTTGAGGCATTGCAGCAATCTAAGCAGCAGCAACAATTGCAATATTGTCATTGTTGAAATAATTGCAATATTGACTACGGTTCAGCCGGAGCTCAAATCGAAGATATTAACTGAAAAACCAACGTCCATTATATGTTATCTTTCGTGCTTTCATAAATACCGAACAGTGTGTTTTCTGTTTGCTCTCGTTAACTATAATCGTAGTTTCAGGATATTATACATTACAGAATGTGGTTGGCAGTCGGAAGCATTTTTTCCAAATGCTGAATTTCCACCGTTTCTAAATTAACTATCGCAAAATATTGTTTCTGCTTCCTTCAGTTCGATGGTCAGTATAGGACTTCATACACATCACTTCTCAAAACACAGACCCATGTTTCAATTTAAATTCTATCGCCTAACACCAAAATCTTTTGCACGCGTGTTTTTCTGTATAGGAGTAACGAAAACCACAAGACATTTGATTTTTTTATGGTTTATTAAACAATCATAACGTAATCAAACGTAACATTTAATGAAATATATTATTCCTTATCTGGTCAAGATACACTTCATATTTAAGAAATGCATTCACACATGTAGTAGAGTCGCGCTAATTCTTCAAAAATTTATTGAAATCTTATCATCCAGCACAACTTTGTCTTACACCGCCAGCTCCTTTGACATAAGATAACTTCTAACACTGGCATTCAATTAATTAGCTTCACAGCAATCCAAATTGCAACGTTGTCTTTCCTGGCAATAAGAATAATATAACTCTTAGTTCCATCAAACAAAAGCGAATACAAAGCGATAGAATTTATTGCTACAACATAATTGAACAGAACATAACTTCCACACGGTTTTGAAATAGTTATTTCCTCATAGGAAATCAATCTACCTCAAGTTGCAAAAATGTATGGCATGGATGATCACGTAGCTTTTCTAATTATTAATTCAGAATAAGCCCGATTCTGCTGTACATATGTTTGCAGACACTTATATTCAAAATATTGCCTTTTCATAAAAGGCCAAGTTACGCATACCTAATTACATAAGACGTAAATATTCTTAAAATAACACGTCGGAGATTAACAGAATTTAAAATCTAAGAAGCTTTGGAAGCCCTTTTCAAAAACAAGTAAAAGATATTTCCTTCCTTTCACAACAAGCAAAGAATATATTGCGCAAAATTGAGCAGCAAGTTTACGAATATTAATCGGCTGTGAATAGAACTAATCGGCGAGCTTTTTAGGAATAGTTTGCTTGACCTGTCGTTTAGTTTTCCTTGCATTGGCGGCCGGCACCAGATTCTCAGAAGGCAGTCGCATCTTTTCAAGATTGCTCTGCAGTTCTTGGTCATCTGTTCTGTTGACGTCTTTGGTTGAAGAAGACTTAGATTTTTTGCCTCTGAGTGTACTTCTCACAGCTAAAGTCAGTCTTTGCGTAAAAGATTTCTTGACGGTCTTCGGTGTGACTCCTCCTGGGAAGGCACGTTCAAATTGGTCTTCATGGTTGTCGCCCCGGTTGATGTTAGGCATAGATGATCTACATCCTCCAGTATTTAATTGTGAACAATCGTTGAACGATGCATTTTGAAGGCTAGAATCATTATTAATTGCTTCTCTAAATTGAACCCGACGAAGGTTCGATAGATTAGGCATACTGTGAATTGGAGTCTTGCATGTTCCTTGACTACCACTTTGTAAACTGCCGTCGGATAAATTATCTGCGTGTTTTGACTTCAATAAGGTCAGTTCCTTTTCGATAGACTCGTAACTTTCCATAAGGTCGAAGAGACTTTCTGGTGTGAATGGCTTGTCAACTACAAGCTTGTTACTCCGGCTGATACAAACCCCTAAATAATTGTCCATCAATTTTCTTCTCAGAAGCAATTCTTGTTCTCTCGATACCAAATCATTTTCCTTTTTATTAAGTTTTTCCTTCTCGGTTTCTAAAATTTTAGCTTTTTCTTCTAACAAAGTGTTTTCTTCTTGGATTCTTTGTTCTGCTATTTTCTTTTCTTCCTCAAACATGATTTGCTGAACACGGAGATCTTCCAGTTTTTGACTGCAGTCGAAGTTTTCGGAAAGTTTTTTCTGTGATTCCAATTTACAGTTGATTTCAGTTAATTTAACCGCCAAGGCTAGAAATTTGTTTTGCTCTTCTATCTGCTCTCGAACTGAGGCTGAAATTGATTCTTCTATCCGAGTCGGTCCTTCTTCGAGTTCTGGAGAGTTAGATTTAAATTCGTCCAACAATTGACTCCCTTCATGAATTACTTTCCGCAGGCATACTAGTTGTAATTCCGCTGCACTGTGAATGTATTCTTTGAATTCATTTTCATTGGAACGGGATGACTCATTGGTGTTGTCGACACACTCGTCGACCTTTTGTTTGAAGACATCATATGACAGTCCTACAATATTCTCGAGTTCTTCTTTTCTTTCCTGGAGCATTTTTTGGTACCTATCTTTGGCATCTTTGATGGAAGTACTGAGGTTTTTGATCAGAAGCGCTCTGGCACTTCCAGAATCAGTCATCACTTCCAACATTGCGGTGTCAGGATTGGAAGAGAACAAATAAATGGAAGTTTTCGTCCCGGCTTTTTCCCTCATAATCCAAGAATGCAATTTAATTAATTTTTTATCAGTATGAGTTTGATAAAATTGATATTTACTCGATGAAGTTCTCTGGAGAAAGACAAGCACGTCATCGAAAAGAAGTAACACAACAGAATGAACTTTCTGTTGAGTAATATTAATTTTAACTTGGGCGTGATGAATAAGTTTTCTATTTTTGAGATCATGTTTCGTGAATTTAACACCCTTTAAGAATAAACAAGATTTAGAGTCAATTTTACGATGCAACGTCTTGAGTAAGGCCTCTTTTTCTTTGCAATCAATTATTTCATTTATAGAACATAAGACTTCTTTGACCATGGCTAATGATTTTGCTACAAGTTGTTTTTCTCGCTCACTTTCATCCTTACTGTGCTTTAGAAGAGAGTCCAGTTGAATCTGAAATTTCGTCAACCTCAAAGGAACGCCAGTGATTTGTACGGGAGTGCGGGACGGCAATTCTTTCACAGCTCTTGTGCAGTAATAGGACACCAGGCCGTAAGATTTATCCAAATCTAGCTGTTTGACACACGTCAAAAAATGATGAATAAGACTACCAACGTGCTCAATATAAACTCCATCGCCCTGCATTTTACGAAGACTTCCATGAAAAGAATAGTGCACACTGAAGATCTTATCTATGTGCTCAAAGACCCCTACCTCGTCACCTAAAATAGCCCGATAACTTTTACCTCCAAAGAGTTTTTTCACTTCAGCCAGTGCTGTACAATGATTTCGTTCTGTTTGAATAATTTCATACAAGTCTCCTTGACGTATTTTCTGGTTAATAGTGTGTTCATCTGTTAAGAAGTTCTGGATATCTTCTGGAGGTATACTAGGCGGCAGTAGTTGTTCGACATTTTCAAGTGATCCGCTTACTGATATATCCTTGTCATGGCTTGTCAACATGAACTTTAAACTTGTCAGTGACGTCTGTGAACATAGTCTAGGCTTGTTACGTTTCATAAACGTATTGTCGCTCTGAAAAGCTTTTAGGGTTGACGATCTTTTTTGGACCCGATATGCAGTTTCATAACTTGGACAAGAATTACTGCGGATACTTGCTGTTGCTATCGTGTTCCTTTCAAAATTAAGGCTTTCTTCATTCTCGTCAACCCGTGTCAAGAAAACTTCAGCATCCGGGGAAACGTTATCGATATTCAAACCTAAAGTCATCTTAGGAAGGCTGTTTACGCTACTTTTGCTACTGTCTGTTGAGGAAAACTTAGTCGGTAAACTCTTCCTACTGCTAGTTTTGGGATTCAGAGTCGTTTCCGGAGAAGTTTCGCGACTGTCGCTGCTGCTGCTGCTGCTGCTGCTGCTCGATGTGCGCTGAGACGCCGAGCGTGAACTTGCAGAGCTGTGGTATTCTTGACCAGAGTTTTGTATGCCGTGTTGCAATCCTGTGTAGTCCGTGACTGTATCTTCGTCATTGTCACTCCAGCTGAAGACAGAGATGGTAGGGTTCGCAGGTGGAGATAAACGTGCCATCTTGTATCTGTGCTGGTTCTGAAATAAGAAAATGGGGATAAATATGAGTCGTATGAAAGGGATCAAAAAAGTCAATTCCAATGAATTGGAAGACTAAAAGATCACAAAATCAGGGGCTACAATCGATTTGGTAATATGTTGAATTATACTCCCGGTCAGAAATATTTGGTCTAAATCAGTTTTGAAGTTGGTCGGAAATATTTTATGCATACAAGTTTAAACTTTCGAGTAAGGTTTGTTTCAAAGGAAATACAGGTCTACTTAATCATATACTTCATACATTATCAAAATACATAAAATTAAAAATGTATTAACAAATAAAAAAGAATATTGTGATGTTAAATATGAATGTCATAAAATATTTACTCAATACTTGTTAATTTATCCTTTTATTCTTGTGAGATCTTGATTAAATTTGGAAGAATTCTTTTTTTTTTCGAACTATATTTTCGACAAATGTAGTCTGTAATTGTTGCCGCAGTCAGCCGAAAATAATTTCTTCCAATGATTGCTGGAAACTAAAAAAAAAATATTTAATTCTGATCTCTGAAAAATTTCACTGCTGTCTTTCACTGCTTCACTTAAATTATCAACGTTAATTGAAGTTTTTTGGTGCTGCAGGAATTAGATTGAATGAGAATAACCTAGGTCAAGTGCATTCAGGTCTGGAGTGTTTGGAGGCTGGTTAACCTTTCAGCCTTCGAGCTTTAGATCTCTCCACTAGAGACTGTAATGCTGCTCTTCGTTCAGAATCGGTTAGATCTTTTGCGTCGTTTATGCCTGCACTTTGCATTAATATCTTTATTTTCCATAGTTATTAAATCACTGCGAGTAGTTGAAGACAAATTTAAACATCATCTGGGAAAGAAAGAGAATTATATTCACCATAGTGACTTATTTACCTTGATGATAAAATTCTAGTTGAACACACTTCAAACAATCGTTTATTGTACAAAAAATATATTATTAAAAGAACTACAACATGGACACTTTTGTAGTAGACATCAAATATTTCCGACCGGAGGCAGTAGTAAGCAAATTACATTCGGCAGTGAAATTATATTTAGGCAACTCTTTAATTTCCTGTCACGTGTACCGTATTTTAAGCAAAGATTTATACGCGCTGGATAGTTCTATTTATAATGTATGTACTTTTCCCCATGCGTGGATAATGGTCATCGTCGATAATACTACACTGCTCAGGTTTGACAAAACAATTTCCCGTCCTAGAATAGAGTTATCAAATCAGGACCGTTTCTTGCGTGGGATCTAGGATTCATGGAATTTCAATGTTTTAATTAGGCGTTCGGAAAGAAGATATTGTAATTCAGAAACACATTTTTTCAGTTTACTGGGAGTCTTTTAACACAGACTGTACATTTAGAGTCTGAGGTAGTCTTGTTCAGTGGTCTTCAAACTTTCATCCTCTGCGACCCCCTTTAAATGATTTTATTTTCGTACGACCCCTTTAACTTGACCAAAATGAAGAACATAATATAAATATAGCAGAAAAATTTAATGTTTGTAGAAAAATCGGGTCTACTGTTAATTATTCATCATAAAAAATGATATATTTTATCCTGAAATAATATCATTACATGAATTGGAATAGTATGATCCTACATTTCGCGACCTTTGAATGGTCGCACGACCCACACTTTGAAGATCACTGGTCTAGTTCACAACAGAGCAAGTCCTGTAGCTCCGTGTAGCGCCTCTACAGCGGTGGCCGAGCCCAGCTGTCCCTGTGCCTCGGCTTATTCTCTCATGAAGTTTTCTGTACCTGAGTTTTGGTATTCGAAGGCAAGACAGGTTTTTTTGAGACTTTTTAATTAGCGCATGCATTATCTCCGCAGCTTTAGGTGGATTACGGTGTGCCCTTGACATGTTAACGTGATTTATTGAAGATCAAAACGGTGCAGTCATTAGCTTCGAAAGAAAACCTTTAAGCGTAGAATTTAGAAGGCAGGCATTACTTGTGTATCTTACGTTCTAAAATATTTGTCACAATCGGCTTGCATTCGGAGACATGTGACCCTGGAATTTATTAGCAAGATTGAAATTTAAATAACTTCGACAAAATAATTCAAAACGGCGCTAAATCTGTATTTTTGTTTACGAAATTCAATAGCATACGTAAATGGCCCGTTTTAAAATTTCACCAGGTCGTGTATAAACCCAATACATTAGACTTCACCCAATTATATCATTTTATTGCTCATTACTCAAACTATTCGCATATGTAATTTAAAATAATATGGAGATATACCATATACGAAATTTTAGTTGCGAGACTTGTGTAATTGAAATTCTATTCTATTGGCATTGCATCTACTGACATAAGTATCGAAAACGAAAATAATCACGTGCATAAAAATTTTCAGAAATGAAAAACTGTCGTGTAGAGCTAAATGGTCTTTACTACACTCAACTCAGAGCTTCAATGTAATTGTCATTTTTACTTTTTCGGGTGATGTTTAACTAATTATTTTATCACACCCTGTTTGAAGACCACCCGACAAAGTGTACCCAACCGAACAGGTGCCGTCTGAGGTTTGCTTGCTCCGGTCACGTGGCTTAAACTCTAAATTGTTTCCCTGTGCCCCACCATGTCGCACTAATGTGATATGTGGATAAAAAGGGTCGTCTTCCCTGCTAAAAATCAAGGTAACTCAATACGAAATTGTACGAAATTACAAAGTGAACTCCGGCAGCTTCTGTCATGCTTACGCGTACGTTGCTGACTACCATAGAGTTGAGTACAATTCCATCGTGATACGCGTAACAAGAGTCGTCGGTCTCTTGAAGTGGAGATTGGACCAGTAATGAATAGCTTCTAAAACTAGTTTGTTCTAACGGCAGTGGTATAAAACTTCGGAGAGTAAGTGATAGTTTTTTTCACATGGAGAATCTTAACTAGTTCTTTACGGTTATTATTTGATGTTTTTTAAATTTGTTATGCGAGAGCAATGGATGTTTTCAAGGGCAGTACTGTAAACCTACATCACGCAAGCTTCTTTAGTATCATGTATTCTGGGACTATTTCTTACAGGATATATTTTTGAATCTAGTGACTTTACAAGTAACTTTTTATCAAGATTGCATGTGTATTTCCCCTTTCAAACTTTAAAATATTCCATCGATGGATCCCATGTTGTGATGTGTATATAATGAACTTGTGTAACACTAATTAAAAGATGTTTCTGCTGTTTTTGGAAGCCTTTAGTGACCTACGAAATTTAACTCTATTTTCCATTGTAATTTTTTTTTCAAAAATAAAAATATGAAGTTGTTTTAAACAGCGTCATAATGCCTTGTTTTAAATAAGGTTTTCTCTACATTCAAGAAAAAATAATATTGAAGATAAATATTTTTTCAAATAAATGTAACTTACTTTGATTACAAACACAAATCGAATCAATAGCCACCTAAAACCTCACATTAGACGGGCTACTCTTTATGAAAGAAAGTTAATCTGCTCCTTGAAGACAGTTTACAGGATCATACACTGCTGGTCAAAAAGATAAGACCAGTTCGAAATACCAAAATATGAATCATATATTGAGAAAATGGAAATAAAATTGTTGTCCATAGTTCTAATATAGGTTAGATAAATAATGGATAAGCCAACAAGTAGAACCCGTTACATTTATCGCAGAAAAAGAACAGAAATGAAGCTTTAGCTAAATACAGCTGGTCAAAATTATAAGACAAAACAATAAATTTATGAATAGATTGATATAGAACGTTACAAAAATATTTTAATCACTAGTGTATCCTCCATTATTAGTGACTACTTGAAAAATTCGCTTGGGCATGCTTGTTACAAGCTTTTGTACGAGGTCCACTGGGACTTTACCCCAATAATCGAACACAGCCTTACGAAAACCCTTTTTGGTCTCAAATTGTCATCCATATTTACAAACTTCGTTGGCCATCCATCCCCAAAGATTTTCGGTCGGGTTGAGATCTGGAGAACAAGATGGATGGTTCAAGAGTTGGATATTATTGACATCAAAGAACTGTTTCGAATGTCGAGCGTTGTGGACTGCAGCATTGTCTTGTTGGAAAATCCAGTTTTCTTCACACGGCCTAAGACACTGAGTCAGGATAGAAGCACGTTCAAGCATGGTGACGTATCCGTCCGTATCCGGCAGACGTTTGGCGACCTTCCGCAAGCTGTAACTCAAGCGTCCCATTGAAACAGAAATTTCCCTATACTATCAATGATTCTGCTCCGCTATGCCTTGTTGAATAAGTTTCATTTGGAACAGATTTGTCATGCCAGTCGTGATGAAACCCATCAGGGCCATCGAGGTTAAACTTCTTTCGGTCAGAAAACACGACTTTCTTTTGTTTTTCCGTATCTCATGTGTGGTACTCAGCAGCAAATTGCGTGCAGGAGGCTTTGTGGCGAAGAAGAAGACGGGGCTTCTGCAATCGTTTCAATTTATTAAAGCCCTTATTATTTAAATGTCGACGAATTGTACGAAAACTAGTTTGAGTTTGCCTTTATTTTCCTTGAAGTTATGTTTGTGTTCTTAACCTCCCTTCTTATTCGCCTATCAAGAGCAGGAGTGATCTTCTTAAAGTGATCAGTCGATATTTTCGTTCCATATTCAGTGGGATTTTTCAAGAAGGTTGTAACGACAGTTTTATTCTTATTTAGTTCACTCACAATTGCTCTATGTGACATGCCACGTTTTTCGAGTTCCACAATTCTACCCCGCTCATAATCTAGCTAAATAGAAATTAATCGAGAGTGTTAGTAATTAGCCACGCACATCCTCACCTCATCTGCTCTTTCGTGCAATAGTCTGATTTGTTCATATTTTGCCAAAAAAAGCCGTATTTCAATCTTGGTTTTATAATTATAACCAGGCATATTGAGATGCTTTTCATTTCCTGGCAAATAAAATGTTAGGTACAGAATTTTCAGAAAATCTTCTCCATCAAAATTGTTTTATACTAGCTTTTGATAAGTGATCAGAGAAATTTTTCTGCTGAAGTAAATGCATGTTCTCAAAACGCCAAGATCAAGTGTGGTCTTATCATTTTGACCAGCAATGTATTCTAAACACTACTGTATAGGAACAATACTTTTCGGACATATTCGATGAAAATAAATTCGACTCGACCCTCTTACCAAAAAAGTTAAATGAAAATCACTCCCTTGTAGACGATAGAAAGCATCGGTTGACTTCACATTTTTGTACTCTGTTCTCCCATGAATAACCCATTCTCGCGATGTATTTCGCCCTTAAATTCAAGAATAAGCAGCGTCTGTGTTCGCGTAACTGAATTGAAACATTAGGACTAGAGATAACTAAAAGAGATAAGCATAGTTAAAAAAGTAATTTAAATGAAATTGGTATCACTGAAGTAAATCTTTCCCAAGCTTAAATTGAAGTTGAACAAATATGAATATTACTTAACAAAATTTAACTGCTTGTGAATGAAAATTTCACATATTTTATTGCCTAGCACTTGTGAACACAAAGTTTATGCGGCTTACGGGTATTTCTATTGCTCATAGGCATTTGCCGTTGCTACAGAATAATGAAGAAGCTTACCTTATTTTTAGGAAGTTAGTGGATCGACTGTGTTCGGAATTGCTTGAAGAACAGGATATTATGTTGTTGAATATTAAAGACACTGTTCCGGCACGGACGTTCGATAACTTAAAACTTCACTTTAGGAGCTATTTGAATTGGTCTTTCCAACCATACGATTGATATGGAACTGAAGAATGATCGGTCACATTCCCGTATTTATAGGAGTACTACTGTGGAGGTGCGCTACCTGCATGACCACAAATGTTTACTTCGAGATCTACTGCAGTTGGACCATTACTTGCCCAGATTAACGTGGGCAGAAGACTATTGTGCATGTAGGGACAAAATTAGTCACGTCTACTTAAAAAAATTTTTTTTCCAAGTCCAGCAGATCACTGGAAATAGACCTGGCCTGTTAAAGGTACCATTTCATTACCATACAGCGTCTCCACAGATTTCCAGACAAGAGATTGATAGCTTGGGCACTAAGTCAATTCCCTGAAGACTTGTGAACAATAACTAATGAATTACCCTGACTAATTCGAAGGACAGCTTTTGTTCTAAACCTGGAAGCCTTTTTCGGTTTTGGGCAGAACATAATCTTGATATCGCGTTTTCATCTCTGTTATGCGGCAGAAACACCATTTTGAAAAATATTAATACAGCTAGACAAATTGACTTTATTTTTAAGTAGTATATTTATTGAAAACAACGTAGCTCTAGCGTTGAGCTACAAATGACATTCAACTAGCCCATTTGAAGCCTTCAACTTCATTTCATATTCCATGTGACAAATTTCAATTCATTTTGCTCCAATTTTTAATGAAAGATAAATTTTGTGAGCTATCATATACCACTGAGATTAATAAACATTTAGGAAAGGAACCTAGGTAAACAAAAGTGGCTACTTGTCAGCTGACGACTAGCGACCTATAACCAGTCTATGACCTCTGTAACCTTGTTTACCAAGTGTTTTGTAGAAATTTCTAAGAATGACTTTTTTAAGGTTGACTTTGTCAAAACATACATGTGCACAATTAAAATTTGTGCATGTATGCATTGAAAACTTGTACATAACTCGCCCGTACCTAGAGTCACAAAGTGTAATTGGATGAGATTGCATAGTAGGCAGCACACAGTCTCCCGCGACCGGATTTACTTGCAGTCTTGTATCAGAACTGTAGGTTAAGCCACCGTGGAACTGACGAACTTATTTGAGCTAAGACGTTCTCAGATTCTGTTTTATAACAAGAACCTGAACTGATAGTCACTACTATTCTCATCAGTATAGTTATTATAATTGTAGTTCTCAAAAATAGAACTGTAATTATTATATTATAGTTCCCAATTCTCGAGTTTTGATTATGTATTGCAGTACTAGTTATTGTAATGTACTGTATTATGCGTATAATAATTATAATAGTTATGTACGGATACTAATGCGCGAAGACGAAAATGGATACTGATTTTGGTTCCTGTGATACAGTCAAGATAGGAGAGTATAATTTCAGCGGACACAGCTACACGTTCTGACAACATTTCTATCTCACTAATTACGCTTAAAGAAAACAGATAACGTTTCTAGTTCAAATCGAATCAAAAGTATACACACTCCGATGAATATCTACTGTTTTGTCTCCTCAGGAGGGGTAGGAAAGAAGAAAGAAAAATGGAGAGAGAAGGGAGGGAAAACTTTGTAGAAAAATTCGATCATAAAAAATTCTGGATCCTCGTCAGAAGTTCAATTCTAGAGTAGGAATCCAATTTATTTTCAGTGTATGAATTGCACGAGGTGAAGAAATGGAACAATTAGAAATTTTTTTTCGTTAGTTTATTCGCCAGATGTAATTAATGCCAGTCGTGATCGCCACAAGTACATGATTTTTACTACAGGTACCAGTACATGCAATTACGAGGGAATGGTCGGTACTACAGGTACCAGTACATGCGATTACGAGCACATGACCGGTACTACAATCATTAGTAGATGCCATTATGAGTACATGGCTGGTACTACAAGTATTAGTACATGCAATTACGAGCACATGACCGGTACTACAATTATTAGTAGATGCCATTATGAGTACATGGCTGGTACTACAAGTATTAGTAGATGCCATTACGAGCACATGGCCGGTACTACAATTATTAGTAGATGCCATTATGAGTACATGGCTGGTACTACAAGTATTAGTACATGCGATTACGAGCACATGACCGGTACTACAATCATTAGTAGATGCCATTATGAGTACATGGCTGGTACTACAAGTATTAGTACATGCGATTACGAGCACATGACCGGTACTACAATCATTAGTAGATGCCATTATGAGTACATGGCTGGTACTACAAGTATTAGTACATGCAATTACGAGCACATGACCGGTACTACAATCATTAGTAGATGCCATTATGAGTACATGGCTGGTACTACAAGTATTAGTACATGCGATTACGAGCACATGACCGGTACTACAATTATTAGTAGATGCCATTATGAGTACATGGCTGGTACTACAAGTATTAGTAGATGCCATTACGAGCACATGGCGGGGTCTGCATGTGTAGGTACTTGCCATGTAGGAAAGACGCCTCACACCTCAGCTCTACATACACAAGCTGTGAAATTAATCCGTACTTATTTATTAAACTACCCAAGTTACAGCATGAGAAAAACGTCTGATCTTCGAACGGTATGCGTTTCATCTTACAAATGCAAGTTCTGTCGTAGAACTTTTTCGTTTTCGTAGGCGAAACTACGGTATTGGTTGCATCTGAAATTTATGGACATCTATTGTTAAGAATACTTTGGAAATATTGTAGAACCATCGAACTTTTTAGTCTGATGAAACTGTGGTCGTCGTGGACTTTGTTTCGTGAATTATTGTAACGGACGTCTTCTCATTTACAGGGTGCTGCAACAGAACTTCCTTTTATGAGCAACAAAAAGTTATGGAAAAAAACAGGAAGTTATATTGCCGTACCTTTTTATTATTATAGCTGGAACTTGTTAAAATTTCGTTGCTTCGTCGCTTTAGCAATCATCGAAAACATTTTAATCTATCATAAAAGTCGAAATTTTCAAGATTCAACAGAACAACCGAATACGTGCATCTTAGAGCCGCGATTAACGTTGCCAAGGCATGTTTCTCGTGTGGAACCGATAAATTTTAGCGGTGAGAAAAATATGCCGAATAAACTTATCTTAGAATAGAATTTCCACTACATGCGCTATGGTAGAATTAATAGTTGCGTGGCATTGGGCCTCATGGGTGGCATTGGACTAATTTATTGATTGAACTGGACTCCAATTTAATTTTCCTTTAACCACCTTCTATGGCGAACAAAACTCTGGCGCAGAATTAGTCTCACTAGGCCAGTTTGATAAGTCGATTGTATCAAGGGATGGCTGAGGGACCCCAGGGTCGGTGGGGAACCGTTAAACACTAGGCAGGCAGAGTGGCACCATAACATCTTTCTTAATTCTGGGGCTCTAATATTCATGCGAAAGAGTGGTCTCGTCAGGAATGCTTATATCTGGCAACAGGATTCCCTTGTTGGAGGCAGTGATGTCCGCTTGTACGAAGGAAATTTCTCTTAAAAACTCAATTTATCAATCTTCTGAAAGTGCGCCACAGACAATGACAACCCAGCTTTGACACAAGGAACCTGAATCAAAAACACCCAACGGAGAGTCAATAACGCAGCTGCTGTCGCAGTCTCTTCCTGTGAATGGAAGTACTGCAGTCGAGGAATTACCCCTCTGAGGAAGTACGCAAAGAAAAATTCAGCGCGGGTCAAATAGATTTTTAATTGAGCCTCTCCGGGGACATGGTTTTTCGTCTTCTACTCAAGTTTACTTTCAACTGCAAGAGGAGGAGGATCGCCGCCGTGTCTTCGGATGCATGGTCCAGAGTGTGCCGGCTGCGACTCCTCCCGTCCTATTTCTCTCCTTTCACTGTTTTTTCTACTGGATCCCGCAACCCCGAACATATATCTTCTCTGTAACTCAATTTTAAGAGGACCCAGTTTCAGTGGAGTGCTTCTTACGCGTTGCTGGCTACCTGAACTGATAGGAGCAGAAGAACACAAACAACAACAACAACCAAGCACACTACGCAGATTTCCTTCAGGAGGATTTGACAGTATGGTGTAAAGGCTCTGTACCAGATAAAAATTGGAAAAGGCACCCTGGTAAGCTCTTAAATATACATTCCGATATTCGACCGGTGCCTCCTTCCATAATTTGTGGACATAGAACAGACGCAATTTCATGTGCGGCAATACTTCCCGAAGCTACATTAATGTTTTACATGTCAGATTTACGGGCATAGAGCAAAAATTGAGTATCTGCAAGAGGATTATGTGCAAACTGTGTCCTGGACCAACTTGAGCCGCGCTGTAGTAGACTTCCCAGATACGCTAATTCCGACGAGCAGCACTGTGCTGGCTTTGAGAATGCTCTTGTTTTCTCACAAATTTGAAGAGAAAATACTGTCCAGCAAGCGAAGACGAACTGAGATCGGGGTATGCCGGTAAAATGCAGTCCCCGAAAAGGAGACCAAGCGTCCATTGCTGTCGAGTCCAGCTGCATCAGGCGGTAGCTCCTGCATAGCTGGCCGGTAGCTCCTGCATAGCTGGCCGGTAGCCCACTACAGCTGGTACTGTGAGCTGATGTCTCCGTGTTGCAGACCTCGTCACTGCGGTGGGGCCAGCTTTCTGCTCCGCTGTTCTGTGAATCTGAATGTGATATGCAGCCGGGCCTTCCTACTGCCACGCCGTCTACAATTGCACCCCCTACTAACTACCTCATGGTAATTGATTTCGAGCTGAAGATTGCCGCTACCATCCCACCACTCTGCAATGTCTGTTATGATATCAAAAGAAACGCCTAAGACAGGTGGACAACATAACAGTGGAAGTACAAGATTAATGGACACAATCACCACATGGAAGAACACTAACTAAAAATAGCCCCTACCGCCACACTATTAACAAGCCACAATGCAGAACACCAACACAGACCCACCGTCACTTTACAGAACACTACAATACCACACACACATACCACCGAAATTTTAGGTATCACCTTCAACACCTCCAGATCCTTCAGTCAACATATAGACGAAGTATCAGAAAAATGCAACGAAAGACAGCACACTCTGCACACTAACAGGCACCAACTTCGGACAAGACAAAGAAACCTTAACGCTAAACTCTAAGCAGCACATAACATTAGTCATTTCCTACGCTAGCCCAGCTTGGATGCCCATAGCATACAAAACAAAATTAAACAAACTTCAAACAATCCAAAACAAAACTCTACGGATCATCACAGGTTCCACAAGAATCTCACCCACAGCGCACGTGCATGCAAACACAGGTACTCACCATCCAACAACACCTAGACATGAGAGGAACACAATTCCCAGCCTTTACCATCAACAACCCATACAGTCTTTGTCATTACACATTTTATCACGCTCCCACACACAGCAATCGCAATGACGCCGGACAGATATTATGCAGACCTTCACTTTCTACCCCCCGTGCCACCTATGAGTGCGGCACGGGAGGGAAATTATAATATCCTAAAACACATACACACGACATTCACACACAGAGCACTCCAACAACTGGAACTAAACGCCATTCTAGGATACCCTCCTCCTCCAAAAAAACAAACTGAAAAAACACTAAACAGAACAGATGGAGTCTGCCTCTCCAGACTTAACTGCGGACACCACCCATTCCTACAGTCATATCATACAAACACAGACTGGACCCCGCAACCCCGAAGATATGTCCCCTCTGTCAAGTTTCCCCACATGACACCAAACACGTGTTGCTGCACTGCCGGGATCTGGCCGTGCAGAGGCGACAACACAAGTTACACACCATAACGACTTTGAGAGGACCCCGTGAAGGTGGCGTGCTTCTTGCGCGATGCTGGCTACCTGAGCTGACGGGGCTGGGGAACTGCAACAACAACAACAACAACAACAGTGGAAGTAACAGTCACGGTGAGGTACTGTAGGTCCCCTTTGTGGGCGTGCAGCTCACATGCTGCCTAGTCAAGGTGTTACAACCAGTGGTGCCTCGAACCTGTGGGAGATCCTGCAGCCACTTCAGTGGTGACATGAGACTTTGCATAGACTCCTCGAAATGCGGCTCACACCAGAGTTAGCCGTGCAACATCAACAAGCACGACCTCTCTGACCGTGTGATCATAGTCCCGGCGAATCGCGCTTTAGGTTCTTGAAAACTCATGACGTTTCAACCAAAACCTCTGCCGAAACCTGCCCCCACCCAAAAAAAACCTTTGCATGTATGGTGGCAATATGCTCGGCCAAACTAAACCTTCGCAGCTTGAAGAACACGCGAGTCAAAGAAGAAATCTCCTTCAAACCTACCAAAAGAAAACCACAGTGTTAATGCGCTTGATGAAACAACTGTCCCAGAATGGAATTATCGAGGATATCGTAAGAGCTAAGGCGACGTGAGAACTATCACAGTGCAACTAATCAACGTGTGTATGCCTCCTAGAAACATTGCTTGACGACTTAACCCCAACACCACCAGGAAATTATAACATAAAGTCTGACTACCAAGTTCTTATCTCTGTCCCCGGACCTAGAGTGACTATACTGTATTCATCCGAATGAGACATAATCCACAGGCTTAGCTTCACCTAACGACTCAAGTTCGATTCGGACATATGCTCGTAGCTGAACTGTCTGGAGTGTCCATTCAAGACCTCCACTGAGACTCGGCTAAATACTGGAATCGTGCTAAGTATTAAGATCCCTGCAGTAGTACAGTTTGAACTACTATAAGGTATTGGAAGCACTATGCTCGTACAGTCATTTCTAAATGTTTGAACTTTTGTGACGTATGATTAGCGCTAAACATGTACAGTCGTATAAATGTTAAAATTGTTCTGTAGTATCAGACGGGCTCTGCTCATACAGTTATGTCGTAACGTTTAAATAACTGTTGATTGATAGGAGAGCTATACTAGTAGTCACCATTAAATGTTCAAATCGTTTTTGAATATTTCGTGCGTTACAGTATTGAAGAAATTAATGTATTTATAAGAAACACTGTACAAGTAGTCATGGTTAGGTGTCGGAATGTTTGTACAGTACTGTGCACTAGTGCGATAAAATCGTGGTTCAATACCAGAGAAGAAGCACCAAATGGCTTGTAAAATGTTGCTGAAAAACTGTTTTGACAAAAGAAGTTAATAATTTTGGTAAAAGTTTGTGGTAAGATGGACAAAAAATGAACTATTTATTAATATTTGATGTAAGATAGTTTGGCAAAACTCGATTTCGATCATGAGCCATTGCCAAATGTATTGGAAACAGTATTGTATCGTGATTTGGAATTGCTTTTTCTAAGCTACTACAGGAGAAAATACAATTGAAGGAATAATGGACTCCCTGAAACATTTTGACATTTCAGAGAATCCTCTTTGCTATACATCGAGAAAGCAAGATACGATAACGTTGAGTCTTCAGTAAGAAAATGACCCTAAACACGCTTGGAGGGAAACGGTAGAATGGCTCCAGCCATATCATCTCAATGTACTCTAGCTGATTTACATGTCTTCAGCTGAATCCAATGGAGAATATAGCAAAACAGTTCAAGGTCTGAGTTAGAGAATGACAGCATTCAAATTTAGGAGATTTAAAGCCGACGCATGTGGAACAATTTTAGAAAAGCTTAACTGATGTTTATTGTTATTGTACGTTGTTGTCCTGATGTAGACCGTTCTTTTAGTAACGTGTTCATTTACTGAGGTATATTTCTCTGTTTCGTCTTGCAAGGAACGTTTAGAAGATGTTTCGGCCTACAAAAGATTCGCTAATAAATTTTGCAATAGTATTCATGGTTTAGAGTCAGTCACACTTTTGCAAGCTCATTGTATGCAGTTAACCCTTTCGGTCCTGACGGCATCTCTGGTAGCCGCAGTCATTTTTCGCTTATCAAGATGCAGAGCAACACGTGTGTCTGTGCAAACGCTGGTAGGGCAGTGCAAGCTACAGTTTGATCAGGACAATGCAGTGACCGTAAAACATCACAAATCATCTTATTTTAAATTTGATGATAAATATGTTGAAAAGGTTTTGATATTTGCATCATAGTACCGAAAGGGTTAAATGTTTGTTAGTTGTTTGAGCTGCTTAATTAGTTGTTGCCAAGGACTACTATACTATATAGTAGTTCTTGGTTCTTGCATATTCATAGACACATGCTCACTGAAAACTTCTGAACGTTTTGATGTTAAAAAGTGTCATAGATTTTTAAAGTATAATTTCACTTGAAGATTATGATTCTGACATACTTTGAAAAAATGATCCAGACGTAAATGTACCCTTCAAATTGCATGAAAAAGTCATGCATGCATTTCAAATTGTACTTGTAAATGTAGGTTTAATTTCCGGGAGAGAGTTCATGTAGTGCGTGTTTTCGGAACAGAAAAGCGTTCTGACAACTGCCATTGCTAGTACACTCCCTTTGTGAGGTGCGGCTGCGATAGCTGTAGCAGCTCAGTACTGGGTGCGGTTACACTGTACAGTGAAGATGCATATTATCTTGTCTGTGGTAGTTACTAGGTCTATCTCTGCTGCTTCTAGTTTCTATGCCATTTCGACAGTGACAAGAGCATGCAAGATGCATGCACGAGTTACAGTTCCCACTAATGACGGTCAGTCTAACAATGTTGAACATCGACTAAAATCAAGCATGTGTATTGTTTCGTTTAAAAAACAGTATTCCCTTTTCAATTTGAACAATCTCGTCAAATTAGAATTCATAAAATCTGTTTTCACAGACTAATAGACCATGCCATTTGTTCTTCATAAACATCGATATCTTATTTCAAATACATGTTTTTTATGTTTAGATGTGCGAGCTTTTTAATTTTTTTACTTGATTGACCATTGACGGCACTGGATAAAAAATACAATTTTCTCAGTACTGTATTTTTTGACTATTTTAAATTGTAGTTTTCGCTACTCAATATATTTTTAAATTAAAATATGCCTAGTTTAAGTACTACTTACTTGCTGCAGTGTGAGATACTTTGCTGGGTGATATATCGGAATAAAGTTAATTGATTTTGAGTTGAATCACAATCTCTGAATGAATTTGATTTCGGCAAAATATTGGTCATTGAATTTCCAACCATCTGCAGTAACCCTGATTTTTTAAATGAAATTTACGAATGCGTTCTTGCGATATCTTCTACATTGCCTTCTAAAAAGGTATGCAATCTATTGACCAGCAATTTTAGTGTGTAGTTTTATTTTGTGACGCTTGAATAGTACATGAACGAGCAGTGGGAAGTACAGGGTGTCCATAAAGTCTCTTAATAAATTAAAATAATTATCATAATACAAATGCAATTGATAAGATATTTTATTGAGATTTGTTTTATTGTATTCAGTGTTTATTAAATTTTTAAACACATTTTGCATATGTGTTTCATGATCATGTTAGTGAACGAGGTACTGTTGAAACTTTATGAGACTTTTATAAGAGACTTTATGGGCACTCTGTCTAACTTAAGCAGTCCGTCGCATCTCTACGAGGCTGTATCGGACGCTGAAGGTTTTTTTTTACATGATATTAGGGGTCATCTTGATTTTCGTTCTATCTCAACCTCTGATGACTAATCTGATTCATGTAATTTTTTTATAGCAGTGCCATTGCTTCTATTTACTCTAGTCCTAGCGTAAAGGTGCCTACTCCTGACACGCGTTGGTGTTGCCACTAATAATGAAATTTCTTGTAGTGTTTTAGTATTCTCAACCTTCTCCGGGTTTTATGTTCATTCATTTCGCACCAATGAAAATGAAGTGTACGTTCGAGTTCAAAGAAGGAACTGGTGACGGTATGGGAAAATTATGGTCATTCAACAAGGACCAAGAAATTTTTAGGGCTACCCGCAAGAAATTTATTTTAACTAGCTGGCAACTGTGCAACAGCAACTCGCTCAGTGCCTATTAAAAATTGGCAGGGGACGGTTGTATAACATTATGTTCGTGAAGAAATTTCGTCGTGTTCAACAAGAATTATTATGCGGCAAAATTTCGATAAACGTTATGATTTAAATTGCAAAGGCTAAAAAAGGGTGCAATAAATACTGTCTTTGCTTCATGGGATGATTTTACGAATACTGTTGTCACCAACGTCTAACGCCATCTCTATTTACGATCTCAACCTGTGTTTCCTTTGCCTGTGAAAACGTCGATTTTTTGACAAACACACATCGACCAGTTGTTTAATTAAAATCTTTCCCAATTCCAATAGCATTTTCTCCCGAAATTATAGGATTTTACTAAAGCATGGTTCTAAAAACCCTTTGAAAATCCTTTCTGTGATCATTGGCACGTCTAGGGCTGACGTTTTGTCCTTTGAAGGAATTTCTGTTGAACAAAATGAAGTTGTAATTAATGAGTCACTATATACCAATTACTGTACGGATCTGTGCTTGTAAACTATGGTCATTGTGCGTGTAAATATCTTTGAGAAATAGTGTTATGAAAAAATCCAAATCGAATGTGGCGTAATAGATGGTATGCTCGTAGAATACGTAATTATGATAGATCTTATTTAATGGGGTTGTTCAATTTGTTGACGTTTGATATCTTCACGAAAGGCAACATTAACGGGAAGAACCTCAGCTCAATTTCAATTGAGCATTGTACATTGAAGTAGTTTATGAATGCATGCTAAGTAACCTGTGCTACAAGTCGGAAAAACTTATCGAGAATTCTTGCGTATTTTCTTTTCTAGAAACGGCTGGTATTGCAATGAAGAATACCTCTAAGAACTCAAAAGACAGCGTGGCTTCGGATATTAGAGCTCTTATTAAACAATCCAATGCCATCAGAAAGTAATTCAAGGTTATCTTGTTTTTTCGTTACTAGTAATATAGTTCAAATATTTTTAGTAACTCAAATATAGTTGTTAGTCACTATGTTGTCTCAGCGATCGCAGACCTGGACAATTCTATTATGTATAAATATTGCTTCGTTATCGCAAATGTATACAGTTGTGTGTGAAACATGTTAACATTTATATATTGGCATTGGCAAAATATTTGAAATACAAATTCTGGAAATTAATTGATTGGTAGATTTTGATTGGGTTCTATTGCATATACAAGGAGCAGTACAGTAGTTACATGATAGCGTTAACATCACTTATGAATGTTAGTAGTTTCAGATAATAACTTGTGAATATTTTATATATTTTTTGGAGGATACATTTCCTTGTAACGCTACAAAATTTCAATAGAAATATCATATTTGTACATTTTTTAGTACGCTTATTAGTATACACTTTAATTCAATTCGGTTATATTGTACACCTGATAAAAGCCCGCAACTTCGGGTTTCAACGTAGCGAAACGAACTGAAATTTCGATTAGTGCTAGAATTGCACGTGTCTCACGCACAACATCTCCAAGGCTCGTCCATGTTTTTGTTTGCTTTGGTGTGCGCTTTCTGGCATTTTATTACTAAAGCCATAAGGTCGTATTTCACATACGTGCTTTTGTTGAAATTCGTACGGTGTACGGTTCGTTATTGCTGGGACTTAATCTAGAAGATCACCAGCTACTACAGGTGATCACGACTAGATCACCAGCTTGGTCGACTGGTGAGCGAATCTGCTTGCGAGCGGAAAGACCCGGGTTCAAATCCAGCTGCCGACATGGTTGACGCGGCTAGAAATACAGCATGGGACTTGGGTAAATTAACCGAATAATTATCGAAGTAATTATCCGACCCAAGAATGGGCCTGAAGGTTCGTTCCTATAGCCTCATTCTATTCTATTCTATTCTATTCTAAGATGTAATTGTATTCAGTACCAATATTTTTGCAGAAATGTTATTTTTGTCGTATGCGTTAGACTTTATTAAAGTACTGTTTTTTTACAGATATTGTGTTAATATACATAACTCTCGTAAGGAGAGAAAATTTATAGCTGATGTTCCTTGGTGCAGTCAAGCACGGTAAAATATACCTAGGAGCAAGTGGACAATTAATTTGATCACGATGCCAAATGTTTAATTTGCGCAGTGAAAAATTATCTTAGTAATTAATTGGTTCATTAATCAATTTCATTAGAGATCAGCTCTCTCAGTGACCAGTTCGCCTAGCAATCAATTAGTGGAATAATGAATGGGTCCGACTAGTGAATTTGTCATGCTCGCCAGCGGACGGAACAAATGACGGGTGATAGCGTGACAGCATCACTGGAGCAGTGGCTACTGGCATCAACAATGAATAAGAGGAGTACGCTTTTGGCTTTGGTCAAAACTAAACGCGTGCACGTGTATTCATAAGGCTTTGAATGACCACGTCGGCTGCCAAAATTCCTGTGCGATATTCTGCTTCTGTTGAGTTTTGCCTCCGTGCCCTATGGTGAGTAAAAACTGCTTTCTTAATTTCTATTTAACCATTATATTTTTACACGAGCTGCTGCACGTTTCTGTGTTTTTTTGCTGTTAATTTATTGCATTCTATTGTATCCTTGCATGACAAACACCGGGTTAGTAAATATAATTACTGGTTGACGCAAGCGGTGTTATATTATGTGCTGGGAGAACGTGAATTACGATGTTTACGCGCGTTTGAGTTTGTCCCTAAATGTTTGAGTTTAATGATTATTCCTTTAATGTTTGCATTCAACTGTTATTGAAAGAAACACTAGTTGATGACGTCCATGAGCATAGGTATTTGTGTCTACAGTAACCAGTTCTGAAAAAAAATTTCCAGTATGTAAATATTTTACCAAGAACTCAAGGTATTTCACGAATCCAATTATCCTGTGTATATTTAACTTTACGACTTATATTCGCGCACTGATAGCCTCATTTTTGCTTATCAACCCAGCATCATGATATTCTTTCTTCACCATATTGTTAAATTCCCTTTATAAATGGCTTTCTTAGTTCTACGCTAACCTTTATTTTACTTGCCTTGTTCACCATAAGATCAAAACCTCTTTTTTACTATTTCGTGTAATTTTGTTTTGTGGGTATCTAAATTTAGTTGTCAACTATGGCTGAATTGTTATAGTTTTTCCGGGACAAATTAGTAACCAGACACTGCTTCTATTTCCACGAACAAACGTTTTCGACATCTTTCCCTGTAGTAAAAATGGTTTTCTAAAGAACGTCCTCGGTTTAAGCTCTGTTCTGTTCTGCTGTTCTTCAGCAGAAGCTGTTTAGCCGTTCTTTATTCTTTGCAACCTCATTCTATTGATTTGCACTTGTTTTGGCATGAAACTCAATTATAATATTCATATCCAATAGTTTCAGTTATACACTCTTTGTGCAAAATGCTCTCAGGTGAATTTCTTGTTCGTTCGAATTGGTGAGCTCAAGCTGTACGTGCGATAAATTAGTGAAGGTTTCCATGAACAGCGTGGACGTAAGTGACGATCATCTCTGCAAGGCAGACTGGTGCGATTGGTCTTATCTTTACGAGCGAACAAAGCCAGTCTTATTTGCTCTGGTCCTGTAGGAAAAAAATTCAACAGCTGGACTTGATGAATTGGTAGCCTCGTTCCTGCCAATTTTTGAGAATGAGGAATATTTTATGGAAATTTATATGGTAAGTGTGAAATTAGGCCGGTTTGACAAACTTACTTCCATCGTGTGCTTGCTACATGTTATTTGAACTTATTCATATCTGCTGAGACTATTACTATTGACTTCATATACTTGACTCATGTATATACTCTTGAGAATATGACTATTTTCAGATAGAATAGCGCAAATCAATCGATGGACTTATATAAAATCATGCTTCGTTAAAAGTTAAGCTATAAATTAAAAAGTATTTTGCGCTCAAACTCTCAATGGAGTTTGTGACCTCGGTAGACAAGCGGTGCGAGATTTCTGAGCTTCTGTCTAGTCCTTGAAATGCAGCTGGAAGAATACTTGAGTGCTGCACCGGCATTTCCTGCGTGTAACATGTCCACCGACTGCAAGCGTCCAGCGTACAGCATCGACGCGATGCCGCAGTCATTTTCTATATATGTTTATAGCGAGGATAGATGTTCGTTTAGTTTAGAACGAAATATGAAAACCTCTTCGTGTTAGTTCTTAAATTTATATTTCTCTATACACGGATGTTGTTTAACGTTTCTGCGATATTTAGTTACAGCGAATTCGGATTTTTTCCTCATATGCGTTAATTGTCATTTTAAAAGCATGTAAAGAAAAGAACTCTGCGCCCTGTACACACAACGTAGCTGCCCGTACGAGCCCTCGGACGACACCATGCTTGTGTGCGAATTATTTTGTTGATTTTTTGCTAGACTTTATTGACTCCAATGAACGGGGATGTTCAGGTATACCTAGGTAGGTTGACGCTTTGAATTTTACAATGTTTGCGCGTGTATGTAAGCAAACAGTAGCCGTATATGTCAGTTATCTATCTACAATTTAGCGTTCTTAGTTATTAAGCATTTGAAATTGAATCATAAGGTATGGGATTTATACTCGTTATGAGAACATGGAAACACTGATACTAACACAAGTTTGTGTTCAGATTTAATGTTGTGTATATCACAGCTTTTCAGTATTATATTCATACTTGACGCTTATGTTATTTTCAATCTGAACCCTTCGTCAGAGTTCAAGAAATCTAGGATTTTTTCCAGTGGGATTTGTTTCATTATGTATTGATGTTGAAGAAATGTTGCTGCTGTTAAAATAGCTTGTCGTAGTCCTTTTTTGTTATTGATGTTCTAATCTATGGAATTATCATTTGAAAATGAGTAGTCAATTTGCAATGAGGCTGAAATTTTGGATTTGTTTTGCACAACGAATTCAATAAAAAGACAAATGAAAACCTGATTTGTTCCTGATGAAATCTGTCAAGCATAAAATTAATATTAATGTATAATCTCATTAAAATATGTAACAAGTTAGGATCCGCATAGTTAAAAAATGACCCACGGTAAAAAAGACTTAAGGACACATTCTATAGATTTCATGTATGGGTGCTTCTTATAATTATGTGTAAAGAAGTTTTACAATGCGGAAATGGGAACATATATACTACAGCACAAGTTAAAATCTGATTAAAATTACTACTATGCATGTATTGAAAGGACTCAACAGTATGCAATTTTGTATAGATACACACTGTTCGTATATGGGATAATTGAAATTTCGCATGAAGGAGGTTTCAAATAAAGAGTCAATATGAATTTAAAAATATGATGATCAAAATTACCTGAACAAGAAATAATTTTTAAAAATTGACTTCTACTAATATCCCATGAAGTAATACGGTGCTGGTTATGCTAATCTTGTACAAGAGTGAGAAGAACGCAACATGAGCCTAATCCGTGGTCACGTCTTGCGTTATCTACATTACTGGGGTTCCCTAATTTTACCCTGACGAACACCTTGCATGTTTTATCTTGTATGTTGGAGGTTTGCATGAACCCCAACTGGTGATGAGAGTAGTGGTAGCTTGCGGGTTAGGTTAGGGGCTGTTGTTTTTCCCACCGTAACTCTAGTTTTGACTTTCAGAAACGTCTCATCACCCAAATCATTTGAAATATACTCACAAACCCCCTGGGTGTTATTGTAGCCCTCATTGAACCTCCTATACTAGGGGTACCCCAGCTACACCCCTTTAACCCAAGATTGTAGGTTCAATCCATTTAACGCCATAAAGAAAAATAGTCGAATAAAATGTACCAGTATCATGTAAAGTGTGAAACATACAAGTTTTTGACTAGGTCGCCAATTAGCATTAGAAAAATGTTTGGGTTAAATGTTTTTATCGCGTTCCTGCGGAAGTTATTGGTTTAGCAGATTCCTACGAACAAAAATTTGATCATCAATGTACTTAGCAGAATTCTGTTTATTATTCGACGATTAGGCATTCATACCTATCAGGCATGAAAATGTCAACAGTTTCCGCCGGAATCCAATAAACCCACGTTGAGAAACATGCGGAGTATGGCAAACTTAGAATCATGGGTGAGAAATCAAAGCGCACGTTGGCACACGATGGCGTTGAGGAAACCAATTTATTGAACCGGAAACTGGTTGGTGTAGAGGAAAATTTATGGCCGGATAACTAACGAACTGTCGCTTAGAAAACTCATAGTCAAAATTTATCATTTACTGAATGTATAGTTCGAGTTTGTCCACGTTTTTTGTATTGCAATTGCGTGTTTCTTCTAGGCACACGTGCTGTGCATGCGTAACGTAAACTTGAATATCTGTGACGAATTTGATGGAGTTACGATCTTGATCTCTTAGCAGTGACCGTTTCCGGGGCTTCCATGACTGTTGCGAGCATAAAAGTTAGCAGAAGAGTTTAAAACTGAACATTAACAAGTTCGAAAATTAGCATCAGCTGAATTAGGAAATTAGCATTTACAGAGTTCAGAGATTGACATCAACAAAGTTAGGATGTTAGTATTTACCGAGTTAGGAAGTTAACATTAACAGAGCTTGGAAATTAGTATCAACAAAGTTATGAAATTAGTATCAACAGAGTTCGAAAATTGAAAACCATTTAATGATGATGTGATCGACGCTTCATAGTGTGCTACAACGATTCGAATTTATTAATATTATTTAATATTTATGCTAAGTTTGACTCCTCATGCCAGGGTTCAGTATTAAGAAAACTATCGAGTAATTTGTACGGGTTCGTAGTCACGTTCACGCTGTTTATTTATGAGTTCATGCAGCACGACCGCATGCTTTTGAAATTACTTACGAATGACGAAATACTCGCATGCGAAATAACGTTACTGAACGGAACTCGTTACGTGTAATTGTTTTAATTTTATAGATAATTGTCACAATACTCGGCTTGCTAATTGATTTGCTCACAATTGAAGGGTGGAAAGCACTAGTGGACTACTTGCATTTTTTCCCATGGTAAATATAATATATTTTCTACGGGAAAAAATGCAAGTAGTCCACTCCCGTGCTGTCGCTAACACAGTGCAGACAGAGGCGATTACGATCGAGTAGTTTACTATATGAAGGGTGGACAGCACTAGTGGACAACTTGCGTTTTCTCCTGTGGGAAAAAATGCAAGTAGTCCACTAGTGCTTTCCACCCTTCAATTGTAACTTCTTATATTTTCCACCTTCAATTTAAATTTAATTAAAATACTCAGTTTTTATTGACGTCTCTATTTGCTAGCGCATAACAGTGCTAAAGTTGTTGACGTTTAACTGTTTGACTAAGCCTGTATTTACGAGGATTTCAAACCATTTATTAACTAAGGTGTACTATGAACTGTATATCATTTCTATTAATAGCCTCTACTTGATTTCATCTCGTAAGCACTGTATGAGAAAATTAATGGCTAACGTATTTGTGTTAAGTCAAATCCAGCTTAGATTATGTTGTTCATTAATGCTGCAATGTTGCTGGCATTCTGCATCCCGCTGAATTTATTCGTACTATTATAGCAAGGAAAAATTATTTCCTATTTTAGCACAACTGAAAAATGAGAATTTCTAGCTGGATGTATTAATTAAAGATGCTATACTGAATGTTTAGAGTAATTTAAACGTACATTTGTATATACAGAACACCACAAAACGCAAACACTACTCAACTTCACACAACTAGCTTTCCGAAGAAGCACGTGCAGTAAATTTTTTGTGAATATCTATACTACCTGATTCAATGCCCCTATTACAAAAAAAACATTCATAGGCCTATCTTGAGTTAATACGTGGTTATTTTTTACACGTGTACTCTTCACCTGATCTGTACCTGATACACGTGACGTGAAGCAGCGCTTGTTGGGTTGTGTGTCTGGAGACATGAGTGATGATCGAAGTTCAGGAGGCAAAATCTCGCTCACAGTGACTATGTAGACGCGGTCTTTTACTCAAGGAAACTTGTGTTGCTAAGTCGAGAAAATGAATGCAGAAAGAACTCTTCGGACCACGAGGAAACTTGTCATTTGAACTTGTTGAGCAATGTATAGTGCAGTTAAGTTTCCTCTTTCGTATCTTGATGTGCATGCTGCGACAGATGCAGATACGTTTAAATACAAATGCTTTCAGATGTAGATACATTTAGTGCAGATGCATTTAGATGCAGATACGTTCAGGTGCAGAAGACACCTGACACGTTTGCATGATGCAGTACAGTTGGTCGCATATAAATGTAAACATATAACACGATCAATCACTGAACTGCCCATGCTGGGGCACACCTGTCGGAGACGCCTCTCAGGTTCCCGCCTACACAACCATAGGTTATAAAAAATTTAGTTCCCAATGAACTGATGTAAGCCTCTTGGTCATATCGATTTTATTATAGATTAACAATCCTCTTTCCGTTTATTTTTGTCAGGTCTTTGGGTTTCTGAAAGGCGGTTTGCGGCGGTAAAATTGATTTGAAATTTCACCTTATTGTGTGCTGCGATGCAATTGCTTTCATTGAAGGTATCGAAAAGTAAACGGTTTCAATGTATCAGGACTTCAAAACTGACTAATTGACATTGGAATTACGAATAGCTTTCTATAATCTAAGAGTTAATTTATATTTCAATCTGAGACAAACAAAAGTTGTTTCGTGTCGTCTACTGCTAGTTGTCTTTCCTAACGCCTACGAATTGTCCAGCACTGAAGAAAGTTTTTTTTGCATATCCCATAACGTGGAGCTGCTTAAAGCATGAAAAATATTCTAAGCTTCAGTGGACACTGCATGCTAACACTGTCTGTCCTCGTCAGTGTACTTAGCGCTGGCAACACTTTTTGCATGAGGCGGTTGGGGCTTGAATTTGTACTCAGATAAGCATTGGCTTTATTTTTCCTATGACGCTTTCTCTCTCAGTAGTTTAGTGAGACCGATCTCGCGCACGTTTTAAATACTCCATCTGTTTGCTCTATTCTTCAATTTTTGGTGTCTTAAATATGGTCTCTATCACTTTGAAAACCTCTCTTCAGAGAGATACGATGATTACTGGCAGTAAAAGTAATTTTCTTTTAAGCCATTTCCTTCTATAATATTTTTTCATAGATGCATTTTTCAGTATGGAATTTCGATGATATATCTGTGAGCTTAATGTCTTGGAAAAATGTACTCGTATTAGTCGTATATTCATGTGAAGAATTATTATCACCTAGTTAGTTGATTATTTGATGACATGGAATAGGAATGATATTGCTTTCAAGAGTAGTTTGTTTAGCTCATTTTTCCGTACAACATAACGTTTCATGAAAAACAATATGTAAAGATTATTTGAAGAAAAATGTGAACAAAACGCAGTGAAATTAATATCATTTCTGTATTATATCTTGAAAACTCATTAGTTCAACGTTAGCAGATGTTTTTAAACTATCATCATAATTTATGGAAGTCAAAACATGCGTTGAAATAATGCAAATTAAGACATACTTAGAGCTATATGAACACAACTCGACCTTAATCTTGAGTGGGACGCTATTGAACTATCAAAATGGAAGATCTTAGGAAAAAAATTACGTGTCCGAAAAGTTTCGCTTAACGTCATCGCTTTATTCGATGTGAACGTAGGTGCTGAGGTTGCAACACTGTTACTCAAGTAACTATGAGGAAATTCTCGAACTTGTTCTAAATTACTTGTCTCCGTCGACAATTACTTGGTTATTCGGGTGAATCGCGATGTTCTTCTTTAGGCTATTTTTCTTGCGAGCCTGTGTGCTGAGCGTGTGAAAACGCTTCTTTCAGGTAGCCAAACGATTTCCTTCTGAGCTCACCGTCCAAATACCTGCAGTCCCTCCTATTTGATTTCCATACTGAACAAAGGAGAAACTTGGCGTCCCATAAGCACTACCCGACCTGTGCTGGAGTTAGTGATAGTGGCTTGTACATTCGGGTTTTTATTATTTATGTTGGTGGGATGCTGTTCGTTTAACATTCTTAGAGTTAAAATTAACAGCACTCGTGTGATCTTACGTGGTTGTTATTGGCTCAGTTGCTGAGCCATGGAGCTCGCTCAGTTATCTGAGTTTGAACCGTACTGGGAACCAAATTATTTGCGAATAAAATTCTTGGTTAGCAGTTCAATAAAATTACTCTGTCTTGGTTAAAATACTTCCATCACGTTATGCTACAAAAATTATCATGTGTGTTGTTACATTTTAAAAACACTAGAGATTCTTACCACTAGTTCAGTTGTAAAATTCCCTCTTTGTCTTAGTAATATTTGGATTAGGGATACGAAATCGTTTTCTTGTCTCACTGTCGTCAGATCTTCAAAATCTCACGACTTTTGTTATGGTTTGTGTGTTTCGACCGTCCCACCGTGTCTGGCCGTGTTTTCATTTTCACTTGTTTCTATCTTAACGCTTAACAACTACCGTATCCTCTCTGTTATAGGCCTTAGTTGATTGTATCGCGTAATCTCATCGTGACGAAATTATTGGTTAATGTATGCTTGTTTCGATTACACTTGTGCAGGTGCTGACTGTGGCTTCTCTAGCATCTCTGCGTGCCTTAACGAAACCTTTTTTACTCATTTTGTAGTCTAAAACTTTTTTAGGTGCTCATAGCTTGAAAATATTTGTCACTCTCTGAACAAATTAACATAGGATAAGTCCAGTGTGTAGGGATTGTTAATGTATGTAGGTGCAGGTGTCCGACCGAACACCATATTTTCTTGTCTAGCTGCGGTTTCGCCTTTTTTTGGCTCTCTGGCTCCTTTACATTTGTTCAATTCACTGAAAATTCGCCCTAGAAGTTTTGAGATTAATGTTTGTAGTTGACTCAACGTAGAATATCCAGGGGGTCTCACAAAAACTGAACCCTCTATTTGAATATTCGTATCTTAAATATTAATGACAATAACATTCTTTCATTTTTAACATTTTTAACGGATAAAACAAGCTTCTGCATCTAATCAAACGAGAACATTTAAATCGGACAATAAGTCAGTTACATTTGAACAGCGGTTTTTTTATGGTCCACCCATTATTGTTTGTATATAAAAATACAGAGTAATATTTAACGAGCGTCATATGAAAAATTACTTCAGTGCCTGCGAAGTTGTTTACATGAGTTATGAACTTATTTACATTCTTCGTTTGAAGCTTGAATAAAAAAATATGTTTAACTCGAGCCGTATCACCTGAAGCAATTTACCTTAGGATGTTATTTAGTAGGAAAATCGAATTGTATCTCTTTTATATAAGCTAGATATTAAAACGGTTTAAACCATCGTGCTATTCATTTCAATCTCTTCTTCGCTATGGTATATCTTTTATTTCTCTGTGAGTATGTATGCGTAACTTTACAATAATTCATTTTCCGTTCACAATGTCCTAAAAATGTACTTAATTTCGATCCGTAGTTGTAGTCTTGTTTTGTTATCCGACCACTGCTATTTGGTCTTAAAATTTACCACAAATTTGAAGTTGTTGTCGGTAGGAAACTCGACTTGAAAAAATGTTTGAAAAAACGCCTTCGCCCATGTGGGTAAGAACATCGTTTCAGAATGTGTGTAGAATTGTGTAAAACAGTTGATTACTGGAGTCTAAGCAGACTACATGAATATTGACTATATTACTAAGCGCTTAGTTCAGAAGTATGTAAGTTGCAGAGTACTCCTAGAGTCACTTAGTGAAGGTAAAAGTCAATAAACAAATAGAGTCGTAAACACTCGGCCTGTTTGAGCGAGCATCACTCAAAGTAGTGGTGACAGTGATGGTCGTAAGTGAACATCTCACTCAAAGTAATGGTGACAGTGATGGTCGTAAGTGACCATCTCACTCAAAGTAGTGGTGACAGTGATGGTCGTAAGTGAACATCACTCAAAGTAGTGGTGACAGTGATGGTCGTAAGTGAACATCTCACTCAAAGTAGTGGTGACAGTGATGGTCGTAAGTGAACATCTCACTCAAAGTAAAATAGAATCGAATAGAATAAGGCTATAGGAACGAACCTTCTGGCCCATTCTTGAGTCGGATAATTACTTCGATAATTATTCGGTTGTTTTACCCAAGTCCCATGCCGTATTTCCAGCTGCGTCAACCATGTCGGCAGCGGGATTCGAACCCGGGTCTTCCCGCTCGCAAGCATATTCGCTCACCAGTCGACCAAGCTGGTGATGTTAGGTTTAACCCACACACAAGTTAGGTTTAACCCACAGGCACAAGTTAGGTTTAACCCACAGGCACAAGTTAGGTTTAACCCACAGGCACAAGTTAGGTTTAACCTACAGGCACAAGTTAGGTTTAACCCACAGGCACAAGTTAGATTTAACCTACAGAGTTAGGTTTAACCTACTACTAGTGGTGACAGTGATGATTGTAAGTGAACATCTCACTCAAAGTAGTGGTGACAGTGATGGTTGTAAGTACTTCAGTGATGTAATCGGGTGATGTTATGGAAATTTGTTTATTAGTGTCAGGCTTTCTCATAACACAGTACTAGAACTTGAGAGCAATATTGATTGTGAGCTAAACTGGGAGGAAAAAATAATTAATAGTAACTCTTTTTACACATTTATTATTAAAATGTAGTTGCTTGCGTTACAGTTGTCATTTTCCTCTGATGCTTCACCTTTTCCCATTTTATTTGGATGACTCATGTTTGACATTTAGTGAAAACGTTCGGTTATGTATCACTTATTTTTCTACCTTCATCCTTATTTATTGGAACGGTGACACGATCTGGTATTTCTTGATCGAATTTCATGTTGCCTACACTCTAGCTTCACAAATTCATGACTTTTAGCTGTGTTTTCAAACATCATTCATGAAATGATCGGAAACTACGGCACTTTAACGTTACCATAGGGTGCAGCAACATAATTTCCTTTTTTGCCTTGCAAAAAATTAATATAGAACGAAGTTGTGTTGCCGCATCTTGTATTATGTCACTTGGAAACAGCGTTCGTATTCAAGTTTAAATAAAGTATAAAGATGCAAACAACATTCAATAATGTACATATCTTTACTGTGTGGAGGTTACAAATGCTAAAACACTGAGAGTTTTATTGGGTTCAATTGTTTAGGCTAATAGTTAAAAACGTTTTTTTTTCGTTCTCTCGTTACATATCACACTCAACCGCTGCAGGCTCCACAACTACCATTATATTTAATTCTCCTCATAGACCACCGCAACCTTCACCCTTGTTGTTCTGTGCCCCCTCTAGCGTTGACCCACCCTCATCTCCTGAACGTGCCATGGCGTGTATTGCTAAAATTGTCCTGAGTTTGGCGCTGTTAGAAGGCAGTTTGTTTGTTGGTTTGTTTGCGTGTGGAACTTGTCCTAGGCCCTGCCGCTGTGGTCTATGTGGTCCTTGTTTTAACACGCGCGTCTTGCTTGAAATGCGTGCTCTATTACAACTGCTGCTGAGTATGTATGTCTGTTGTCTGATACTATGGTAAAATATGTGGCATTTTTTGACACACCTCTAATGAAAATGTTAAATTTTCGTCATTTTTGATAACGTGATAGTTTTTTTTACATTTCCCACAATTCAATTTCTTACAATCACTTTTAAATGTTGTGCTTCATGTACAAAGTTGGGATGTAGCATTCACGAGTCCATAAATAAGAGAACGTGTGACTTCCCTATTCATAAAAATAAATTATTTCCTCATTCTTGAATTCCTTTCTAGCTGTTTATAATGCTGGGTTCTTCATGTGAAGTCAAGCCAACTAAGTTGACTGTCAGGGACATTGTTGTGTGGACATTAGATTATATCAGTCTAGATACATACATCGCTGCTGATTGTTGTAACTATAAGCTCTTTGTTGTATTCCTTTGCACAACTCCATCATTCTCTTGCAACTCAAGCTTATTCGTTGTGAATCTTTACACAGCAAATTGTATCTTCAATTCTTTTAATTTGATTGTCAGTATAAGAACGATTATCTGAAATTTGCTCAATAAACAAGTGTGTGTGATGAATTTTATGCGCTTGTTTTGCGGAAATTAAGTTTAGTCCGTGCGAACTGCGAATGTTTTTATGAGGGTGAGCCCTTAGTTTCGAGCAGTTTCTGCACATCTGTTGAGGGCTAGCGGGCAACACTGAAGCAGTTTCACCCTGTTTTCATGTTGTAAACTGAAGTCGCATTCAGTGTCAAGTTTCAGCAGCATCGAGTTGAAAAAAATATCTGTTCGTTTGACACAATTTCTTCAACTAAATGCTCTTCTTTTCAAATCCTATGGGTAAATTTAATGACTATTGAATCGAATTCTGAACACTTGGTTTTGTATTGAGGAAACGTTCTCTATGGTCCGGTTTGATCATGTCTATCTCTCATTTTACGCATGGTAATGGCTGTTCTCGGATCGAGATTCCAATCTATACGGTAAAAGCGAAAAAAAAACATTCTGAATGGCTGTGGTCAAACAGTGGGGATTAGAGACCTGCTTTGCGGCTTCTTCATTTCAGATACGTAAATCCTAATTTAAAATAAGACGGATAAAACAGTGAGTAAACAGCTTCTAGTGGTGTTCATTAATATCCCTAAGTCCAATTTTGCCAACTGTTGTATAATGACAAGTAAAAAAATAAAATATCGGAGTTTCGTCCGCTTTCATGTCTATTGATTAACTGGAAACGGAAATATGCATGTATTGCGTGATGAATTTAGTCGCATAATATAATTTATTGAAGATCCTGAGATCAAACTGCAACTACGTTGATGGTAAATGACAGGATACCTTACATTCTATTCTCTGATGACAGGAAAAAAGTTGCAATATTAACAAACTTTACTGCACAATGTTAAAACGACGTATCTGAAATGTTTCAATCTGCCTAACCCCTAAATTTTTGTTAGTAAACTCTACATGTAGCTCTTGTACTATCCTGTTATGCCGCTTTTTCTTAATATTTCTGCTGGCTTGTGATAAAGTACAGGGTGTCCATTAAGTCTCTTTACCATTTCAAAAATTGATTGCAAATGCAATTGATAAGATATTTTATTTAGATTTGTTCTATTGTATTCAGTGTTTATTTAAGTTTTTAATCACATTTTGCATTTGTGTGTTTCAGGGATCCTGTTTGTGAAAGAGGGGCTGTTGAGACTTTATGAGAGACTTTTATAAAAGACTTTATAGACACCCTGTATGTTGTGTTTGCCGCCATTGGGGGCAAGTGTTGCGCTGCTCGCGCATATGATCCCTGGATCTAGTCTCCACGTAGCACTCGTTTTCTCCTGCTTGCGACGCATGCGACCAGGTCACGACCATTCTTCGTCAAAAGGCTCATCTAGCGCCCCTAATAGCCTGTACCTCAAGACTCTACAGAAGGACGGGAACAGTCTCTAGGAGCAGCATCATTAGTCTAAAGCTGTTAGCATTTGCAATTGAAAAACCGATGACAATACATATACTGTATACTAAATCGGAAACAAACTTTGTTGGTCGGTGAGATTCATTGTAAACCGATGTAAAGATATCGGAAGCTCTGTTTTTGTTCGTACTTTATCAAGAGACCGGTGTCTAGGACTGGTACTCTTCATCTCATCCTGGCCTGCTGACGCCGAGTTGTATCATAGGACTGGATTGGTTGAAGAGGTCGGAGGCAAGAAACTGGGAATCTTCTCTCTCGCTGTGAGAATTCACAGTCCTAGAAAGAAGACTCTTTCTCCCTAAGGGTAATTACCTTCGGAAATGTACACAGCCCTGTTAGAGGATGAACCTAGAAGGTCCACCGATACATTGAAAACTACAGACATATATTTCTTCTTGTTACTTTTATGCAAAAGTATATTTCCTTAAATCTCTATGCATTTGTTTGACTTCTGGCTTGATTAGTGAATAAGCATTAATTGCTCTGCCTGTAATATACAGATAAAAATAATTGATAGCATATGTTTGTGTAAAAAATAATAGATTTAGGTAAATGCTCTGCCAATAACTGTAAATCGTGCTGGCTCCGCTGCTGCTTGTCATAAGAAATGTTAGGATGAATAAATAACGTGCATTTTAATGGCTCTCGAATGTGAAATAAATGTGGATTTATCACATACTTGAAAAAATTACCCGACTTCGTTAAGTTGATATTTAATCGAACCTTTTTTGAAGTTTTGAATAAGTTAATAAAGCAGGATAAATTCAGTAGCCTCGTTTAGCTCTCAACTCGTACTGATGAAATTTCTTAAAATAATTCCAAAATTTGACGTGTAAATTCCTTCCAAAGACAATTTAATTGAAGTTTAGGGCCGGTGTTGGATGAGAGAAACTTAGAAAAATGAGTGTTACAGTTTTTCTTTCATTCTCTTTTGCTTAAATTCACTTATTTGTGACAAACCCTCTTTTCCTTCCATTATATTTTTCTATTAGCTATTCTTCAGCTTAGATGATTAAAACGCTATCCCTATTTCAGCGTTGAATGCGCTATCCCTCTGTTTGATCTGTCAAATCCCTATCACTCTGTTTAAACGATTAAAATACTATCCTTCTGCTCAAACGCTCAAAACACTATCCCTTTATTTCAACGTTGAATGCGCTACTCCGCATAAACGGCTGAAGCGCTATCCCTATTACAACTTTGAATGCGTTATCCCTGCGCATAAACAGTTAAAACGCTATCCCTATTCCGACGTTAAATGCGTTACTCCTCCGCATAAACGGCTGAAGCGCTATCCTTATTACAACTTCGAATGCGTTATTCCTGCGCATAAACAGTTAAAACGCCATCCCTATTTCAACGTTAAATGCGCTACTCCTCCACCAAACCACCTGTTCACTTCACCCACCCCGTACTTTTTGTTGACGCTGTAAGCAGATAACCAGCACACCACTGCCTGCAGCTGACGTCGTGACTCATGGTTTCCTGCGGTGCTTGTGCAGCCTTCGTTGCGCAATGTCAAGCCCTGCTTCTTGATCTGTGAACTTCATCCTCTCTGTAGCCTTGCTCACTTACTTAGAACTTGGGCGTAACTTTCATATGCAGTAATGTGCTTATAGCTGATAACGTTTCTTAAAATTGATATGTTAGTCAGTTGTGAAAGTGTGTGCTAGAGTTATTTCGAAACTTAACTTATGTGTTATTGAAGCTTCGTTAGGGATTGTAAGTTTTGAATCCATTGGGATTTATATGTTTTTGTTCAATTTTGTGAAATATGCGAGTCTTGACTTATTAATGATCAATGTCCTTTATCTGGGACGTATTTTCATGTAATTTATGAGACTATAAAGTCGTACGAAACATTTTAAATTATTAAAATGATATGGTTGTTTCCGAGCACATAATCCATTACGATTATTCTTAACCCTTTCGATACTGATGGTACATATAAGTACCGCTCCAATTTTGCAGCCGTAGAAACTAAACGAGGGCAAAATTCTTCTCTGCTTTACTGGTGGTACACACTAGTACCACTCTCTCATTGATATCTTGCGCTATCGGTATATTTTACAAAAAATAAAAAAGTGTTTTTTTCTAGTCACAATTTATGATAAATGGATATTATTGTTGAGATTTTACGTGCGTGTCTGAGCACAGTCTTCTCTGATGAAAGAAAAAACTCTTATTACAAATAATGTACACGTTTACTTTCTTTATTTACTAATTTTTTGCTCAAATGGTGGGTGTTAGCCATGTCGTAGTTGCGCACTCAAAATACTGACGGTACACGTGAGTACCACCATTAAATTTTTCACAATTATGAAAAAAAAATTTATTTTGATCCACTACTAAGCTTATATAGCCTATAATGAAGCAATTCGAGTGGAAAAATGACAAAAATAACTTAAACATGATTTACGGTATCGAAAGGGTTAAATCACATAGCAAAGTTCTGAGGGTTTCAGAAGATGGAAACAATAAATATTTAAGAAAAAACATCCCGGTTTAATTACGGCCACGATGGGTGAATTATGGGCCTGAACTAAATTTTTTCTGGTGACGATGCGTCGACTGATTTCAGATACTAACATCAACTTGTCATTTAAATCAATGTGGTTGTTCTACCACTCGGTGAGAAAGAACATTAAACCAACCAGTAAAATTTACTATTGTTGGTAAGTCAATTGATGTCTCATTCCCGGTAAAGTGAAAAAAATGAAGTATTTGAACAATCGCAACCGTGAACCTTGATGCGCCGCTGTGTGGTTGTCAAATCGCCACTTTAGACCCAAGTAAAAAGTCAACACAGATGGTTTAGTCGCAAGGTTTCCTGTGACTTATTGCGAAAGAGAGATGTGAGCGTCAATGGTTGTTCGTTAGATACCCCTAATGCATTTTCCCAGGGCGAGCATGCAAGCATGTATGATTTACCACAGTAGTCCTAATGCATCTCACGCAGTTTAAAAACTGCACTTTAAAATTGAATTACACGAGCTTTACAAATACGTACTCTTGCCTATGATCAATACCTCATGTGAAGCAAAGAGAAAATAGAGGGAGAAAATACACGCCAAGTTAAAAGCTATCAAACAGATATTTTTGAATGCCTGTGTGTTGACTTTGGTGAGAACCTAGAGATGACGTCTGTGCTGTACAGCGATGACATTACCAGCGCAGTCAGTTGAGATATTTGAGAGAAATGACTGGTAAGACTCGCAGTATACACAGTGTCATGTGTCCTAAATTCAACCGTGTTGCGCTTGGTGTGATATTCAATGCAGTGTTACTTTTTGGCCTCAGTTTGTGAAACTGTTTTAGCCTCTACAGCCTGCATCTTTGAGGTGTCAATCTCCCTCAAGAATGTGTCAATGTATTCGCTCATGTCACTTTCACCATTTTTAACTCATTCGGCTCATACTTTTGATGGGATGAAATGTGTAACATGCTCAAAAATTTCTAGATTCATAGGGATATTCTCTTACATTTATGATTGTGGTACAAATTTTGAGCTGCTCAGCAGCGCGGGAACTAAAATGTAAAAAGTTGTATGCTTTCTGTATCACCAAGCATTACACATGACCTCTTCGGAGATATGAAATGTGTACCACCACACTTGACAGGGGTAAGTATATCTTGGTGCAGCACTCGTAATGTGAAGCTTCACGCAGTGCGCGATTACTTGTCGACTGGTGAGCGAACTCGCTTGCGATGCGAGAAGCCCCGGGTTCGAAGCACGCTGCGGCGGTGGTCAGTTTGAGTATGACCATCGCTTGGCTTGAATTACGGCATGAGACTTGGATACCAACCGAAGAATGGGCCAAAAGGCTCGTTCCTATCGCCTCATTCTATTCTATTTTTCTCGACATGTGTGCACCCTCCCAAATGTATGAAAGACCTGTTTAATATACACTGTAACAAAAACCTGGTACAGAATCTAGAAGTTTGAATTTGAATACATTTTTCGTTACATTTTGAAACTATCAGGTTGTCCGGAAAGTTCATGCCGATTTTTAAAGGAGAGAAAAAGTTCAGTATATATAAGCCAATACATTTTTAATCAACCAAATATGAACGATTTTGTTGCACAAACCGTTTCATCTTTCTTTTGACTAGAAAATACTCCCATCGCAGAATTGAGGTGGTTTCATGCCAAAGAATTCATCAGGGTTTCTTTTTAGGTCATCAAAGAAATTGAAACTTTTACCATTAAAACTGTTCTGCTAAGAACGAAATAAATGATCATCCGAAGGAGCAATATTTGGTGAATATGGAAGGTGGGATTATACATCCCAGCCAAGCTGCAGCAATTTTTGACAGGTTTCAAAAGAAACGTGTGGTCTGGCATTAGCCTGATGGATCACTGTAAACTCGTATATTTCTTTGGTTGCTTGTGATGAATTTTTCCTCTATGGAAATAGAAAAGCGTCAGGTGTGCTCTAAATGGAGGTGTAGTCAAATTTTACTTTCCAAACTCAATCACGTTCTTAATAAGTCGAAAGATGAACTACGAAAAATCGGCATGAACTTTCCGGACAACCCAATACAATGTTCTTGTAAATTCGTAAAAAAGTTCCTCTAAATGTGAGGAATATGGAAAAGTTTGATTTCTTGAGAAAAGTTGAGATTTCTTGCATATCATAGTATTTTAAAATAACGAATATCTTCTATATTGAAAATGCAAAGCAGCTGCCTGCTAACCTCTCAGCTGTAACAGCTTCTGATGAATAAGTGGAACCAGAAATACTCTTCAGCTACAAGTGCGGGTGCGGAAAAAAAATCTGGCTTCTTCGGCTGCCTGAAAAAATATTTCGAGAACTCCTCGTAAAAATTGTTACGGTGTATTTCCTCGTGCGGTATGGATTATAGTTAGATTTTTTGTGCTGTCTCAGTGCAAGGAAAGAGCATTTCATGTAAACAGCCACCACGCTACTGTTATACAGAGTGCGGCAACACAACTTCCTTTTTTCATAACTTTTTGAAAGGTAAAAAAGGAAGTCATTTTGTCGCACCCTGTAGTAAGCAACCACCAACAGTTGTGCTAGTTTTAGAGCGTTTATTATCCGCAAACAACACGATAAAGCAATGAAAAAACGAACACATCTTGAATAGAGTGACCAAGAAATTCAGTACTCACTTACGAAGCATATTTTTGTAAATTCAAACGTATTCATCGAAATTTCTAGCATCGATTTTAATCAATGTCCATGTATAACTCACAGAGTTCTACCAATTGTTGTCAATATCTGTCTTGATTCTATATACCAACGGTAAACGATAAAACTTTTTTCTGCTCTTTATGAAGAAGAAATATAACTAAAATATTGAATAGCAAAAAAGAGAAGAAAACATTTTACTACTTACATGCTTGATGTACACTGGTACTTCAAACTACCATATTTCCACCCTTCTCTTCAAAATGGAGTAAAATTTATTAAAAACGCAAGGTCTCCGAAATGTAATGAAAAAAAGTGATTTCAAAGTTCTCTAGATAGCAAAGGCTCCTTGGAAAAACAAATGCGTCGGTGTTTTAAAAGAAATTGACGTTTACCGCTGAGAAGAGCATGAAGCAGAGTCAGAGCATCACGTCAATGCCGTGTCATCTGCAATGAGCAGCAATAACAACACCGGAGATTGCTGCAATGGATCGTAAAACTAATAGATTAGAAGTCCAGGGATTTGATGGGTGTGCTCAGTCTCGGTTATCTATGCCGCCCACGACCACCAGTCAGCTGCAGCTCGTTCAAGTTTCCATGTTCAGGTACAACATCTTGCTCTGCTCTCCGTTTCTTTAATCTCATATTGCATTGTTTGACTAGACTCATTAATGGGTAATGTATCAGGCATTACATGATTTCCTAAATTGATCATCTTCTCACCATAATTACATAAGAATAACTAATTTTTAACGTTCAAACTCTATTGTGTAGTGAAAAGTTAAACTGCTGGGACAATCTTACAAATTAGTCACATTCAGAACAGGTTTGGCTCAACTCAGCTATTTAGAGATGCATTATTTTTAATGCACGTGGTCAAGCGAAATTCGACTCATGATTTAGGTATTCTTGAAGTATCTATTTAATTCGGGTGGTAGTTCCTTTGTAATCCTAAGTGGTCCTAAGTCCTAAGTGGACTAAGTGGTTCTAATGTTAAGTATACCAGCCGTTGTTACTTGTCCAAAGAAATAATAAGACAACCTTTTAAATTGAAAACGATCGTAATTTTTGATGAATCATATTCATTTATATCAGTATTTCTTTCACAAAAGTCGCAATTCTCTCGAACAACCTGACATAAAAGCGTAAAATTAAAACGAATTCATAGCTATTTTTTACTCTAGAAATTTTTCTTAAACGGCTGAATTTGCTGATGGGCTGATGCGTACAGTAATTATCTCCTTTTATTTAGAGTATATTATGAAGCAGCAAATCATCTGTTATTGAACTAGCAAATATTCAGCAATGGTGAACTGTCTTTATTGGGTAGAGGTAACATCGATTTATTGATATATTATTGTGAATGCAGCAATACAGTATTGTTAATACAGTATTTGATATATGTTTTAGGGTTATGCTTCTTCGAAAAATAATATAAATTCCAAGGTTGGAACTGTCCAAATACGTGATTCACATCGCTGTGTTGTGTGTAGTGGTGGGACTAAAGTAGATTATTGGATCACTTATTGTCGTATTCCGAAAACATAACTTGGGTGAGTAGAATTTCTACATAATTTCAACTCTTGGTGGTCAGAACTTAGTATGCTACATTTCATGTTGTTTAATTGCATGTTATTGCACTTCTTGCGCTAAAAACCACGCTGGAGATATTAATTCAGTTATAATTACAGGGTAGTTGCCCGTATAAGCTTGTAAAGAGTAACAGAACAAATAATTACCTGCATTTGTCGTTCAAAAGGGGAAGTGCGGCTTGCATTTCGTGTTCCAGGTCGTCCTTGAAGTTCAGTTTCCAGCTTCTGACAGTTTGTTCACTGGTCAACCGCACGCTAGAATTCCTCGGAAATCGAACGCGTCAAAGAAACCTAGACGAGCGCATCATACTAGCATTGTTTTAGTAATGTTTTTTATAAGCACTTTAGCTTGAGCGCTTTTTGTAACGGTTTGGGCTTTTATAAAGGTTTAGTATTTGGTTAAAGCATTTAGTAAGAATTAAGTGCGCACTTATTCTAGTATATATTTGTATTCTTATCAATTTACGGACTGAACATGTGATAGGTGAAACCCGTTAAGCCAGTTTCACAACTTCTAAAGTTTGAGTCTTTTCAGAATTTTTTCATTTTTATAGGAGCGTCTTGAAATATTGAGTGGCTTATGGAAAAATGCATATTCATAAGTATTTTTTGAAGTGTGTTCCTTATAGTTTGAAATGTATTAATGCACTCAGATCTTCTCATGTACAAACTGACTTCCGTCATTAGAAAGAGACCTTAGAATATTCATGTATAGATAGATTATCACCACGTGACACTATAAGGATTTACAACAATATCGGTATAGAAAGAGCCTGATGGCTTGAATCTTATCAATATACCAATAGCATTTAACACTACGTTTAAATTAAAATATGGGAATTGGTTTTACACATATCTTCCAAATTTCGGCGTCGAGTTCACCAGGAGGAAGATCAAATCCTACATGACTTCTCTCCCAGTGATAATATTGACCAACACTCGCTTCAATCCCGGGTCTTGAGCGAGCCAAGTGTCGTATTATTTAGTCACGGTCGAAAAAACTTATTCTTTTCAAATGTTGTGGTTATGCTTTTCAATTCCACTATATAATAATACACAGTTTGTTGCTTGCTTGGTCGGTCTCTCTGTCACGCTCTTGAGGATTTAGATAGGAGGAAATTCGGTAGGGTATACATGTATTGTAAGCATTGTATTGTGGATGCCAAAGGCACATCCTTCAATGTAGAACCTCTTTCACAAAGCCGGCGTCCACTATCAAATCAAACGAACAAATTCAGTAGAAGACACATGAATTTTCACATGTGGGTTTACTAGCTACATTATGTTACTAACACCCGTAATTTTTAACGTTGGGTAAGACGTGTGAAATTTTTACAAAGCGTATGTTCAGCAGTTGATTTATATTATTATTCTAAGTATTACTTGCTACTAGCATTGTTATCAATTGAAGTTTCCTCATTTTAATACATTTGGTTGATTCTGTTATAATTCTAATAGTCAAGTGACTCCTGTACGAATACGAAAGACCTTCGAATCCTTCAGTTTGTACATAAAGTGCTGAACTTATTAGTGACGAGAAATCGAGTTCGGACTCTAGCATGAAATTGTATCAACGATCTAATACATATCAAGTCCTGATGAATTATTTTGCATCCTCGTTTGAACCATTTATTATGATAAGACTGTTCCCGAGAGCCCTCTGTGGTTGTGGTTCCGATCAAATCTGTCTGTCATGAAGAGAATTTAGCGAAATAATATCAACTAGCTAGGACTTTATTTTGCACTCTCGCTTGAACCATGAATAACTTTTTGTGATAGGACTATTGTGGAGGGCACTCTGTGTCTGGCGGGTTTTCTACTTGTCTCACCAGCTTACGTCTTCCTGGAGTTGAAGAGCTTCTGGAGCAGCCATAAGCGTGTACGCGTGGGCGCCCAAATCTCCATGCAAAAAATCTCTTGTGCGTCGACCTGGTCTGCACAACCCTGCCAGCTCGCCCCATGCTGTCTGTCCTCGTTGAGGTGTACATTGTCCACACACTTCATGCCTGTGTACATAGTGTTTTTTAAGAAAGATACATATTTTTCTTTTCTGGATTCTGTTATATTTTTCTGTATATTTTAGCGGTCCGTTTTGAAAGAAGTGTTCTGTTTGTCTTGCCTAGTTTTGTTTTTTGCTGAGTACGAATTTAAGCTTCAAAACATAGTTGGAAATTCTAAGGGGTTTTCTCATCCAACCTTTTTCTTTGCATTCGAATGCAACGAGGCTGAGGGTTTTGGAATAATTTACTTCAGTGGAAGGGTTTTATCATTTTCATTTGAATAGCGTTGACGCTGGTAGTTTAAAACGCTTATCTCTGTCTCAAGACATATTTTGAAGAATATTTTAACAGACACTGTGAAGCAGTATGGAAATTGTTTGTTGAAATTCCCACACAGAAGCAAATTGCAAACAATGAATTAATGAGGGTAAAATATCGCAATACTATGAGGCGTAGATTAATTCAGAACAAAAGATACCACGACGATATGGGACGTTATTGAAAAGTAATGGTTGGTTGGTTGGTTGGTTGGTTATTTAAGATTTAATTCACTTCACAAAAATATACGTTCGTTTACTTTATATTTTCATTTCTTTCTTTTTATTTTCCGCTGTACAGAAAAAACGTAGGCTAATGTTCAAATAGATCGTTTGGGGCCAACCGAGATTAGGTATTTTCATCTTTTTACATTTACCTTCAGTACAGTAAGCTATGCGCCAGTAACCTACCTTTAATTTCGGTGCGTGTGTGGAAAAGTGTGTTTGTATCCCAAGTGTTACACGACCTTTGAGTTCGTGTTGCATGCAATTCGCCATTGATATAATTTACTGAAGTAGAATTCATTAATTCATAAAATATAATTTTTGCATTTGAGAAAATTCTTTGTCAGGGATTGCGCGATCGAATTAATTCTACGAATAGCGTCCGCTGGTTGTTTTTAATATCTATCTCTCATACACTGTAATATTAATTTTTTCCTAGTATTCGGAATTATAAAAAATATATAAGAAACTCGAATTTAGCGCTGTGTGTACAAACACATTTTATCAGAACCCACTAGATCAAACCTTATAAAGGCATGTGATGTCTGCATTTATAATTAATCTCGATTAATGCTTCATACATCTAACAAAGCATTTCATATTTTGTTCTGCGAGTGCGTGGCAGTCTGACCCAGAGACTGTAGAAATCGACGCAGTGCCCAGTACCGTTACAGCCTTTTGAATGAGCAATCGCCTTACTGCTGGAACCAAGGCTTAGAGCTAGGTACATATTTCCTCACACTTTGGCTGGAATTCAGTAAGGGATTTCCTTGGGCGGGATGGTCGGTCATACATTGTGATGAATACAGTGCATGACTGAATTTCTGCGTGCTTTAACTGGAAAACGAAGTACAATGTTATTGAAGTTTGCGTGTTCTCGTGAAATATCACTGTATGTTCCTATTACCTTTCTCCTCACTCTAGTTCGGTGAAGAAATTAATCCAGAAGCTTACACAACAATTACGCGTCTATTGTATAGTAATGATATTGTAAAATTAGTAGTAATATCCGTTTCACTAAAAACTTAGAATTAGATGACCATGTGTCGTTTACCATACCAAGGTCATTAAGTACACCTAGATTTTCCCCATTTTTAAAATTCACAACGTGCTTTTGGCTTACGAACTGTATTCGTGGCCATTAAAATGATTGTTATAGAAATCCAACATTAGTCGAAATTGTGTTTGTGATTTATGGGCTTTTAATTCAATTAAAGCTGTTCGTTGAAATCGTAAGTAATTTCAACATGCTCCTTGGAATCCCCGTTCCGTTTTGTGGGAATTTTGTTCATTATTTTTACGCAGTTTATGGAAGCTGCGTTCGTATTTCTTGTTTGATCGCGCTCACTGTCAACACGAACCCAAACACCTCGACCAGCTGAACAACACCATGACTCAGCAGTTTACTGCTTCCAGCCCATGGTTCACGGTAACAAATTGTTGCCGTCAACTTATTGTCAAATTCAAGGCTCTGCACCTGGGTGATGGCTATCCCAGTTCAGGAAAATGTTCTACAGCCATTTCAGGGAAGTTCGTAACAGCCATTTCAGAAAAATGCGCAACAGTCATTTCAACAGAAAATGTGCGACAACGTCTTCAGAATAATGCTCATTGGTCATTTTTAAAAAAGTGGACAGTACTATTTTCAGGCAAATGAATAAGCCATTTAAAAAAATGTACTAGATGAACCATTTCTCAAAATGTGGAACAAGAGCGTTCCAAAAGAAATTGATCGCTCCTCATTGCTATATATTTCAGGAAAGGCATGAGAGATTAAAAAAATAAGATCAAATGAATTTCATGTTGTCTAAATATTCCTCATTTGTTTCTTAAACCTTGATAAAATCGTGAGCAAGTTTTTAGAGAACAGACGGATGTCAACGCTTTGCGCGACGGACTTGCCAAATTTGGAAATTTTATTCGTCAATTCTTTTAAACCCATTCAATATTTGAGTAAACACATTTGCATTAAATTGAAACATCGAAGAATTGATAGTATTGCGATTTAAACTGCTGTGAAGCATACCAAACGCGCTAGTATTGTTGATGATGCTAAACTATACGGTGTGTTTGCCAAGATTTTGTTGAAAATACTTTTGTTGTTTAGAACATTTGTTCCATCACTTGGAAAAAACCTAAATGCAGATAAGTTTACTTGTAAATTATGTGTCTACCTTTTCATATACCAACTCGGAGGTGAAAGGCAGTGATAAAACTTTCACTGTGATCTCACATTGCAAGTTTCTTGCTATTTACATCTAAATTTAAACTCAATGAGGTATTGTTCTCGCCATATAAATGCATACACTTGCTACAACAATAATTTTCAAACAAAATGAGCTGCAGTAACTATGAGTGTTACCAGTAGGACATTCGATACGTCTCTAAGAATAATTTTGCTTGACGTAGAGAAACAGACCAAAAGACCGAGCACATAGCCTTGTTATTGGTAGCTCATGTTACCCCCTCACTGTTAAGTACCTACAACTGAAATAAAAACTGGCTTGTTAACAGGGCGAACAACCATAACAGTGATCCGATTCGCTCGTTGAACCTCATCATTAATACTAAACCTCTCGGTAAGTGCTAGAGTAACAGTTTTACTAACGAAATAAACATCTGCAGCAATAGATAGGATCAGCAGATAATTGCATCTAAATGTTATTAGAGATGGAGGTGCTGGAGAACACAGCCTGGGCTCGCTGAGGTTCTCAGATGCAAGCATGGGTGTAGTCCAACTAAGCGCGCGTAGTAGCGCTCCTTGTATGGACTTGAACACCATAGCGGAGCAGGGAACCTTCTACAAGATCCAGGTCTCTTTAGTACAGACATCGACCCAAATGCTGTGTACAGCCAGAACCTTAGCAACAATCAATAAAAATTGCTGTGGTTACGAGACGATGCTTTACTCCTCTCTCCCCTCACTATCCTTGACGTAAGCCTTTCGTTGATGGTCCTGGGAAATAAGTACAAGTCTATTTCATTAAAACGACTAGTAGAGATTAATTTGGCGCACATGACGCTTATGTTTATGATCGGGTTTCATCTGTAGGATTTCGAGTCGTATCAGACATTTTAGTGTAGGTGCATTTATTAATAATACCAGGAGTAAACATATTTGCTTAAACGCTGTGTTTAGAAAGGCATAAAAATCTATTTAAGTTTGTATGTTGAATATCGGTCAGAGTGTCTCTATGACAATAACTTGTGCGCAATATTCAAATCCTACTGGGCAAAATTTCTGTTCAGGCAATAGAGTTTTCCCCCGAGGGTCAGTCAAGACGGCGAGGATGCAGGGCTTCTTTCAAATGGCGGAATAATTTGTGGTATTATTTTCTTTGTAAATTGTTAACTAGTTGTATAGTCTCCTACATCACACTGGCTTGGACAATTATAAATCAAACAATTCTTTCATCCCATCTTGTATAGAAATGTGTTTTATCATCATGTGTGACCAACATACTCGCAGCGTGATGAATGATTGCCAAAATCGTCAGTGTATTTGACGCTTAATTTACTCAAAACTGAATGTATTTAAACCAGAACAGCTGAAGACGTGAATTTGTGTGCGAATATCTGAGGTGCTTTGGAGAATTAGTGTTCTCCCGAAATACTCGCCAAAGAATCAGCAGGGCGGTTGTTAGCTTTCTTAGCTAATGCATTCTGTATTTGTGGGTGGTTCTGGTGAGACAAACCCCATCATTTCTTTTTCGATTGCTTTGTTTCTCATTCTGTGCAACCAATTTTCTACACGAGTGTCTTCGATACTTTGTCCTTCTGCCGTAGCTTTTTTGCTTCATGACGATGATTTTTATATGCCAGCTATGAATTAATATAGAAATATGTATTTGACGCTTCGATACTTCGATTGGGTCTAGAGTAGGTTTGGCTGTTACCATCAGAAAATAAAATGATGCATTACAAGTTTGTGGAACTGCTGTTTTGTTGTGTTCTTCATAAATAGCTTTACAAAACTTGCCTATTCCAATGAAGTACTTTCAAATTCATATTGTTTAAACCATTTATTTATTTTACACCCTGAATTATTAATGTTGGGAATGATCGGCGTTATGACATTGCATTACTTTAAACTTACCGTTCTGCGACGCCCAACGAAATTAAAGCCCTAAACGTTAGTATACTGGCAGTGCAGCTCATTGATTTAGCGCCACCCCTGCGTCGGCCTGTTGTGAGTGCAAACTGCCCAGGCATGGCCCATTTTAGGCAGCGTCTGGATATGCTTCTAGGGCGCATTTGTCGTGGCAGCCGAACTCGTCAGTTTGCGGTGTCTTGTGTGTAGGACCTTTGGTGCCGTTTTTGTCTCTTTTCTTGATCAAAGTGTAGCTGTTATCAAGTCTTTTATAACCTGGGTGGTCGCGTTTGCTTAAACGCTGCGAATTTTTTCTTCTGTGCTTCTATGGGCTTTTGCGTTATATTGTGGCAATTTTTACTTGCATAGGAGGTCTTCGTAGTTCGTGAAATGGAGCGAACGCTTTGTTAAACTTATTTATGACGTAGTATCGATGTGAAATTTGTCGCTAGTTGGATGAATAATTGATAATATCTTATCCCATTGCCATTATTTGTTATCTAACAACTTTTATAGAAAAAACAAGTTACAACAAGTCTAAAAAATGTACTTATTTACTATTTATTCATAAAATAAACAAAAATAGAGCAAAAATGATTCATTCGTTGAATTCAAAATCTCAATAATAGGACTGCTTTATCATAATAATTACTCAGCACCTTTTTTTAAATCAAATTTGCAAATAATGAATTAAGATTTTGGATCATTTAAACAATAAATTTCACTAACATTTTGACACAAAGCGAAACATGTTTTTTTAAATGCAGAACAAAATTAAAATTTGCTAGTTGTCGGGAAGCATGAAAGTAAATATAAATGTAGGTGAACGAATATTTGTAACTGATAAGGTTCTACTTTTGAAATGAGGTGTTTTCTGAGTACGTAGATTCCTGCCCTGCCCTGCGTCCGGCGTTCTGCGATTAGTTATCAGTCAAATTTCATCGGTGTGGACGGGGTAGTTAATACCTAGTATTTTTTTCACATTTACATTTTTTCTGATTCCTTTGTAATGTTGAGTAATAGTGGGTTGATTTCATGTGTATAAATTTTATATTTATAAGTGTTTTGTAAGTTTGTAACTGCTCGTGAAGTATTTTTCGATGTGTAGGAAAATTTTAAGTAGCTTGAACAATTGTTTTATGATTTGTCCGCACGTCGTGCATTGCAAGTCAAGTGTAGCATTGCTCATTTGACTGAGGCAAGGTGCATTTCATGGAGCCATGCATGCATATTGTTTCTAACGGTAAGAAAGCAAACTGAGTTGACATTTAATTTACAATTTTAAAAGTCATTTATATATTTGGTTATCCTTCCACTGTTACATCCCTGGGATTTCTCAAACTAGAAGTCAGCATTTTTTTATCAAATGTTAAATGTTTCATTTGACATTAGATTTTCTTGGATGTGCCTGTACCTGCCTTTGCTGTGGGGAAAGTGTGGAGAAAAATTGGTGTTAAGTCTATAGTTACAATAATGTTTTTATTTTTAAAGTTGTGTCATTGTACCAGTGCAGTTAGGCTTAAATCAAAAGTCAAACAACAGTTTAGAATTTTGTCATGCTGTTTCACAGAAGGTGATGTAAATTATTGTGATTTTTGAAAGAAATATAATTTTTCTTTAAATTGGTACATTTTAATATCAAGAGCTATAGATATGTGTTTAGTTATTGTTTGTTTTAAACCAAACTTGTATAGTTGGAATTTATAATACAAATATAACATACCTTTTAAGTGTTTTTAATAAAATTTTATAAGGCATTTCTCAGGGGCCAATTTTTCTTTTATTGTTTGTTAAGATTGGGACCACATCATCACTTACAGACATCAGTGACATTCTGTTTAAAGCATTTGAGACTAGAATCTTTAGATGAGTTCACTTTAATCTGAACCTAAATTTGCTATCCAATTTGGTATCATAAAATATTCTCCATACAAATCTGTCCAAAATTGAGTGCAATGTTCATAGAAGCCTAGCATGGCTGTAAAGGTCATGCAAGTCCCTATTTTATTTAGCAATTTTAGAAACATGTTCATCACTAAAATGTACTTCATGTGGGCCAATTATAAAAAAGTTAAAATTTTAGAAGATTCATATACTTTGGCATGAGGAAGAATGAAATAATTTGGTATGAAAAATAAAACATGTTAAATAATTTTATTTGGTGCTGTACAAACACACCAGCTAAATAAATGTAATTACTACCTTCAGATTGTATTTTAGACCTGGGAAAGCATGTGTAGTAGTCTAACTGATAGAGTATTACAATTACAGTTTTAATGGTTTTTTTATATCATTGTGTTGCACATTTCAGAGTGTGGCTTGCAGCCGTGAGGCTTCACCCCCTTTGTCCCCCATGGCTCCATCTCCAAGCAGTGTGGCAGAGGCTGATCCTCAGCCTCACATTAATGGCAAAAACAAAATGGTTTTTGCTGTGGGTGAGTCTAAAGACTCACAGGTTTATTAGTCATATTGTAGCAGGTTTATTAATTTTAGAATTGAGCAGGTTTATTAGTTATATTTTAGATAAAAGATGTGCTCTGCTGTGAGAGCTATAGTCAATAGTGTTTGTTGGTAGTTTGGTCATTATTATGTAACAGTATTAACATCAGCCTACTCAGATCCTAGAAATAACTTTTATAGAAATTAGTAGAAGTTGTGTTACATCATAAATATGAATATGCCTTTGTATAATATTTCATTTATGATGTAGGTAGTTATTTCTGGTGCATTGTTGAGGCAACTCCTGCTTTGAATGTACTAAATATTTGATAATACACAGTTTAGTCAAAACAATTTTTATTTTATTTGTTGGACTTTTCATCTCCAGAGCAGAAAAATGTTCAAATTTCTAAAATGTAGTACAATCAATGGTAAATCTGCCAGTAATGCTATTCTATCCTCAAAAATATCACTAAAAATTAACAAACTTCAAACTGTCTTTGAGAGAGAACCCTTTTTGCTCTTAGAATTAAAATAAATCTGGATGGCTGATGGATCATCAGTTGGTGCTAAAAATTACGTAACTTAGCAGAAATAGTTTTTAAGATCCTGGCTGTTCTACTGAGCTTCTATTTATTTCATTATTTTATCTTGCATCTGTTTACTCTTTCCTTACCACTTTCCTTGTTGTGGTTTCTTTAATTTTTCTTGTCAAGTTTTTGCACTTATTTTAATTTGTTTCATAAAAGTGAATGAAATTGTATTTAAGTAAACAAGGTTGATATGCAAATTCAAATCATGATGTTAGGTTAATCTCTGGTATCTTTCTTTGAAAATGACTAAGAAAGAGTTTCATTTCCTATAATTTAGTACCAATTTTTTGAGACATGTATTTAATAGTGACATCATCACTGTTTTTGTATTTATTTTTTTTTTGTGATTCACACTTTCTTATTCTTGCATTGCAGAACATGAATGTATTTAGGTGTAATGTTCAATATGAACTGATTTATACTATAGTATTTTATAGATTTGTAAGGAGAGTAGTTGTAAAAATTTTGTTGCTATGATCATCAAGAATGAAATGAAATTTTTCCAAAATAAGCCCTCTTGTTCATGGAATGGTTCTCTTATAATGTCACTTTATGTTCACATTGTGGCAGTTGAGTTTACGATTTGCTTGCTTTTTTAAACTTCATTACCGTGTATGGTAGTGCATTTATGTCTGTCCATGGCATAGGTGAGCATCAAAGAGACAAGAATGTCCTGTTCCTTCCTGTTACCAGTAATTTGTGCCTAGATCGAAATAAATCATTGTCATCTGCTTTTTGTAGTCTTCCTGGGTGCCCATGATTTCATCTTTGCACATTTTAATAACTTTTTTATCATTACGACCTGAGAACATCAGAAATGTATAGAGAGTTTGCTGTGCATAAATGTATGTGTTTGAAATATTCCCTATTTACAGTGTTAGTGTGGTGTTTGAGCTGTTTTGCCATGATTGCAGCAAGATATAATGTTCTTCAGTGAGTGTTTATATCACTAATTCTGTTCATCAAAAATAATAATTTGTACAGATGAAACTCCAACCCCATCCCGATACATACGCCACCAGTATGGCTGCGAGGATCTCTTTGAAGAGGTCTGCACCGGACTAAACCCATTTGATGAACAGTTTCGCAGGGCTTCTCAAGCTCGAAGCCAGTCCCAAATCAACCTTGAGGTACTACTTTCCTTGTTTATATTTCATGGTGATGTACTCAATTCGAGTGTTATCATTTTTGGAACTTACTAATATCAAATCTGTTGTTTAAAGTTGAAATTGCCGTTTATGTCATGGCAGTCAATCGTGTTGTATTTCTTTTTGTATGCATGATTTTTTGCAAGTATTTTATCTTGAGAACAAATTAGTAAAGTTATACGTTGTTATATCCACTAACTGCTAAAGCTCTAGTGAATGCTTGTTTATATTGCAGAGTTCAACTCCTCACATCATGGCAGTGTCTCCAAGACTCAACAACTTGGAGACCAGCTATCAGTCTGACTTTCCTTCTCAAGCAGACAACACAAATTCTTGTCACAACAGCAAATTAAGGGATCTCAGAGCTGAGCCTAACGTGAGTGACGACGAAAGCCTTGATACGCCTAGGATAATTCCACCCACTCCTGCAGACTCCGACCACACAATAAGCTCGACGTCTCGAGATGACTTATGTCACCGGTACCAACAGCGGCACTATGGGTACGACTCCAACATAAGGGACTCGACGGCTGTTAGTGAAGAGGAGGGTAGGAGAGCAGACTGTGGTTGCAACCACATTCAGTGTACTGCTCTCCCTCACATCCAGGAACAAAATAACCAATATTGCGTTAGTTCGTCGCAGCTTTGTGTGCCTCAAAAGCGTGTGCCTTTTCGATCTCTATCTGAACTGAGTGCTAAAATGTCTTGCTCTGACGTGACTACTGTCACCGACGATGAAGGGGATGAGGTTTCTGGCCAGAAGAGAAATTCGCCTGAAGAAGATGATGATGAAGATGAAATTTGTGTTGATGATAATGGAGACAATATTGACGAATCTGAAAGTAGAGCTATCAAGAGAAGAAGAACTGATAACTTTAGTCAGCAAGTTGATGAGGTTAAAGCAAGCAGTAGAAAGCGACATCAGACGTCTTACCAAGAATCTGGATTTGGGCATGATGATCTTCAAGTTGTATCTGATACTTCAATGAACGAGTCTGACGAGGGATACTCTTCTGTACGATATCCTCCTTCCTGCCACGAGGAAGGGACATCCGGTTACCAACCCTCCAACATTTTTGAAGACCATAATGCGAACTCGAAGGACAGCGTTATGGGCGCGAACATTCGGTCGTGCAGGAGAAATTCTGACGGTCGAGCCGGGCTGGGAGGCCGACAGAAACTGAGCATCAATGTGACGTCAGCTGCCGAGGCTGGCAAGGGTACCAGTTCTGTTATATCGACGCCCACTCCTGTCATCACTGCCGGGTGTGTTGTCTTCACGGCTTGTAGTTTTGCCCGTCTTAGGGTAGGGCCTGGATTTTTTTCATTTAGTAAAATGTATTATGTAAATGTATATTATGTCGTGAATGACGAGATCAAAGGGAAGATTCCTGCTACTGAACACCATCGTTCAGTGTTCAGAAGATTGCTTCTTTTTCGTTGTCAAACATCAATAAAGTAGTAACATTTATAAGATAATATAGAGAGATGGCTACCTAGTTATCTACAATTTGCCAAGATTTTCTCAGCTGTTATCAAGTAATTGCTTACCTGTGATATACCAATGCTCCAATCATAAAGGGGTCTTTGATTGTTCATAAATTATAATCCAGTGTTTTCCCATTTTTCTTTCGTTGTAATTGAGCACTCTTCCATGGCTCACTAATAATTATTATATGCCTGTCATTCTCCATGAACAAGACTGATACATTCAACGTCTTTTATTAGAAGTGCTGCCCAAGCATCAGCTGTATATGTAGATTGATAGCATAGGTCGGAAACAAACTCTTTCAAAGATTAGTGAGGCAGAAACAAACTCTAAAACTGTGCATATACACTTCATCGGGTCATTAGGATTACAAGGCTCAACAATCGTCAATGAAGACTTTGCTTCACCCAAACCAATCAATTTGCCTATCCTTTATCAGTATGCATATCATCTATCACGATGTTTATCATGTATCAGTATGGCAGTTTAGATTTAATGTACAATCATAGATGGTTTTTTAATTAAGAATTAAATTTAAAATGTCGTGAAGTTGTTTTAAATTATCGATTGTTTCTATTCCGGAACGTATTGAAGTGTTTTCTGCTGTGGCTTCTTCATTTTGATGGAAATCAATGAAATATCTGCAGAATAAGTTTATTATGTGATTTCATTTTTGATGAAATCAAAAATAAATCCACAGCTTAGGACATTTTGTGTTTATAAAGTGCTTCATGATACATATCAAGTTTGTAATTGTTGTTACTTGGAATTATGATATTTGTAAGTTCTGAGGAAATCCTTTATTGGACTTCTGTATTGAGAAATACGGTCGAAGAAAGTCTACAACGACATGCCATAAATTCTCATTCCCCACTTGCTACTTCAAAGTGAAGTTAACTGTACTGATGTTGCAGTGTTCTCACTACACTGCAGCCAGGATTGTACAATACTAGCTACATTTGAATTGATACATGGTGTATGCGCACTACACTGCAGCCAGGATTGTACAATACTATTATAGTTCTAATATCAACTGATCATGGTGTATGCGCACTACACTGCAGCCAGGATTGTACAATACTATTATAGTTCTAATATCAACTGATACATGGTGTATGCGCACTACACTGCAGCCAGGATTATATAATACTAGCGTCATTTCATTGCAGACCGTCGTTGACGCAGTGCCTTCGTGACTCTCCGGCAATTGAAGACCGACCTTCAGCTCCCTCCAGTTCTCCTCCTAACTCTCGCACGGCGGTGCCTTCCCACTACACAAACTCTCCCATCTTTCCCTCCTCTAATGCTGTCTGCACTGAAGGAGGCAGCGCTGCAGCCACCGTCATTACAGGACCAGCCTTACCTCCTGCATCTCCCTCTGCGACGGTACTGCAGCTTTTCCTGCGTCTGCCTAACGGACAGGCTATTCCTGTGGAGATCCCTGCCACGCCCCTCGTCTCCACGCCCACGACGCCTGTGCCTCTGTCTTCAGCTCAGGTGCTGGAACAGCCTCCTCAGTCGGTCTCAAACAAGCCGTCGCTAGCAAAAATGGTAATTCATAAACTGATATGATGTTTGTGATAGTATATTCGTAAGTTTGTGGAAACTGTGATTTTATTAGATCCGTAGTACAAGGTGTTCAATGATTATCGTTGTAAGTTCAATAAAATAAATGTAAAATCAATTATTTACAGTAACATTTCAGTTTATTTAAGATTTTTGTATATTAAGGGAATTGTTTTCCTGGTATAACATATAATATAATGGCTAAAGATTTAGACAAAATAGCTGTTTAAGTTTACACAAGGCGGCATGAGAAACAATTAGAAAATGGGCTTGGTCAAGGTTGTCCTTGAACTGCCAGAACCTAAAAACTAGTCTAATCCACTGGGAAAGCTCAGAAAAAAACAAAGAGATCCCCAGAAATCTGGCAAAGAGGAAATGTATCCGTCGGAGTTATGTTCACCGTTCTCTACAAATACTTGAAAAGTTCTTACAAACATCATAAGAAACAGCTGTTATTTGCGGAAACCCTCCTCTCTCGCGTCCGAGAAGGCACGCTGCCGATTTAAGTGTTCATTGTCAAAACGAAACTTGTTTTCCAGCAAAAATTTAACATACAAAATGCAAAATATTCAATGTTGGTCAGGGACTGGTGACATTGGGTTCCCAGTGGTCATTCGAAGACGAGGAGCGGCGTTAGTGACGACTTGGGCCGCGATCACTGAAACTGGAACTAGTCCATTAGTGTTAGTGGAAGAAAGGGTTAAAATTAACCAAGCGAATTGCTGCAACGATAGTATTTCAGCGTCATTGTTACCTTGGATTGAAAATCATTTATTAAAAATCCCAGTGGTCATTTCAGCAAAACTCTGTACCCTCACATGGAGCTAAAAAAGCACGATAATAGTTGGCATCCAATGTTCCCTACTTCAATTTCAAGTCTTCTTCATCGTCAGAGCGAAATCCTCGAAATCATGGCATATAGTTTCTATTAGAGAGTTAAGTTTCAGTGGCCTATTTCCGTAATTTGGAGGAACTGATGTCAAAACTCAAAAGGAATGTGCTAAAATCCTTCAAAAAGTCATTAATGACTCGTGCAGGTTATTCTTTAAGCGTCTTCAGCTTGTTATTATCGTGCAAACAAAGGGCACATTGAAGAAAATGTGTTAATTTCCAGCTATTACACATTTGGGCCATTATTTTTTATTGTATTCGTGTACATTTGTTTGCTTAATAAACATAGGCCCTTACAATTTGTGACATTAATTATTGAACACCCTGTGTATTTTTACTCAATGTTTCACACGGAGAATCTTGTTTTTTGTCAATAGTGGGTAATAAGTATTATAATATATAGGTGTTGGTTCTGACACCACATAAACAGATTGGGTCTCTCTGCCGAATTCTACAGAATGCGTCGGGCAATTATAGTTCTCTAGTTCTAAAAATAGTTTGATGGCGTTATCTACATTTGGTCACCTTTTGCAGTCCAACTTGTGATTTTCAATTCCATTTCATTGATGAACAGGAAACGTGTATGTAGTTCATTTTATTTTCACGTGAATCCTTATTCAGTTTCATTAATCCTGAAGTTTTTGAACTGGAATCACCCTGTAATTTTTCCAAATCATGCATTATCATGTATGTTTTAATGTTACAGCAAATTGAAGTAAAACGTATTCATAGCCGCTCTAAATTAAATGGTTGTTTTTACAGCGGTTGAAAGCAGCCCTGACAGCGAGTCAAAGTGCAGCCAGACCTGCCTCTCGGCCTCCGCCTTCCCGAGCTCTCACAGCTCACCGCATCGCTAGTCTTACTCGACCTCCCGCTCCTCCAGGCGCTCCACCGCCTCGTGCATCCAACAGTCAGAACACATGCGTTCATGCCAGCGACCACGCTTCCTATAGTCCGTCGTCTGTCGACGCAAGTGCTCAGTCGTCCAATGCACATGATCCTGCTGGGGCTTGTCACACACCGTCTACTAATAACATGGCTTCGTCATCAATAAGTCGTAACCTTGGTGTTAATGAAGCTCTAAACAATCATAATCTTTCTGCTGCTTCGCCAGCCAATATTTCTACTGCTATCCATTTGGCAAGCGAACATAATCCTAGTACCCTTCCGTTGCCTAACAATCCTAATTCTAATATACAAGCGGCATCCAACAATCGTGGCTTGCAATCATCCTCCAATCTTCAGGCTACTGGCTGTAACCGTCCTCTTGACCAGTCAGTGAATAATTTTTCAACAGTTCAGCAGTCACTAGTGAGTAGTCATCAGCCTATGACTGGTGACAAGCCTGGTCCAGTACCAGCAGCTAATAGCAGCTCTGCACAGGAAGGACCCGTCAACAACTACCCCTCCAAGGCTCAAAAGGGGAAGAAGAGAGTTTTAGCTGCTCCTCCTGAAGATGAAGAGGAAGAAAAAAGGATGAAGTTCTTGGAGAGGAATAGGTAAGCTATGAGTTTCCCTATTGTTTGGTGAATATTCCAACACTTGTACTTCAAATTTCTATTTAGCCCAACGAAGGCAGTACTCTCAACTACACCTCAAATTTTTGTGGTTCTGGCCAGAGCTAAGCAGGTCTAAACAGCGGTACTTGCATTCATTACGATAGCTTTTAAGAACCAATCCGGTGTATTTTAGGAGTTCCTTTCTACCTTAGTAAATGATTCGTACTCTAATGGAAAGTTTTTTAAAACTATGTTGTAGTCAGGGCGCTTTCAAGATCTTTTATCCCATTTCTTCGCTGCCATGCCTGTATTTCGTGTACTAAGCATACATGTTGCTTTCAGAGCAGCAGCGGTGCGGTGCAGGGAGAAGAAGAAAGAGTGGGTAAAGAGACTTGCCTCGAAGAGCACGGAGCTCGCCACCGTGAACACGAGGCTGCAGGCTGAGGTGGCTTCGCTTAGGGCTGAAGTAGCGACTCTGAAGGCCTTGTTGCTGCAGCACAAGACCTGTCCTGTCACACTCGCCACTATCAGAGGTGTGGTCTCTTTGTTTGCCTGTGTTGTGGTAGTGTCCTGTCACACTCGCCACCATCAGAGGTGTGGTCTCTTTCTTTGCCTGTGTTGTGGTAGTGTCCTGTCACACTCGCCACCATGGGAGGTGTGTTTGTCTGTGTTGTAAACTGCAGCAGTTTAAAAAGTTTGTTGTGTGCTTAGTTTGTAGTTGGGTGGGCATGGTGGGCATTCTACCCTCATTTTTTACAATTGAGAGTAGATGTAGCTACCAAGTGTGTTAGCGCTCTGTGCTAGGGTGTACTTTTTTGTTTATTATTTTTATAATTCTTTTGGTTTAACGATGTAATAATTAATTCTTTCGCCCCTATGATTTAATTTGTGAGATTTCAAGTTGTTGTACCTGTTCGAATTGTTCGTTTCAAGTGACATTCGCTACCATTCGTGCTGCTATAATAACATTCGTGAATTTCTCGTATAGAGATCAAACCAATGACTAGCTCGTTTTGCACTCGTTGGTTTTACTAATCTCCACGCTTAATTGTCATTATAATTCATATCTGTTTGTATCTCAATGAGACATTTTAAAAATTTCTCTAATTTCAACCCTCCGTGTTGTTTTCAGTGGGGGAACAGCGTGTACTTAATTCTATGATATCGGTTTTGTGTACCTAATCAATGCATAATGTTCATGATTGTGACTGAAAATTTTCAATTGCAGGTGCCAATCCTGACACAGCAGAAACAGCAGCCAAAGAAGCGCCTACTGCTGCAGTGCCGCCAGGGTAAGTTGATCAGTGGCGTGTCCTTGCATTCTGACGTCAGTTTGTGGACGGTTACACCTTCACAACTCTACGCTGCATTACGCAGCCCAGTAAAATGAAGGCCCACCAGGATGCAAGCCACAAAACTGCCGAAAGGCGTATAAATGGCAGGACTACCAGTGCTTCCGTCTCTGTTTCCACAGTAATATTTTTAGTCGAGTGGCATTTTTAAAAACACAAGGGCTTTTCAGAGAATTTACTTTGTAGTTTATTTAACACGTAATAGTTTATTTATATCGAACTGTTAAAATCGATGGTGGAATAAAATGCAAGATATAATACCGTCACAACACTGCGTTGGACGAGTAGTTACAAGACTCAGAAATAGCGAACTAGGCGAGCGCACCTACAACGTCTGCATTACGCAGTCGGCAGCAGAAGAATAAACCCTACTTGCGCTCACTAGCCATCCTATATAACTGCGGGTTACGCAAAACCACTTCTTAGTAGGCGCCTCGAAGCAACCCGGCCGGTAATACTGGTATAGAACTCGGGAACGAGATCCCTTGTTCACGAGTTGACCAAACCTGAATTACGCTTTTGTCTGTTGACCCATTATCATATGTTTGACTCTTGTCCTACTTCTTACTTGACCTGCAGTCTTGTTCTTTGCTATGTTTTTCTCAGCAATGCTGACTATATTTTCATATCATCCACTGGGCCTCACCAGCCTTTTAGGTCGTCCATTAATCCTAACTGCAACAGCATTGGCTTCTCACTGCACTTCTAGCAAATATGTTTTATTTTCTGTAATCAGGTTGTAATTGGTCGCTAATCATGATTTTGTCATAGTTATGCCTGATGGTTGCGAAATTTACTGTCAGATCTACTATCTGGCACTTGTACTTAATTGTCTCGTATCGCTAGTGATCTGAGCAGTTGTTAGCCAGTTTCTTAATGCCTTTTATTTACCTATTTGCCTCATTTTACGTAGCTTAACCCAGCCCATATATTCGTTGACCTATAATAATTGGATATCTTTCGATGCACACAGTATCTTGTAGTAGACTTTATATTGGAATGAAGAAGTGATGTTCATATATTTAAATACTTCGGTAAATATCAATTTGAGTAAAAAGCCTGCTATTGAGTGCATAACATATATTCTGTTCAGCTGGTCTCCTATTTACTTCAAATACTCACGCCCGTGACATAGTTTTCCTTTTAAATGGTTTTGAAGAATAGAGAAGTACCTGGTTAATGTTGTTGATGCTTTTGTGTCTACCTACATGGCATTAACTTCTGTATTTTTTCAGTATGTAATCATAGGAAGTAGAAGTTGTCTAAAATCACTGGATGTAATGCGAATATCTCTAAGTATGATGCTCAAGATCTGAGCTATTCATTGTCTTTCTATATAAATTGTGTTCCGTGTGTTACAGGATAAATTGTGATGCAGAGCCGCAGCTGAAACCACGTAGTCGCTCCTTGTCTTTGCCGACTATGCAGCAAGCATCGAGCAACCTTCCTGCTTCTGCTCAGGATGCAAAGGGAAGTCACGACGTTGATATGAGTTCCTCCCCCGTCACCACTACTGTGACCATGGCTGTGTCTGACTGCGTTGCACGTCTTCCGTACCAAAAAGAAGCATCTGGGGGGCTTGTTCATGAAGTGTCAGCTCCTGCAGACATGACTTACACTAATAGCATTGCGAGACCGACCGTGCTTTCTGTTCCGATGATAACGACCAGCGCCTTACATCCAACTGATAACTGCGTGTCTGTTCCTATAACTGTTGCTGCTGGTAGAAACGATCCTTCTACCACCGTCTCTCATCCTCCTGCAGCTCAACCACAGCTTTCATCCGCAACTCACTCGGCTGTTCCCTTCGTGACTCATGCATCAGTTCCAACCGCAGCAACCCTCATTCAGGCGACTGCAGTTCATCCTCATTTTCTTTCCGGGACCATGCAGCCTCAGCAGCAGCATCATCCAACCCTACTTTCTATCAACCAACCGGTTGCTATGACGGGCATAATTGCCCAACAACCTAACGTGGTGACCATGCCCAATTTCTCTCAAACTTCACTCTACAGCACGTCGGCTCCGACTTTTGTCTCTATGCCTTCTGCTGCGCAAGTTCCATTTGTGTTCCCCCACCAACACCACATTCAGAGATTGCCTGTTCCAGCCCTACAGCAACCTCAAGCCATAGCCCCTGCATCCGCCAAAACGTCCTCAAAGAGCAGTAGGCCGCAATGCAGCAAGGAACACTTCACCCTCACATCATTGGCCGCGTCGCTGCAGTTCGTCCAGTCCTCATTGACCTCATCAAGTCGCATTCTGGCTTCCTTGGGTTCATCTGAACTCAACGAAATGGCGGCTGCACGTGCTGCTGTCGCTGGTGTTCCTGGCTTTTCTTCGGCTAATTTGGCAGTGAGTTTGATAATGCAGTACATACAAGTCTTTGAAATACTTATATATTTAAAATTATGTATGTATTATTATTAGCTAGTCTAAATTTCTATTCATGAACTTGTCTGTTGCTTCTCCAGTAGTTATGATTAGTTTTTAGAAATTTGTTCTTGAGCTTAATTATAATCTCCTTAATGTAGTCTTAAATGTACTTAATATTCATCAATTTTGCAAATTGATCCTTCAATTGACGCAGTCTTAAATTCTAGCTTGATTTCATCCATAAACGTATGAACAATTTCGATCAGTTTTGATCATTGCAAAATAGCAATACATGACTCCAGCTTCTTCAACTGTGAGAAGCGCTGTGCACGTAAATAACCCTTCATAGATTCAAGTTCAGTCGTATGATACGTTCTCATTATGTTCAGATGGGGAGCAAATCGGTTGTGTTGGAGGGTAGCGTCCCTCGACTGCTCTTACCCTCCATTGGAGGCCAACCAATGCCTGGAGTGGGGCCTTACGTTCAAGGTCCCTTACTTTCAGCCCAGCATATTCAGCACACGACCCTCACCCAACACTTATCTGTGCCTCTGAGCTGTGTTGACGACGCGCCGTCCACTGCCGCTATTATCGAAGATATCGCCGAAATCGAGGAAAGTAGCTCCAAGATGGTGTCTATCACTTCCCATTCGCGTACCGACCTCACGAATACTTCGAAATTAAGATATTCTCCGTCTCCTCCTCCGCACAGCATGGTGGGGGCTTTAAGAACTGGTTATTCTCCTCCAAACGGTACGTGTGTTCAGGTGTCAGGCGCTGATACTCGTCAACATGACTCTGACTGTAGATCAAACTTGACCGTACAGTCGGTGCCTCATGCTGCCAGGAGTGCGATGTCACGCGAAGGTAAAGCATCGAACTATTTTTCAATTCCAACCATAGTTGTTAGCGACGAAACTGCTGATAGAGGTGATGACCACACTGATCAGACCCTCGTGAAGCCTTGCCAAACATCTGAAAGTTATCACGTCTCTGTGAGCTCTGGCTCCTTCCCTTCCATGGCATCTGTGCAGCCGTCTGGTGCTCTAGGCATTCCTTGCAACAACGACCAGTACTCGTTATCATCCATGCATGATGACCGCCTGCGAGAGCCTGGCGACGTTCATTCGCCTGAAAACAACCTCCAGGTCATGAAGCCGATGGGCGAAAATTCTGGCGTTACTTTAGTGTCTGTGGGCAGCAACGTATACACAGCGCCGGGTAGCTGAGTGGTCAACCTGAATGGTGGAGAGACGTCTGCTTGAATATCTCGATTGAAAAATAGTTTGAGTTATGTGGGGCGTTGACATGATCTTGTGGCTTCTTTATTTATTTATGTTCTGTCTTAGACTATAGCTATAATGAGTTATTGGCTTCAGAGTTTATTGTTTGTTAAATGTGGGAATTCTATAGGATAGAATTGATTTTTTATTCCTCATGCGACTTTATCCTGTATTTCTAACAGCTTCATACCTTCAGCTTTTTCATGTTCTACGTGTGTGCTATGTCCTACTCTCCTGATCTAAAAGGAAAATTCCTTGGTATCTTACAATTATTCATTATAGTCTATTTCCTTTTTTCTAGTTTGTTTGTGGCGTGTTGGCTAATTTGCCAAGTCCTAGATGTCCAAAAAATTCACAATGCTAATGAAGTTCAATGAAGTGCGGCTACCTAGTTCCATTTGTGGGAGTTAGGAAGGCTGTGTAACATGCTTAACTGAGGCTATTCTTCTTGCTTCCTGTTGTATGAAATTATATTTTGTTAGCTTGTCGCTGTGTTGGCGCACTTAATTTTGATCAGGTATTATAAGTTCATAATAATCTAATTTTCCAGCAAAGGTACGTCCTGTATGCCGGGATTTGTGAGGCTCTTCCTAGAAATTCATTGTTCTAAGTTAAAGTTCACACAGATTTGCTCAACGGCACTATTTTGATTAAACTTTCCGTATTTCACACCAAATTGATGCAATGTTGAAATCTTGTGCAATTTTTATGTAAGTTATAATTGTCTGCGATAAGTGTGCCTTTCTCTCTTATTAAGATAAAATAATGAAGTAAGTGTTTTCCTGTTAGTGAGTTTGTTGAACGTACACGGTATTTGTAGCACAACAGATGATGATTTAAAATAGGCTACATATTATGTGAATAATTATATATTACTATGAGCAACATTAACGTCAATTACACCTGGGTTAAACCACCCAATATAATGGGGTGTTATATTTCATCACCATTATATTTGCTCTGAATTTCATGCTCGAGGTCGACCTAGTACGAAAATTCACCACCTGGCTTGATGTGTGCTTAGTACCACAGCCACGTGATGTCAAGTGGCTGTGGTGTTAAAGGGAAGCGTCAAGGTTTCGGATAACACGATCTTGAGCCTTAATGACAAGTTATTGTAGCTAGTGAGCTAAACTCGCGATAACTCCTCTGTTGGATTGCAAGTTGATTCTGAACAATATTAACACGTTGGCTCCGATTGCCTGATTGGTGTAAAACTTCACTTTGTACCCATAGTCACTAGAAGGATCTGAAAAAATTACAGAATCTAACCTCAGTGGTACACATACGTACCACTTCGGAGTCAACGTGTTAACATATAATGATGAAATCTATAAAGTAAGCTACAAATAAAGTTCAATTTAATTCAGTTGTGTGTACTAGCCACTCAGGATACGAACAATTTGTGAGTTTGTAAATTCTACTGTTACAGTTACATATTTCCAAGAAATGAATTCTACTGTGTTGCAGTTACATATTTTTAAGACGTGAATTCTGTGTTGCGGTTATTTCCAAGGCATGAGTTCTACTGTGTTGCAGGTAACTTCAAGACAAATTTATTAGTATAGCCTCGTAAATGACCTGGAGAAGTGAATTATTTTAAGTAAGAGATTTGTTTGTATACACTAGCAAAAAGCGACGTATGTAGGTTTCAAGCTCCAAAAATAACTCCATTATTTCGTGAAATATTTTTTGCAGGTATTGGCCAACTCGAAAAACTTATTTGGGGATGACTGTTGGAAAAGAATGCTTGCTGCCTTAACGACAATGCCTATATTTACGGCGTCACTATTTGGTGAGACCCCCAGTGAGAATCAGCTGAGTGAATGAGGGTCCTGATCTTGGGGGTATCTAGGATACCAGAGCTTCACTTGGGGTATCTCCCTAGCGTCTATTCTCGTCAGTGTATCTTGGGGCATCAGCACTTCTTAGTTGCAGCCCTAGCTACTCTCAGGGACAACACTCGTTGCAAGATGCTCTGGTTGGTTTGGTTTCATAGCTAGTGGGGCTTCACTTTCTTTTTTCTACCCCACTTTTTTTTCGTGGGGGTTCGCCGGCGTTCTGTGCAACCGACATCTGCGGCAATGTCTTTGATACTGTGCTTGCCTCATTCTTCAATTATTTTTCGCTTCATTTAGATGTTCATCCACTTGGCACTTTAAGAATTCTCTTTGAACGATTACGGTTTTTATACCATACATGTATAAGTTTTTAAGTTGAAAAAATATTGACCCCTTTACTGATTTTAATTCTTCTCGATTGGCTTTTATTTCTTTCACCTAGATATGTTACTAACTTTTTCAGTGTCAACTTTATATTGTAATTATTCATATTGTCCGACTTTGCTTTTTGACCAGGAAATGTTTTGGTGCTAATTTATTAGTACATTTGCTTATTACTACAGTTGTTTTTTCTGCAGGTCCTAGCGATCTTCAATATTATCAACAGTACCACTTTATGGAGTTCGCTAGCAGTTAAATGACTCGATTTCTCATGTGTTTTGGCAGAGCCTCTCATGGTCTACACTTTCTATTACTTTGTCTTTCTCGTGCTCGCTGTATTTGAGTTCTAATTAAAAAACAAATATTGCCCATCCTTTCTATTTGTTTGTAAAGTTGTGTTAGTTCTGGATCTATGTTTCAGAAGGCAGTTGACTGACTGAGCTTTTGATTTTTGCGGCAACTTGTTGCATGTTAGATCGGAGGTTAGTGAGTATAAAAAGTTAATTGCACTCCCAGACATTCTACTTCTGCTTCAAGTGTGTAACCAGTATCTTGAGTATATCTCTAGGAATGTCAATTGATAAAGTAGGGCTTCCTAATTCCCTTCATTCCTCTGTCGTGTGCAGCGGAGCCTGCAGTATTTGACTCAACGGGAGCAGTTGCCACTATCTTCTTCATAGGCTAGCGTACACGCGCCTCTCGGCAATACCTGCCATTTCAGTACTTTCTGCCTTCATCAAAAGACCACCCGGTGCTAACCGACTCGATGCACCTGGGATCCATAAGTGTTATCAGCATTGTTAGACAATTCGCTAATCTAGCGTATACCGAGCGACTCTTTTTGCTTCGATATCGGCTATCCAAAAAGAAGGCAATACCGGCTAACAATTTCGAAATGATCTTCTCGTACCATGTACGAGAACAGTACGCTAGTCCAATAAGTATCGTACGAATGGTTCCAAAGCCAAAGAGGCTGTAGGATATGCTGCTGTGTACTGGGAAATGGCAAGAAAAATAAAAAGCTACCGAGGAACGATGGCGTCATGAAGGTCGTGTGCAGCTGATAGAAGAGTACTCATACTACAGCTCCACTATATTTACAAGCTCGAGCGCGTCATAGATGCTATTCGCGCCATGTTAGTACCTACCTTCGTCTCAGTGAGAGCGTCAATGGTGGTGCTCCCTGTGCACGAGTATGAGCAAGTTAGACTAGGCTGGGTACCTGAGCGTGTAAAGTCTCTGGCATTGAAAAGAGCTGATTTTGAGGCGAAGCAAGTTGCTGAAACCTATGAAGAAACCTTGAATCTGACGGGACTATTAACCCTTGATTAAGACAGCTGTAAGGCGATTATGGTAGTAGGATTGGTATACTGCAATAAATAGAGCCATTAAACACGTACTAATCAAATGAAATTATTCAGGGCGTGAGACCGCCGAATGTAGACATCGCTCAGCTCTCTTCGTATTAGTCGTATCTGACTTGCTCACGAATACCTGTACCTCCTAGAACGACAACCTCAGTCGCTCTGTGAGCAATATCGTGTCCCTCTGACCATCATGCTTGAAATTTATTTTCTGAGCCTTCGTGGCTGTGACAAGGACGAGGTGCTGACTAAAATGCTTACAGAAATGGGACGTTGAATTTTAATATGGATGCACTGCAGTTGTAACTTCAATAACTGCAAGCTACCTTCAGAAGTCTGAACCATGTTACATTTGAGCTCTTGGCGTAAGCTGGGCGTTGGTAGTCTGTAAATTCATGCGTATTTTTGTGTCGAAAGCCATAAATATCTTGGTCTACTTGGAGATACATAAAAATAAGGGCGAGTGCGATATGTGGTTCCAGCTGGCGAACAGGACTATAACGCCACACTGCCGACCATTTTGATTGCAGGGAGATTTATGAGACTTGAACCGAGAACCTGTGTGAATGACTAACAGTAAGATGACTTACTCTATGCTGTATCTTCATTCCGATGTGGGCCTTGCGGCCGAATCGCAGGCAGACTGACTTTGCTGTCATGTAAGCTACTTGTAATGGGAAGAATGTTCTTTGCGTGGGAGACGCTATTGGCTGCATCTGTATGCTATGCATGTGATTGTGTAACCTTATGGTCTTCGTAGTGACGTAACTGATGAATTTACTTTTGAATTCGTACTTCATATCTGCATGCTGTGCACAACAACAGTTTCTTTCGTAACGCAGGAGTAGCCTGCCATTTGTGAGCTGTGGGTGTCATCTAGAAAATTCCACTCTAAAAGTTACTCTAGTTGGGAGCTAATGTGGCTGCAACTGGGAGGTGTCGTGGGGCTGAAAGATTAAGTTAGTAGGAGTAAGCGTTTCGAAAGAACAAGGTCGTTTCGACAGAGGATGGTCGTGCGTTGTGCCAAAAAAAAGTAGTGAGCTGTGAAGAAACTGATTTGAAGTCTCTGCCGAGGCGGTCAATTGTCGTAATTCTATCTTTCGTGACTTTTTCCTACTATCGTAATGTTCGTATGTTGAGTCGCAATCAAATGAGTCCCTTATTTTGAGTCGCAATCTGAAATGCATTGTTTTTGCCTCTAAGTGCTCCTTATAATTTAAAACTACAATTACTAAACCTCTTAGTTATTAGTCAGCTTGCAGGCGTTTAAAGACCATCTATTCGCTTTGACGGGCACCCTAACCTGTCTGCGAATAATTCTCACCTTGAAATATGTCTCAATTTTTCGGCGTATTGAAACCTTTAAACTATTCTTGCTGTCTTTTTCCGTAAGGAGTACTTACTTGTCCCTGACTTCTACTTGAAGTTTCTAATTACTCCTGTGGATTACAAGTCTTCAGGACACTGACACCAGTAAACAGTCAGGTAATTGGGGCTCCTTGCTTGCGATTATTCTTAAATTGAATATGAGAGTTAAATTCAGTGTATGAATTTAGAACTGGTGTGTAACGTATCTGACGATATTATTGTTGTTGTTGTAGTATAATTGCAGTGGACTGCGGAGAAGACCGAGGCAATAAGCCCCCACCGCTTCGCCTATTTTTCTCCTTCGATCTTCTGGTTCTGCAGCGACGCTTGACTAGTTAGGTATGTATTCCATTACTTGAGCCTGAACCCCGCTGTCATGTATGTCGCATACTGGGTTGACGGGGACGACAATTAATATACTTCCGATTCAATCAACCTGAAGCTGGGGCTTCCAACCTGACTGAAGAGACTCTGTTTCTTGTTTCTCTTCGGTGATCGTCTCGTCATGCAAACACATTCTTTACAGCCATACTTCCTACTAAAAACTCCTTTCCTTTGCTGATCCTCAGGCCGTTTCCCGAGTTCCAATGGCCTTTTAACTTCTGTCACGCCCGGGCCGCTGGAGACTGGGCCCTGTAAAATTGAAACCATCTAAAATTTTATTCAAATTGCGACTTTTCAGAGAAGTGAACTGATTTTTCGGGTGGAATTGCGCAGAATAAACCTACTGTAACTTCTTTCAGCCTGGATGCTGAACCTCAGAGTAACAATAAACATTCTTGAAGGCGTGGAGCTGCATGGACTCATCTTCGAAGCTCCAGTAAACGTGAAACAAGAAGAAGAAGACTGCGCCCGTTAAGTCCGCCCGCACTATTGGTAGGTGTAGACGGCATTGCAGCTCGTTGCTGCTGCATCAGGGTTCTGAGGCGTCTGCTCGCCGAACAGCCGTAAATTTAGAAGTGCGTTCCGTGTGATCAGAAAGATGCGTCACTCTTTCCAATTAAAAGTTTATTAAAGTTGTTCAGCGTTTACGTAATATGTTGACTGTTTTAAAACTCCACTTAAAAATAAAATTTGTTCTATAAACTTAAAATTGGAAATTATAGTTCAAACTTTAAGCACGATGATGTGGAAAAAATTCCACATCCTTACACACAATGTCTTGCATTCTAACTACCTCTGCCCTCGTTGTTGGGCGCTCGCATATCGTCAGTATAATAACTCAGACCGTCGCACGTCAATTACAACTCCTCTTGGTCCCTAAGAGATGAATCAGCGGGTGTTGTAGTTAAATATAGAGCTTTAGCATCTGTTATTTTGCTAACACTTTATTGGAATTCTTCAAATGGTGTAGATATTGGAAGGTAGAAATAAAAAAAAACTTACTTGGTTACGCAGGGATGTGGTTCAATATATTGTTTAAAACACGCAACATAGCTTTAGATTACATAGCGCAGTTTCATAAGAGCTTGTTCTCTGAATGTTTCATGCTTGTAGGTTACGAGTGAAAAAATTTTCTACAGTTCTGATGATGGAATCGGGTATGCAAGCAATGAATGTATTATTTTAAAGACACAATCTGATATGTTTTTTTCTGTACAGGAACCATGAGAACATCAGTTTCAAGGAGGGAGAAATTTTTTCCTTATATAGAAACGTGAGACCTTTTCTTTATCTGTTATAGAGTAAAAGTAACCTAGTAATTTCGTCATCCAAATTCATTTTAGAAATATTTTATTAATCATATACATAATGAAAAAAATGAGAAAAAATCCACACTCGATTGTTAAAAGTGAATATTTAAAAGGTTTCTTGTCTCAACTTATAGGTTTTGGTGTATAATATTATTATGATTTGTACACCATAATACAAATATATGTAAAGCAGATGATTCAAAAAATAAAATAAATTTCTATGGTGTTTACTGATATCTGTACCGACAGTTTTGAAAGGCTTCCAAACTGGTTACTTTTTGCAGATTTTTACATTAAAAGTTTACCTTTAGATTTGATTTGTATGATAAATTAGAAATCAGACATTATTTAAACACTACGGGGAGGGCTACCGTAACGACAATACCAGCAAAATTCTGGTCTTAAAATTTGCGACGTGATGACTAAATACCTTCATGTTTTTTCGAAAATATAAATACACCCCAAGATAAACCTATTCATACGTTCAAAGCTGATTATGAAGGAAGGAATTGAACCTTACCTGTTTGACAATATCGAGGTAAATATATGGCCGGTGTCGTGACATGAGGTGGACTCACTGCATTTGCTTCAGATCTCGGCGCATGGGACTGATGGGAGAGCAACGAGTAGTTATAGTTTAAGAATGAGTCGACTGCATTACATGGTAGTTTGAACTATTAAATTATCTAACAAGTTAAATAATAAATGTAATTTTACTTTAAAAATTGTGTAGATCTTTTCCTCATTCTCGCTAAAGGGGATTGGTATTTAGCCTTTGGATCCGCCACATTGTCTTGAGCTGTCATAGAATAAAGTTCAGATTGTGTGTTTAGTATGTTAAGTGTTTTTATTTTATACATTTTTTTATTGCCTAAAACCATTTGTGCTTGTTTTTTTTTGTCAAGTATTAAAGCGTGTTAATTTAAATCTATGACAAATGCTTGCTGTGTAACCATTTATAAAATGTAAAATTAATATTTCTTTTATAATGACATTATAATATATGATTGTATATAATTGTTTTCAAATTGAAAGTTTCACATGTAGGTATTTTAAGAATGTCCTATACTGAGCCAAATTGTTTTTCCTTGGAATTATGTTAACTTCAGTGAAGGTAAAGAGGTGAGAGTAAAAGATTAAGATGTTGAGTTTGTCATAATCCAAAGTTGACCTAATCCTAAAATTTGACAATCTTTAGTGTAGCTAGAAAGAAATTTAAGTACTTGTCTGATTTTGTAATGCATTTTATGACTTGTTTAGTTGATAAGTATGAAGGTATCAATCTATAGATATAAAAGGTGGAATGTATAAGTAATAAAAGCCTTTATCATGTACATCTGCTATAAGAAATATTTTTGAGAACATGCTGGTAACTTTTAAACTACATTTTATGTATTAGGCTTTATGACAACTACATTTTATGTATTAGGCTTTATGAGAAGTACATTTTATGTATTAGGCTTTATGAAAACTACATTTTATGTATTAGGCTTTATGAAAACTACATTTTATGTATTAGGCTTTATGAAAACTACATTTTATTTATTAGGCTTTATGAAAACTACATTTTATGTATTAGGCTATATGAAAACTACATTTTATGTATTAGGCTATATGAAAACTACATTTTATGTATTAGGCTTTATGAGAACTGGCTTAATAGATTATTAGTAGTATCCTTAAAAATGAAGCTGGAAGGCTTGAGACTTTGATGTAATGTCAGATAAATAACTAAATCACAACTATAGAAGGAACAATTACATTCAATATTTTCTATGAATATTTCTAAAATGTGTGAAGTGATACTTCTGTGCATCGCTTTTCTATTGTATTTCTGTTTACTTACGTATTTTCTTTCTAACCTAAAAGAAATTTTACCTTTTATTAAGAAATATATATGTAAGTGTTTTTATATTTATCTTTTTGATTACATATTTTCTAGCTATGTATGTATGATAAAATTTTTAGCCCCAAGCAGTGCATTCACGAGTTTACATCAGTTATCATAATGCATTTGTGCAGCAATTTTAAGTTTAAATCTTAGAATAATCAGTTTATCCTATAAGAGTGCATGGCAATTGCCAAAATATTGATGTAGCAAAGATAGTAAGATATAAGCCACCAGGTGCATTAGTTTACTTCATTCCAGTAGTTCTATATATTTATTTTTAGAAAGGGGGATTTCATTTCAAATATTTATTAACCATTATACTATTAGTGACCATAAATGCTACTTTTCTAATTGAAGGGCTATTGATCAATGTTAGAAAATATTGGCCAATCAAGAACTAGCCAAATGAAATTCAATTTCAGTATCCCCAAAGATTAAGCTGTTGTACTGAGAGTATTTGGCTCTTGCACCCAAGGCATCTGCTACCTGTACCTGCCTGAAGCAATAACAGAATTTTGACAGTTTACTTTCCTCATTCTATTTAGAGCTTGAAGTTTGATCTTAAATATGGCCTTCATTTGTATTGTAAAATGATATTTGTCTAATGAACATGAAATTAATTTCAGGTTATGTTTAACTGTTTCTGAATTGAAAAAATATTTATTATATACAATTGGAGAGTCCAGTATGAAGGTTCTCTACTTGCTATTACTTAGCTCTATTATTTTGGTATCATTTACTGGTCATGTGACAGCTCAGCCCCAGTATTATGAAGATGATGACTTTGAAGATTTTGATAATGAAGGTGAGTTCAAAGAGACATCATGTAATGAAATGATTTACATGAAAGAAAAGTTAGATTCTTACATGTTGTTTTGTTTTGCTACATCTGTTTTCATGAATGTTACCATCACTTTATTTCTATTTAAATAGATTGTGCTTGTTGCTCAATTTACTTTAAATTTCTGTATTTTTTTACAACAATGAATTCTAGTGAAATCAAATTTTACTCTGTTGTAGCTTTATTCCTAATTGAAATGCTATGTTGTTCAATTTTGGTATGGAATTACTACACAATATGTTAACATGTTTCCTGAAATAAATTGGTAGCAATTTAAGAATTCAATTTGATAGCAATTCAGCATCACTAAAATGTTGCTTACATAGTAGTAATTTGAAGTTTTCTATGAAAAAATATATCTTCTGGTTCTTAAGGGCTTCAATTGAGGGTTGCATCACAAAAAATGTGTTAAAAGACTAGCCAACTTGCCTGTATATTAAATGTACTGAAAATAAATTGTATTCATACCATACTTGAGGTCTTTGATAGCTTTTTACAATTTGTATTGCATGGAAATCAAAGATCAGTTAAGGCTCAATGTGAATCACTTTGTTTTCAAATGAATTGGGAGTGAATGGAAACAAACACTTTAGGAACAACTTGCATATCTGCCACCTTCAACAGAGTGGAAAAAAATGTAGTGGGGAAGAAAGAGACAGAACTAAAAAAAAGACTAATAGAAGTGAAAAGATATATGATGAGAAACAAAATAGAAAAATGGAAAAACTGTCCTCTACTATGCTAGCTCCATGGAGAGGGCAAATGGAGATACCCATGACAGAATTCAAATGTCTCAAAGATTATGTGATTCAGCACACCTTTTTAAAGGTAGACCATGGTGAATTTGCAGTCAGTGATTAAAAATTCCTAATGTATTGGAATAAAAATGATTTGTTTCATTCTGCAGCTCTTTAAATTTTGTCTATATATATTAATATCTATAAATATGTATTTGTGGCATATCATTTCACAGCTGTTTTACTTGCTTTAAGGCTTTACTTAACAAGAATCAGAATTGCTACTTCAAGGAAATTAAAGATTGGGTATATCATGTTTGTACAAGCTTGTGAAATTAATTTTTTTTCATATTCACAGCTGATGCCATTGAGAGCATGAAGAGCAGTGATATCAGGCAGCAATTTGAAGATGATGAAGAAGATGCTGTAGTAGATGATGAAAATGTGGAGGAAGATCCAGGTCTTGAGGATTTAGTTGAAGAGGAGGATGAAGAGGATGCTGTGGTTAGGGTAAGAAAATTATATTTTGCTCATTTTATTTTGAAACCCTTGCCTAATCTTTAGCCCTCTGTATTTATGTACTCAGGCCTTCAATATCACCTCATATCTCTTACTTCCACACTGACTGATGAAATGTACCAATCCTGTGCCTCTCTACTCACACACCTACCAAATGTACCACTCCTCTACCTCTCCACTCACACACCTAACAAATGTACCACTTCTCTATCTTTCCACTCACATCTAACAAATGTACCTCTTCTCTACCTCTCCACTCACACACCTAACAAATGTACCACTCCTCTACCTTTCCACTCACATCTAACAAATGTACCTCTTCTCTACCTCTCCACTCACACATCTAACAAATGTGCCACTTCTGCACCTATCTACTCACACACATTAAATAAATACCCACATCAATATTTTCACAAATGCATTATTTTAACTTTGTCCCATTTTAAATTCAATTCTGGTCCATGGTATCTTATAAATTTGTGAAAGCTTTTTCTTCAACAAGAGAGTGGTAATGAAGATGGAACCAGTATTTTCTCCATGCCACTGTTACTCTTTATATAATTTGCATCTCTATGCTCACTTGTATAAAGTTGATTTTAGATGTGTACAGTAGTGGGAGATCAGTGAACATTACTAAATTTATTTTATATTGTAAATACCAGTCATTGATGCAGTATAGATATTGCTTGCTGAGACCAGCAGGATAGCAGTGAGAAGTTATGTGGCCAACTCCCCAATTGCCAGGTCTTATTCTGTGTTCATCATATGTCTCTGATGAGTTTTTTTCTTGCTCTATCCAATCAGCTTCTTGTAACTTCCTGTGCTACTGTCAGTCACTTGATTTGTAACTATGTTATCCAAATCACTTGGTACTCCTGTACAACACACACTTTTGTTTTTCAATTTCCCTTCACACTCATGCTGATCTTGTAGAAATCTCTCTTCTTTTCTGACTAGTTCACACACAGTGATTTAGTCACACTGACTAATCACTGATTTGGTAATTAGTGAATCCAAATTCAGGTATTTAACAAACTATTTAATCAAAGTAGGGTCTCCTCAGTGAAGTGCAATAAAAATACTGCTGACATTAAAACTCCTTTTGGCTGTGGTCAATTCTACTACACAGTTCAGTAACATTTGTGTTCTGTAGTATTTATAACAAAATTTTGTAAGTAGCATTAACTTGTAGGGAGTGCCCATTAAATGGGTTTAATCTGAGAGGTTAAGCAATTAATAATTAATTTGAAGTTTGAATATTTTTTCCAAACATATATTTAAATTTTAGCTAATAAATGAAGATGAACAAGAAATATGTTGAGCTGTCAGCTGATATAATGAATCAGCATAGTGCCTAAATAATTTTGTGAGTGTGTGTGTGTGTGCAATAATAGTTAAAATGTGGGTAAAGTCTTTGCTTTCGTGCATGACTCAAGGGACTGTGCACTGTACTCCAAAGTAAATCCATTACTCATGTGCCACACTATGCAGCACTTAGTATTTTATTTATGCTTTCAAAAACTAGCCCATATTTTTCACCTTATTTTGATTCTACAAACAACCTCACAAATATTCAGTTCAGTTGGGAAAAGCTTTTAAACTCTTTCCCTCTTTTTAAATTGTATTTTACTTAAACACATGACAATTATTATGTAGCATTTGTGGTACCCTCTAGTATACTCTTCCTTGTCTGACATTCTATCACAGATAAACCACAGAAATGATAATGCCTAACCTTCTCACACCTCACATTTTTTTGGATTTTCAGCCATTGCTGTAGTATTGATTAGGCTGATGAAAAAACCTGCCCTTAAATTGACTCCTTGTATCTAGCTCAGCATCATGAAGACTACTTTATTGGTGTATCTTGATGGCTTTTTAACAATCCAGATGATTAATTATGAAATATTAGTTTTTCCACTTAATTCTTTTATAGTATTTCTTTATTTTGATAATAGCAGAATATTGACATGTTGGAGAATGTTTATATTTTGTGATGAAAGTAAGTATATTTATCTAAATTCAAGTTTATTAGCTAAGATAGAATGCCCTTATATTTTTTACCTTCCAATACATGTTAGCTTACAGAGATGCACATTATTCTATTTGACATTTCAGGGTGAAGAAGTTGACGAGTTCAGCCATTTGGCTGACGATGAGGAGTTCATTGGGTACAACAGTGAGAGCAGCAGCAGTAGCAGCGGTGGTCAGAAGCAGCACCAGCGCAGGGAACCTATCAAGGAGCCTAAAATTACTGTTGCTGATGTAAGATCTGCCTCATCTTGGTTGCTCCTCACTCATTATAATTTGGTTTGGGTCCATCCTCATAGATGCAGTTATCCTTGTCAAATAATAAAGTCTGTAGTTAATGATCACAAGTATGAAGCTTCTCTGTAAGCTTGTTCATTTGGTGCGTTTAGATAGATGGTTTCTTACTAAAGAATTGAAATAAATATTAAAATAAAAAGTATTACTTTCTATTTCAGTTTCCAAATGCATTGTCTAGTTATTAGCCAAGGCATTAAATATGTCACCATACTCTACCTCAAGTATAAATGTTTTCTTTATTCATGCAGTGCCTGTCACAATTTTCTGAAACCAAACTGGAAAAGAAAAATCTACTTCTAATTTTAGATTATTTGATAAAAACTTTCTGGGCCTAAACTCTTTGGATGTCGAGATCACTTCCTTAGTCTTTCCCATTTTAGATACAGAGTTTTGAGTCAAAATCTAAAATACAAATTCAGGCATTAGGGAAAAGATGGTAAACTTTCATAGACTTATTTCTTAGGGAACTCCTTGGAAAATAGTAAGAGTAATAAAGTGTACTTAAAGTTTGTTGATATTAATTATGACTAGCATGAGAGAGTTGGATAATGTGATGTATTTTTTTTTAGATTATGTGTGAGCAACTGCTGGACGGGATGCCACTGGAATATTAACTTTATTATTATTGGTTATTTTATTTGCTTTTATTATATTATTCATTGTAATTTATTTAATTTAGCCTTCATCGTCACTTCCAAAATCTTTAAATTTATGTACTTCCATTGAAACAGTTTTCATACTTGTTCAGGTTCCTCTTCATCTGCGCAGCAACTGGGATAGCTTTTACTTGGAGCTCATGCTGCTCTTAGGTCTCGTGATCTACTTCGCTAATTTCAGCATCGGCAGGAACAAGAACGCTAAGCTTGCCATGGCCTGGTTTGAAGCCAACAGGACGCTGCTCACTCAACAGTTTGCTCTTGTTGGTGAGAGCAGTTGTCGGGTCCCACTAGTTCAGTCATATATATACATATATATACCTTGACGAATGTTCGGTTAATGTTGTGGCATTTTATGTACTTTTGTAATATATATATGCTTAGTTTTGTTATTTATAATTGTATAAACATATTTTTCGTTAGCAACTCATGGTAAAAATATCTCAATTTGGTACACATGTATTTGTCCAGAGTGAGGGGCTTTGAGAAAACATTCCAAATCTTATTCTGTGAGAAATGTGGGTGTGCGCCTAGCTAAGCAGAGTCAACAATAATGATTATAAAACTTTAATTCAAGTTTAGATTAGGCATGAAATTTACGTGTCCGTGAGCTGTTATTTTTTAATGTCTTAAGTAAGCCCTAACTTCTCCGTTTTTCCTTTTCCTTTGAAGAGAAGTAGCTGATGCGTTTTTACCTCATGTTTGCTTGTCTCTTCTTATTTCCCGTCTTTTCCCCTTATTTTATTGGTGCAAAATTATCTTGATCAATCACATCATCCTCTTCCCTTTCGCTTACAAAGTAGCAACCATAATACAACACGCATGTTTTTACTTTTAAGGCGATGATGGGAAACCCCCGAGTGAGAGTTCGAGCAGCAACGGTGCCTCCTCCGCCCCTGTGAAGCGTGGTGGAGGTGGCAGCGCAGGGCTACAGAAGGAGAGTGAGAACATCTATTCCCTCTACTGCTCAGGGCGCGTCTGCGTGCACTCTATGATGGTCGAGATTCGCCTACTTAAGGTTTGGATCACAGACCTTCAGATTTGAATGCCAACGAAAATGTTGAAAATATAGATCATTTAAAAAGTGGAGTCCAGAACTTTTATAAGTTTAGTGAAGATTAATGTCAATAAAAATCTCTCTAGGTGCAAAATTTAAATGTAAAAAGTAGTCTGTTACTGTGAGTAAAGGATGTAAACTGTCAAAATTATTAAAATTTGATTGTTACGAGAATACACTTATTAAAATTGTAAGACTATTAGTGGCAGGAGTTAATAAAATAGTATGCTTGAATACTGCTTGAGGGGAGAGTGATGACCGAGAACTAGTTCGAAAATCTCTGCCTGCTGATTATTTTAGCTGATGAATTTCTGTCAGTGCTTATTTATCCACTCTTTAGGTAGAATAAGTTAATAAAAAAAATTCCCTAATTTTGTATTTTGTTGGAATTATGTTGTCTTATCAGGTAGATGCAGCTATCGTTGTGAAATAATAAAGTCTGTAGTTAATGATCACAAGTATGAAGGTTCTCTGTAAGCTTGTTTATTTGGTGCGTTTAGATAGACGGTTTCTTAATAAAGAATTGAAATATTAAAATAAAAAGGATTACTTTCTATTTCAGTTTCTAAATGCATTGTCTAGTTATTAGCCAAGGCATTAAATATGTCACCATACTCTGATTAATAATAATTCTACTAATAAATTAATTAATAATTGTATATTAATTAATAAATTAAATTAATTAATAATTGTATAGGTCCGAGTTATCTATCTTGGAGGTCCGAGTTATCTATCTTGAAACCTTGGTACGTTAATTTATATTACATACTTAGAATATAGATCACAGAACTCATTATACAAATGAACTCCGTAATTTTTTTTAAATTTTCTATTTTATTAGTTTTTCTGGGTTTTAAAATTTTAGTTAAATTGAACTGCAAGTGAAATATTTGGATTGAACTGACGCTTCAGATGTCTGTAGGGGACATTTGTGTCTGGCTATCTACTGAAGTAGGCTTTTAAACTTGTATCTGTATCTTTTATCTAACTTGTATCTGTGGAGGAATAACAGGTAAGAATATGTGCACACTTGCACATTTACTAATAATTGGTTTGTTGAGCAGCGGCAAGATCTGGTGTCCGTGGTGATGCAGATGTTCCGTCCTGCCACTGACGAAGTAGTCGTCAAGATCAGGCTGGACGACATGGAGAGCTTCGTCATGTGCCTGGCCACCAAGAAAATGGCCTCTAAATACGTCAAGGACATGACTGATATTGTAAGGACGCGTTCACTCGTACAAGGATCTTGTTAGACGAGTCTTGGTAGACTTCATTTGTTTAGTGTCATGAAAAATTTATCATGTTCCGTTTCAAATTTTGTTACATTTTATTTGAAACTAAAGCTTTTTTTTCGTATTACATAAGCTCCAATCTTCAGCAACTACACAGTCATTACTATTCTCATATTTGTTAATTCTTTAACAGCGTAGTTAAATTCGACGATCTTTAGTTTTTTCCAGTCTTGTACTTTACTTGCAATTTTTTTCTTGGTTTCATTTCTTTTTCCAAATTTTCTTTGGTTTTTAACATCTCCATCGTAATTATCACAAAACAATACAATTTTTTTCTAATAACTAATCATTTTGCTAACCACCCTTCATTCATTTTGTTAAACATTTGCTAGAATTTCCGTAGTGCATACTCTTTCAGCCCTTTTTTACCTTGTTTCATTCTAACTACAAGTAAACCTCGATTTCTAATTCAACTCGCGGGGTTGCAGACTACGTTCTGCACCGGTGACCGCAAGGGGTCTCTTCCCACGAAGCAGTACGCGAGCTGTGCGGGCTACAGCAAGTTGTTGCTGCTCAGCGAGATTGCTGAGGCGAGCAATGCTATTCTTACCGACCAGCGGACAGTGGCGGTGCTGGGCAAGCATCTGGCGCGCATCAACTACCTGCACATTAGTGACCAGTACAGTGGACCACAGCAGCCTGACGCGTGAGTTGACCCTCTTTACCCATCTCACGATTCTGGACTTTGTATTCTATTTTCTTTTAGACGAAGCCATTTCCTGTCATTTTATTTAATATTTATATTGATATATGTTCAATGAGTGCCCTAATAATTGTGTTTAGATTAACTTCATACTCTCTAGCTTCTGAGAAAATATAGCCTCTTGAATACTTGTGCATGTCGGTGTCTTAGGGGCCATTGTTAAGCGTAGAGCTTTTCGCTCAACTATTTATTGTAACAGATAATTCTTCATTAGATACTTACTAAATTTTTCTTCTTATTGAGGTTGTATGTTTAAGTGATGAAGATATTCTTTACCTAGTAATATTAACTGCCCAAAGATACTTTACAGACTTCCCATCAACCAATAAAATTATATTCTTCATAAGTTTTTTAATAAAATGGTGGTGTGCGACTTTTCCTTTGGGATCAGTTTTGATTGTGGTCATAATGTATACTTAAGTTGAAGTGAAGGAGAATCAGTTGAAAAATGTTATTGTGACCACTATACTAGTAGAGTAAATTCCTCTTTCGATGTGAAGGGGATAAATAAACGTGCGCTGTACGGTCCTGCTGCTAACCTCACGCAGATATTCTGCCCCTGCATCATAACCTTAAATAAGTAAGTTGTGACTATATGCGTACTTATTGGTCACAACACCTACATAGAAGAAATCTCTGTGCTGGTGCACGGGATGTTCTGCACAATAATACAATTTTGCGCACCCATTTAAATTTAAACATTTTTGTTAACATCCCTACAAATCTACATAAATAATGTTAGGTATTACGTTGCTTGTAACTGCCATCTTCTACGGGTTATCTATTATATGTGCTTATTCGTATGGACTAGAATGCTTGTATTTTAATGTTACTTCTTTCTGTTCATGCTACAGGAATACTGAAAACAGGTTAGTGCGTACACATACATGGTCTATACATCGTGTTGTACACGATAAATCTTGTACAGTTCTCTCCTAGTATTGTATATGAATCATCATATTGATGCGAAATTACTTCTAGTAATTTATTTCGTAACAGCTGCCTTTTTTCCTAAAGTTTCGTTACATGAGATGAATCTCGTTCACTGTTTTCATTAGAGATGACTTGTGTACGGTGGAGCACAAGTAGCACGAGCTTTCTTTTGCAAATGAGTAGGAAGAAAACTGAGACGGATGAGAACTTGATAATTGTAAATAATAGAAGATAATTTAAATTTATGGGTGTCGTATATGTTTTACGGATCATTAGTGCATATTGCTCTCATAACTAGTAATATTCAATGTCAAGCATGGTGTGCTTAACGAAGGAGCAACGAGCGCGAATTATAGAATTTTTCTTTGTATATAAGAGATCTCTTGTTATAGTGCAAAGAAGTTACAAAAACGTTTTTTTAAGCTGGAAGTCCCGAAAAAAATGCGTAAAAGCAATGAACACGACATAAGTTTACATAAACAGGTTCAACAGAAGGGAATTTATGACCATACGAAAGGAAAGGATAGGGACCGCCCTATCTCTAAATCTAAATTTTCTTCACTTTTCCTCTCGGGATATTTGAAGGGCAAGATATACATTATAATACCTGTTTCTTCGGGGAAATAAAAATTAAAGTTCTATATTTTAGAGTTTCGAACAACTGTGTGTGAAACTTGAAACTTGACGGTTATTGTATTGTAACTTTTTGTTTAAAATCAGGTTTGATTTCTGTATGTCTTTATTTAATTAACCCATTTTTAAGTTCATTTACATGCAGCATTATGTTTCGATTATTAACATCTAACTCATAAAATTAGCTATAACAATAAAACTACGTCTCTTCATCCATAAGCTTGAAAATATTACACCAAGATAATGCTATTATCTGACCAATTAATCATTAGTCTCTTGAGTTATGAATTTATATTCGAGATCAGGCGCAGTTAGTGTATTTCTCTCAACAATCATTGATTAGCCGGATAAATTATTGTGCAGGGACCAGCAACAGACACTGACAACAGCTTCCAAGATGCCTCCTGTTCAGAGAGTGGCCATCCTGTCGTTCCAGCTGCTGCCTCCAGTGAACCGCAGCAAGTCTTCAGCTGCCAAACCAGACCGACTTACCAGCGACGATATGGAACAGCTGAGATCATTGCTCATGCTCGTGCTCTACCTTGCAGACAAGCTCAGCCGCTTTAAGCTCTCCAAGGAGGTAATGGCTGCTTGGAATAAGCTTTAACAACGTGTTATACCCGTAGGTGATGCCCTCAGTAATGTAAAATTGAGATTTTGTGATTTGTATTGTTTTGCAGTGCGACAAAAATTTCGTCTGGTATTTAGCGTTTTTATAGTGTCATAATAAATTTTCAATTGTAATCTAAATTAATCTTTGATTTTAATTTTTCTTTTAATATTTGTCATCTCTCTATTTACGACTAATAAATCTCAGTTTAGGTGCAAAATGTCTCGTTATGTATTGGCAGTGATCACGTAAATGCATAAGACGTACTTGCTTCCAGTACCTGTTATTATTGATGAATTAGCACGCTTACACACGTCAATAGAACTCTTCACTTAGGAAAGACGGTCGCTCAGGCAGCAGATTGGCATGTGTGCCTAAATAGAGTGTTTTGCACTCGTACATTTAAAATATGGTTAAATTTAATTTGATTTAAATTCCTTCATAGCTCATATTTTTCAATGAGTTCGCTTGAATTACGGCTTTATTAGAGTATGCCAGAGTTTTTCAATCATTACCAAATTTAATTTGCAAAAAAAGCAGTTGCGAAGATATCACTGTTCCTTAAAAGTTATGGCCTTTCAACTTGATAAAAGTAGAGTTGAACAGGAATAGCAGTGCTGCTCTACATGTGCAGAGTAAGAGCAAGGCTGAGAAGAACCGCAGTCGCGTGGAGGAGGCTTTCTTGAAGGCGACCCATGCGGTGCGAGCTGAACGAGCGCAGGAGAAGAGAGAGGAGAAAAAGAGGACGGAAAGGGAGAAGATGATGGAGGTGAGTGGTACTATTTAACCCTTTCGCTAGCTTTGGATTAATATGTCCCAAACAAACTTTAAAAATCATTCCCTTTAATCCCATATTCTAAATAATTCGTTCAAAATTACGGCATAATTACATAGAGGTTATTAAAGATAAGTGGTAATTTACGCAATATTTTGACAAGTATGAAAATAATTTGGTCGTGAAAGTGTCAATGTAGGGGTTCTCAACCTGTTGTACATTTACATATTTAAAGGGATACATTTAATGTTAGTTTATAGTAGTTAAAACTTAAAAGTTCTATTAAAAATTCAGTAGAATTTTATTTTTATACTCACTTTTCTGTCATGAATATTCAGGGGTACATGCTCATCTGTCGAAATAGTGAAGGGGTACAAAGTCAGAGAAAGCTTGGGACCCCTGCTCTAATGTTTGGTTATGTAGGGAAATTGGTTCCGCTACCTAAACAGCGAGTCACCTTTTAGAATGTCAAGGTCTTTCCTGATGAGAGAATATTTTTTCTTCGTTCTTAGGATGTACTGTTAAGAATAGCACTTCGAAATTTTCGAGGTTATGATTTTTAAGCAGGGTAAAAAGAATGGAGGGATAATTAAAATTTTATATAAGTGGCATATAGTACGTAGTATATAACATTTATAAGAGTGCATCAAGTGCCGATCAGAAAAGTGTAAAAATTCCTTTTGGAATACTTATAGATTGAATTGAGTACTTGAAATGACAAATTCAATGAAAAATTTGTTTAATAATTAAATAAGGCGCTATTTTAATTTTCTTTACAACAGAGTTAAATTATAAGTTGATGTAAACGACTTGCAAGTCAAGTTTCACTTCTGAATTTTGTCAAAAAATTATTTATTGTATCTGAAAATAGACAGCGAGAGTAATGCAGTCCTCTTTAAAAAAGATACACGTAAGAAGTACAAACAAATTTTACTAAATTTCGTATAAAATCTTTTATATTTTAATATTATAGATAGTCTAGTGTAGCTTGATTAGCCTCCTGAGTGCATTTTTTAAAAATTAATACTGCGGCGTAATTTAAATGATGCATTGGTTAACACGCAAAGTGCTCTTTTTCCGGCTGAATTTCGTTGAGCTTTCCTTCTTCGTGTTGTTTTAATATCGACATCTCTGCTGTCCTTCACTAGGTCTCGCATTACTATCTGACAAACACAGTATTTCGTAAAGATCCTAATTTTCATCTTTTCATCTTTTCATTATGTTCCACAGTCTGCTATTCAGTCCGGCCACGCATCTTACGTAATGTAGCCGTTTTTCAGAGGCCTCGGTGGACTTCTTGTTTCTATGATGCTAGTTACATGGATTATAAAATTCTACGAATTTATATAATGCTTACTCTTGAGATATGTAAACCGTTTAATTTTGCTTCCAGTTATGACACCATCCTGACAACTTCCGATACTTATCCCCATTTCCTCTAAAATGTGTGACGATAAAACTTGGAATGATTATCTCCTGATACCGTGTATCACTGCTGAGATAGCTTTTATTGTGACTGCGGTGAATAAATTAGGATTATAATAATAATTCTACGAATTTATCATGCTTTCTTTTTAGATTGACGACCCTGAGAAACAACGGAAGTGGGAGGAGCGTGAGAACCGTCGCTTGGCCAAGAAGAAGGGACCTAAGATGAAGCAAATCAAAGTCGCATAAGTAGGGAACTTGCCTTCATTTTTTGGCGATTTTCTTGTGGGAATTCGGGAATTTACTCTTAATGTACAGAGTGCATGATTTGTATCTGGGTTGTGTACTTGAAAAATTTGGGCACTCTTTCACTCTAAAATGATGCTTCCATTGTAAACTGTTGAAAATTAAGATTTTGATTGATAGAATTTATAGCAATACGAGAGTTCTATGTAGCCCTCCAAATGGAACTTTTTCGTTATTTTTGAAATTTTGACTGATTTTTCTTCTGTATTAAATGGAAGTATAAAAGTATTATGGTATGCGTAAAATCGCGGTAAAATAATATTGTTTATGGCAACATTTTTCGAAGTACTATTTGTAGTTTCAAAAATGTTTTTTCGTTCACGAGTTGAAGTAGCAGTAATTTGTTGTAGTGTATCCCATCCCATTAAAATTATTTTTGGTGTGCATGGCTTGAGCTTACCCATTCGATGTTTGTAGATTTCATATATTATTTCGAGACCTGTTAAGTTTCCCTGTAAGATTCAGTTGTTTTCACCCTAACAAGTGAGTATTTAACTGACTACCCAGAGTTTTTAATTTTTTTTTGAAATTTCACTGACCTTAGTCTCGTCTAGATGTCCATCAAGATTCAACTGTGCCCTTCATCAGGTTAGAAATATTGGAGTTACATCAGTGGGCAGGAGGTAAGTTTACTTTATTTTTAAGTTGGCACATGTTTTCACTTTGTGTTAGATTGAAGAGAATATTAAAGATTTAGCAACTTGGTACTTTTTGATTTGTTTCTTATTGGCCATCACTTTTCAGTTATTTGGTTGATTTTATCTTATGAAATAATTTTGATTTTACTGAATTTTTTTAGTTATAACGGTTTTTCATCGCAATATGCAAAAGACTTCACTCTCAAGGATACTGATCGTGTATCTCCTTCCCGGTCAGCATGCGTTTCAGAGTTTGCAATGGACGTCCCCAGCTACAAAGTAATCAACAAGTCTTGTTTGATGATTTTCTTCAAATACAACAACTTTATTATAGGAAGAATTTTTCTTGCTCTTATCTGGCGGCAGACGATAATGCAAAAGAACCTTCCATGCAGATTTAAAACATTCTTTCAACTTGCTCCTTCAATCTTGCTTCTTCTTCTGAACTCTTGTAAGGATTTCGAAGCGCCCAAGTACAAAATTTTGTATAATTATACATAATTTTTTCCTCTTTTTCCTTCAGTTGATGACATTTCTACGTTTCGGCTCAATAAGTCGCAAGCCAGATCTTCAAGTTACAATTGAGGTCTTGACGCCATGTATGATCTCTTAATATTTTTAGCACACTCTCGGACGCTGCTGACTAATCTGCTGCATTCCAGTTTGATATTCGCATAATATTTGATCTCCGATTAACTGAAAACACAACGTCTGTTTCTGCACTTTTTTAATCCACTTAGTTAAGTGCACATATGACATGTGCTCAACCCTTAAAAACATGACCTAATGGAGGATCTGCAAGTACACGTCTTGAGATAACTGGTAGTGACATTGTTGCGGTTAGAATTTCTTTAAAGAAGAATAAATTATTTTTACCTTCTTTTCTTTGGTGGCTGATATTTAGTTACACCACTGTGTGTACTAGTGTGTAAACGTCAATTCCCTACTTTGCTCAACGTACCAGTAAACCTAATACATGTGCTATTGATGATTCATATTAATCTTTCTCTCTATAATCATCTGTATCTTAGTCAGCTCACAGTTTTTGCAGTTCTATGTTGCGTTCGTATTTTAAGGATGGAACATGGTCAAGCATAGTAGAATATGTTGATATGGTTGTATATATTGTTATACAAAGCCATTTTTCTACCTATTTATTGTTTCATATTAGTAATGCTAGTGCTATTTCTTTCTGCTTTCAAGTTATTTGTATTTTTCAACTCAGTTGAATTCATATAATTCCTTACAAGTTTTCCCATTCTGGTGCTTGCAATTGTGTGCTAAATTATTGTAAAGCTTTTTATGACTTGACATTTCATGAAGTGCCTCAATTACAAATTAACAGTTTTGTAACCGCTAGCGTGAAGCAGAAGAATTACTTTCTTTAACTATCATGATTTTTGTTTTGGAATGAAAGTCTAATGAAAACTAGCTAATTTCTAAATCGACACATTGTTATGGTCTAACTCTGTCTCCAGTTGGAATGAAGTTCAATCCTTCCTAGTTTACCACTAAAAGTTCTGGTCGAAAGTCAACAATGAGATGTTTAATCTCTTACTGTTGAATTATAGTTTTACAACTATTTTCGTACACTTCAAGTTGTTTTGGAAGTATGGTTTGTTTCTTACATGTTACGAATGTATGGCTGTTTGAAATGAGTTTTCACACTCTACAATTTCTGCTAGAGATGTACTGGAGGATATTGTGTTCGAGTTACATGCAAATTCACTTGTCAGTAATTCTTTGAAACTGGTTTCCCTTGGATTATTCTACTCGAAGGAATTATTAGGAGAGCTCAGGTATTAGGATATTTGCCTATCCTTGAGAATGTATGTCTATTGCGCCTGTCGCATACTATGGATCCATGCCTAACAACTACCATACACAGAATTAGTAACTTGCAATAGTACGCGCTGTTGATGTGGGTATTTTTCTAGCAAATTAGTAGTTTTCTTTTTCTTTTATCACATCTCTGTCGTAGGAGAGAGAAGTAGCTTGTTACTGACCTCCCCATGAATAACGTGTGTGTTTATCTATTGCGTTTTTGTTGGAACACTGAGCGGCTGCGGTGCTGGAATCGTACGTAAAACCGTCAATATTTCAATATTTCTTCTATTATTATTTTTTTCGAATCACGGCTGCACTCTTTCATAAGTGTACAATTCCCATGCTGTCTAAAGGCCCATTTTGTGATATAGTTTTGAGCTTCTTATGACCACTCGAATTTTTAATTTGTTCTCAAGCTAAAAGCTGCAAATTTTACTATTCTGAACAGACGCAATTTGCGGTTCTAGTTGTCATTGAGTACTGAATCGTAAAATTCATGCTTGCACATGCCGGAAGTAAATTTGCACTATTAATTAATTGCAGGCACTCTCGTGCTATGACGTATTTTTAAACGTTTTCCAACGTTTTCACCAATAAGAAGCTAGATAAGTCTTAAGTTTATATGTCACACTCAGAAATTATCTGACTCCTCTTCCAAAGTATGTTGAATTTCCTCCAAAAGTTGGCCATTCCTACGATTGGGAATTACTAACGGCTTTCATGGTTTATGGTTAGCTTAAAATGCGTGTATCTAGTCAGTAAGCTGTTAGGTTAATTATTCTACCGTGCCTAAAACTCCATTGAACCTCTGATACCATCATAATTCTTCATCCTCAATCGGTGCATAAGTTTAAATCTTACGGTTGAACGAGTTATGAAATAAATACTTAACTAATCACCTTCTTGGTTATGTCATGCATAGGTCAGAAGAGCATGTTTAGAATGATGCATTTCATTTTTTGTAAATTATTCGGTATTTGAACTATTTGTTTTCGTTGTTGGTTGTTTCCCACTCAATAGATGCTGTGCTGCTTAACTATGACCTGTAGTAATTGATTTTAGATTTCTGAAATTTTTGAAGAAATCCAAAGGGCATTCCCTAACGAAATTCTTTACGTTTTTGTGTCGATGTTTTAGAATTGCATAACACTTTGTATAACACTTGATTAGCGATTGAAAACAAGAGAAAATGACTCCAATGCAGCAAATTTCATCTGGTATGTCATGCATAGGTTATGGGAGCCTGTTTGGGATGAGGTATGTATTTTTTGTAATTATTCATTAATTAGCAGTATTTGTTTCCGGTGTTAACTTTTCCTACTGAATACATGCTATTGGTGTTGAACTATGATCTGTAATAACTGATTTTAGATTTCTGAAATTTTTTAAAAAATGTAGAGGGTACCCCTTACGAATTTTTTTTACGTTTTTGATTAATGTTTCAGAATTGTATAAAACTTTGTACAACACTCAATTAGCGATGGAAAACAAAAGAAAATGACTCCAATGCAGCAAATTTCATCTGGTATGTCATGCATAGGTCATAGGAGCCTGTGTACGATGATGCATCTCATTTTTGTAAAATATTCGTTAATTTGCTTCATTTGTTTCCGTTCGTTAGTTATTTCCTACTCAATATATGCTATGGTGCTAAACTATGACCTGTAATAATTGATTTTTAACTTCTGAGTTTTTTGAAAAAAGGAAGGGGTATTCTCTAACAATTTTTTTTACATTTGTTGGTCAATGTTTCTGAATTCTATGTAACTTTGTATAACACTCAATTAGCGATTGGAAACAAGAAAAAATGACTCCAATGCTGCAAATTTCATCTATTTTGTCATGCATATGTCATAGTAGCCTGTTTGGGATGATGCATCTAATTTTTTGTAAATTATTCGGTAATTTGCAGTATTTGTTTCCGGTGTCAGTTTTTTCCTATTCAATAATACATGCTATGGTGCTGAACCTATGACCTGTAATAATTGATTTCAGATTTCTGACATAAATGATAATTTCAGAAATCTGAAATCAATTATTACAAGTCATAGTTTAGCAGCATAACATGTATTGAGTAGGAAACCACCAACAACGAAAACAAATAGTGCAAATACCAAATAATGTACAAAAAATGAAATGCATCATTCTAAACAGGCTCCTCTGATCTATGCATGACATAACAGATGAAATTTGCAGCATTGGAGTAATTTTTTTTGTTTCCCGTCGCTAATTGAGTGTTATACAAAGTAACATAGAATTCTGAAACATTGACCAAAAATAGTTAAAAAATTTCGTAAGGGAATATCCCTTGTATTGTTTCAAAATTTCCAGAAATCTAAAATCAATTATTACAGCTCATAGTTCAGCAGCACAGCATGTATTGAGTAGGTAAAAACCAACAACGGAAACAAATAAAGCAAATTAACGAGTAATTTACAAAAAATGACATGCACCATCGTACACAGGAGTCTTTTTCTCTTCTTTCCAATCCCTAATTGAGTGTTATACAAAGTTTCATACAATTCTAAAATATCGACTTAAAAATGTAAAATTTGTTCAAAAAATTCAGAGATTTAAAATCAATATCAACGGGTCGTAGTAGTTCAGAAGCATAGCATGTATTGAGTAGAAATATAACTAAACACGGAAACAAATAGAGCAAATTATCGAAAAATTAACAAAAGGTTTTGATTGTTTTGGCAACTCTTATCCTGCCTTGCTGCAATATCATCTGAAAGCCTGTAAATTTGACTTTAGATTTATCTCACTCTGGTCAAGCAGTTCATGAGGTACCTAGGGCAGAATTTAAATTTAAGGTTTGTTCAGTTTTTTTCGGCCCACCCAGTAATATCCAATGAAACTTACAGAACTGCCATTTTTTCTCGTGTGAGAAATCATGTGCAAGAAAAATGTTGACATCGGATGAACGCAGCAAGAGTTGCGTGATATCCATTAAATACACATTGAAACTATTACCGACCGTTACAATTGAACCCACGCAAAAAGCAGCTACAACGTAGGCCAGAATAAGGCCACTTGGAACTGAATGATTAGACATAACGTTGTAACTTTGGACAGGTAAGTATACTGCTGTCAATGTGTGAAAGTGCGATGAACAAAACACGAAATAAAAACTTCAAACTAACGTGTTAAAAACATTTAATTCCCGTACTTAAAATATTTCGCAAATTTATAATTTCATTATAGTTAGTGCTTGGCACAACTTGGTAAGTTATGCTTGAACGCTGGAAGTTATTTGCATAAAATAACGTTAACTCGATGATGAAGGTAAACTTAGGATACAGTTGCAAACAGTACATGCAGTCGTTTTGGCAATAATTTTGAAAACTACTGATATATCCCAACCTTTACCAGGCATGTACACATAAGTTACAAAGTTTTAGTTCATATTATCTCTTATGATGTTGCAGTATTCTCACATAATTCACCCAATGTTGCATTGCAAGGTGATCATTTTTTCACCAAGTAATTAGAGTTTCAAGACTCTTACGGAGCACCTTAATAATTTACGTGTGTTAATGAAGGTAATACATTCATTAACGCTTTGATTTTTAACATTCGTCTATTAACGACAAACGCTATCAAACAGTATTAATTGAAATGAAACCTCGTGCTTCAAAGAACATTGAAAACTTTATGAAATGAAATCAAGCATTTGACCTACACAGTGACAATGAGTACTTGTCAAAGCCTAATACGTAAACGCACGAACTTGGAAAATTATTTATAAAAGTCATGATCACTTTCATCTTTCTTCACATTGTTTTTGTATGCCTTTTCAAAATCTTTCGCAAGGACAATATACCGATTTTGCCGCACTGCATGCATACCTGCTTCCTGGCAGATGGCGTTGATGTCTGCTCCTGAGATTCTGTCAGGCCGAGCTACGTAGTCCTCCAGGTCCACGTCTTCACTGAGGTTCATGCGGCTGGTGATAGTGCTGAACACAAGACGCTTCTGCCGCCGGTCTGGCACCGGAAATTCGATTTTTCGATCGAGCCTTCCAGGTCGCAGCAATGCTGGGTCAAGGGTGTCGGCGCGGTTAGTGGCCATGATGACTTTAACGTTTGTGGTCTGGTCGAAGCCATCCATTTGGTTGAGCAACTCCAACAAGATGCGCTGCACTTCTCTGTCAGCTCCAGTCTGAGCATCAAATCGTTTTGTAGCAATTGCGTCGATCTCATCAATGAAGATGATAGCAGGCGCGTTCTCCCTTGCCAGTCGAAACACATCTCTCACCATACGAGGTCCTTCTCCCAAGTATTTCTGCACAAATTCCGAGCCGACCACGCGAATAAAAGCAGCAGTGGTGTGATGGGCAACGGCCTTTGCCAACATGGTCTTGCCACATCCAGGAGGCCCAAAAAGCAGCACACCTCGTGGAGGGTCAATACCGATCTGCTTATACAAATCGAAGTGAGAGAGGGGCAACTCAACAGCTTCTCTAATTTCTTGCTTTTGGATATCTAACCCACCAATATCTGTGTACATAACATCAGGTTTCTCATCAGCAGCAAGCATCGAGATAGAAGAGTCAGCTTCAGGAGGCAGGACGTCGACCAGCGCATTGCTGTGCTTGTGTAGCGCGACGGATGACGAAGGCTTAAGAAGTTCACGGTCGATGGTAGAGAGGATCCTCACGTAATAGTTGGATCCAGTAGTCGAGCCAACAATGCCCGTGTTCTGGTCAACTGCTTCCAGAAATTGGCCGATCACTAGAGGCACGCTCTGTATGCGCTTTACCTGCGTAAGTAGAAAGCAAATCGCGGAACAAGCCAATCAGTGCTAATACTGAAACTCTGTGGTACGCCTACTATTTGTAAAATTAAACATATTCATGGTGTACACTAGTGTTCACAAGAAATGAGCTGTCTTCTAGTGAAAACAAAATATTATTGAATTTTTCATGCTATGAAATTTAATAAATAATTTTTATATTAGATTATTACAGTATTTTTATATAATGAATACGCATTTAAAATGACGCAGAAGAAAGATAGCACATAGTGATGAAAAATAAAAACAGGATTGCAGGATTAAAGCAGGCAAATCAGACTCTAGAGAATTTATATCCTAAGGAAAGAAAAAAATGGAAATATCGTTGGCAACTGTGAAGAAAATAGATTTTTACAACGATTTAATCGATTTAGTTACAACAGGATTTGCTTCCAGCTTCAACAGTCATGGATGACCACAGGCTAAAAATGGCTGTTTTGAAAGAGCAAAAAGTGTGCGAAGATGTCCTTGTTGAGCAAGAAAAACATCGCCAACAGAAAAACATTTGCTTCATTTTGAAAAATACTTAATTGTCTGGTCAAAGCCCTGATTTAAATCCAATAGAATATTTAATAAATAATTTCTCACGCATTTCCACGTAAACATTTTTGTAAAATAGAGGAGCTATAAGCCCTGCAGAATGAGTGGAATAACATTTCTCCCTCAGAACGTTTTAAGCTGCTGGAAAGCATGCCCACACGAATCTCGTGTTTGAAAAAATTCAAAGAAAATTAAATTCATAATGATGATAAATTATAATAAGTTTTTCTACTGTGTTTTGCCTATTGAATTATTCTGTACTGTTCTTTCACTACGATTTATCGTACGCAATTGTCCAAGTTTGTTTAATAAATGATAAAAATTACCTAGGTTCATTTTATTTTGGAACACTAGTGCACATACCAGAAAGACTGTCAACTCATAACAATTTTAGCCACTGATTTTACGGCGCATGACTCAACTAAACCACGGTATTTACGAAATACAAACGCTAAGAAACTTGTCCAAGTTCACAATGTATGAAAATTTTTATAAAGTTGCTCATAATTTGAGAAGACAATATCGAACAAAATGAAACAACGTTACGATGTATCAACATCATCAGGCTGAAACAATACTAAAAAATTAAAGTAACATTGACAAAATGCAAAAATAATGAAAGCTAAAAGCAAACACTACTCACACAAGAAAAATGTATCTATTTGCTTCTCAGGTAACATGGATCAGAAAAAAATGTACTACGTAATCTGATCATCAAACTGTGTGAAGAAACGAAATACAAGAAAAATATTCCATCATCTAAGCTCCATTTGTACTGAACAACTTGATGTTGAAAAACCTGATGGCGTTTACTTTGGGTTTAGATTGAAGTTGATAAACATGCGGACCTCAATTATTTGAATGTGCTCCTTAAAATAAAGCATTTACCGAACAGGATTACTTTTAGAGAAGCTTTAAAACAATCACATAATGAACTTGAACAATTTCAGAACGTTGAACAATTAGAAAAGAAGCTCACTCAGGGACTCACAAGAAGATACAAGTCAAAAGCATAAACAGGAGCAAAATATTTTTAATCATCACATTCACCAGTGTAATCAAGTTTACTCTGAGATTAATATCACATTAATTTAATCCTAAAAACAATACTGCACAAGTCAAGCACGCGGAAGTTAATATATTGCACGTAAATCCGCTGTTGCACAAGAATAAAGCGATAACGAGTAGTTTTAATCTACGCATCCATTTTATTCGTCTCTAAAGCTGCAATGCAGACTCCTGCTGTGAGCTACGGTGCACTCCTTGCCACAGTACATGTCATATACATACACGAATATGGCTGATGTATTTTAACGGACTTACATAACAGTACTTTCGATAAATAATTATTCTTTAAATAAAAAAAATCACATATGGTGCGTTTCCTTTGATTTGGTATATTGTCGGACTGTATTTAGAAAGTAGTTTAGACTGGACACAGTAACCCTCACGACACAGCAAAGTAACCCTCACGACACAGTAAAGTAACCCTCACGACACAGCCACGAATGGTCGTGCGAGACAGGTGCTCAAGCTGCGTGAAGTGTAAGAGTTCAATCTTACGAAACGTACCACTCACGCCGAGTTCATGTGAATACTATATCTACCGAGCGAATAATTCTCGAAATGAATAAAAGTGTCTATCGTTAAAGTTTTGAACAAAATATATAGACAACAAACAAGCAAGCTATTTGGTATTGATAACTCACGAGCTACACCACATTGGAAAATAAACTGCCCTCGTAGGCTGCATACCAGCGAGGTAACCGCAGCTCGCCGACCACTCGCTAGACCGCGGAGTCCCAGCCAGCGAACAAACCACGAGAACAACCATTCCTACACAACTACCGTTCTCTGCAGTCATCTACTAGTACTACTACCATCATCTACTGCTATTTATATCATTGACTACTGCTCTACTGATATCTACTGCTACTGTCTACTGCCGCGGTTTACTACAATTCTACTGCCGTCGTCTGCTGCCAATCTACTACCGCTGTTAACTACTACTGACTACTGCCGCTGTCTACTACTACTGCCACCCTACTGCCGATGACTACTACTGTCTATCACTACCATCACTGCACTGTCTACTGCTACCATCTACAGATATCAGCTATTTCATTTCTGTGTTTGTGAAACCCTTATAAGCGTTAATCAAGATGCAGTGAAAGTGGTATTGTACGAATGGCAATGAAATCCTTTATTTTTAGTGGACGAAAACTATTTTTGATGTGCGTTTAGTTTCGGGGAATTTTCATAAGCGTTGCTTCTGTGTAAATAAGAACAGTATAGCTTTCCACACACGGAAAAAATATTTCGAATTCAATCTTCAAAATAATATCGAATGAATCCTTTTCATTGAATCCTCTGGTTTATGGAAAGTATTATAATAGGAATTTATTAATGGGAATCTTTTTCGATATAATAATTAAAAAAAATAATCTTGACAGAAGAAACAGATCCTAATATTTGCCATTTTCAAAATTCAAATTTAACCATTTTTCAATTAGACAATACTTTTAAGATTCTGTGATTAGACACTAATGAGGGGATTTTGTTATGTCTGACAAGAATCTAATGTTGAAATCTTGTGCTCTATTCTAATTTGGGGATCCTGTGCCTAGATACTAATCTTGTGATTTGGTAACTAGACAATAATCGTGTACTTTGGTGACTGATTATTATAATAATGGTGACTGGTTAATATTGTTACTAGACAAAATTTTGTGACTGAACAATAGTCTTACGATTGTGCGACGGGTTACTGATTGTGATTTGTGGTTGTGATCGATTGTAATTTTGTGTTTGTGATCTTGTGACTAGACACTAATTCTTTTAAGCGACTGGACACTAATTCTTTTAAGCGACTAGACACTAATTCTTTTAAGCGACTGGACACTAATTCTTTTAAGCGACTGGACACTAATTCTTTTAAGCGACTGGACACTAATTCTTTTAAGCGACTGGACACTAATTCTTTTAAGCGACTAGACACTAATTCTTTTAACTTTGTGGCTGGACTGAAATCTTATGACTCCGTGACTGGTCACTGACTTCGTGATCTGGGGATTGGAGACTAATTTCATAATTTTCTAATTAGTCGCTAAACTTGCATTTGACAGTCACTAATTTTGTGATCTCAAGATCAGACACTAATTTCGTAATTTGAACAGTACGTGCCACCAACTCAGTAAATAATCACAGAAAAGCAAAACGCGAACAGCTTGACATATACACAGAATGGAGTCCAACCAAATTACAGAAGAAGCATCAAAAGTGAAAACAAAATACTGCAAAGAATGCAAGGTAACGTACAGCTTCCAACTCTTCAACATGAGGTTACAATATGGAAGACTGTCGCTTCTGTTATTCCAACCATGAATCAGCAGCGATCATTGAAAATCAATCAACTCAAATTCAAGAACTCAGCCGTCAACTCGAACTTAACCGTCAAATCGAACTACTGGCGGGGCGCTTAGAAACTATTGAGCTACAACAAAAACAAAATTACGAACACGAGCTACAGCTTCAGTCTTCGGAGACTCGCCTTGACCAGCACCTACGGACTAAAAACCAGCCCTCGCGTATTGAAACTATTGCTAAACGTTCAAACTTTCATCCGAACACCAAAAACCGTTTTAACGCACTGAAAGATGAAATGGAAAACAATATAAACGCCACAGAAGAACTAACTATAGAAATATCAAATGAACATAATCCACACCTAACTCATTCTCATACCCAACCTGATGGAATCATCGAACCTATTCGCGAATTAAACAAAAGTAATAACAAAAAATTGCCAAATTTTGATAGAAATAATCGTACTACTAACGAAAAAACTAAGAACAACAAGAAGAAACCTCATGTATTTTTCTCATTGGAGACAGCATCATCCAAGGACAGAAAACCGAGTTTAAGCAGGGGTTCAAAGAGCGTAAAATTCTCTGCCGCCCAAAAATTCGAGTTCCCGAAGCAGTCCATTTACTAGAAGATCTACGATGCACAAAGGAAGACGCAGTTATAGTTCTTTGCGGAACACATGAATTAGAAAATGAGCCCCAAGATGAAATTCTTCTACAATTTGAAGCGTTAATCCATTAAGTGAAAAATAAATCCAAGAAGGCTATCATAATTAGCATTTTTCCGCGAATAAAGGATATGAATCTAAATACCCAAATTCTACTAATTAATGAAAAGGTAAAAGAAATATGCGATCTAGACCTAGATCTGATGTCCCATTACACTGGACACCATGATCTTTTGAAGAAAGATGGCATCCATCTAAATAAAGTCGGGCAAGCTAGCCTGGGGAGCTTACTGACCATCGCAACGCTCGGACTAATCGCTACATTGGAAGACAAAATTGGCAGTGTACAAAATTCAACAGGCATATTACAAATACATTCAGAGCATCAACAAGACAAAGCAAAAAAAAAATCGGACACCTGTAATCTGCCCAACATGGAACTAAACGATCTTCGACGACGCAGGAAAGTAATAAATAGTTTGACTATAACTCGTTCTTGTCCGTGTAAACTACGATCACATAATGTACCCTACTCTACAATCCAACAGGGAAAAGGAACGAACAAGCTAAAAAACGAACAGCTTCCGACACAACGGTATCACTGAACCTCAACTCAGCAGCAGACATCTCTGGCGCTGCAAGAAACACTTGCAAAGCCACAAAACTATCGGCAGCCTGACCACGTCAATTGGTATAATCTGAGTAAAACTGTATTATTATCACACCACAATTACTGTTTCTGGACTATTAAAAATTCTGGTTGGCAACGTACAAAGTTTCCCACAAAAAATGCAGGAAACTCAAGCTATTGCGTCAACGTTGTCACACGACATCATAGCTGTCACTGAAACATGGTTAGATCTCAATGGAAGACATCTCCAAGCGGAAGTCTCAATGAAAGGATACGTTTTGCATAATGTCGACAAACCGTCACACAGCAACAGAGGTGGTGGTTCCCTTATCTACATCAAAGAAAAGCTGCAACCACGAATCAAAACTAAGCGAGCAACAAAAAAATCGGAAATACTAAATCTCACCATCCAACCTCATCCAGGACAAACTATCAAAATTGTGCTCGTGTGTAGGAACCCACCCTGTACAGCAATTGAAGATGACGAATTCTATGATTGCCTTGATAATATTCTTAGTTCTTCTCACGAAACGCTGATCATGGGAGAGTTCAATTTGCCCCACATAAACTGGACTACTCGTCAAAGTCAAGCACCCGGCTCAAAACTTATTAATCTGATGAGTACAAATTCCCTGCAGCAGCAGCATGTCAACTAACCAACTACAGGAAACAACATTCTTGACCTCGTCATGACGACCAATGACCTCAGTATAAACGGCTTACAAGTTAAGGACAAGATCAGTGACCACCAGATGATAGACTTCTCGCTCGAAGTACAAGACCCTAACACAAGGACTCAACATAAACAAGTCCTCGACTACAAATGGGTAAACTTCGAACTAATGAAACAAGAGCTTGGCAGCCATTACTACGAAGTACTCAGGAGCAACAAAAACGCCGAAGAATGCTACATGATACTCAAAGAAAAGATTGCAACCACTACAGAAAACCATATCCCAAGAAAGCGAATCAGGCCAACTAATAGCCCTCGTTAGTTCTCACAGGAGATTAAACGCCTCATCAATGCAAGACAACATCCGTACAGAAGACTCAAACGATACCAAACAGAACCCCATCGTCAAGAACATATCCACGCCCACAGGGTTGTTAAGCGAACGATAAAATCTACAAAAAGAAATAAAAAATTACAGTTGCAGCACAAGCTAAAACTAACCCGAAAAGCTTCTACAAATATGTAAACGACAGACGACTCAAAAGAGACACTATTGGACCACTGATCGATTCTGAGGCTCAACCCAAACGAACAACGAAAGCAAAGCCAAAATTCTTAATACATTACTTATGTATTCACTCACGAAGACAACTGAAATCCCGCAACCTCGTGCTTTAAATCCTCAGGAAATCCTGTCAGATGGCGTATTTACAGTAGAAGAGGTAGAGAAACAGCTAGGCATTTTAAACCCATATAAGTCAACCGGATCAGACAGCCTTGGTCCCCGGATACCCAAAGAACAGCGGAAGTAATAAGCAAACCTTTTCAATAGATCACTTGAAACTGGGATAGTTCCGGAAGATTGGAAGCGGGCAAATGTCACTCCTATTTTCAGAAAGGGGAACAAACAAATACCTAATAACTATTGTCCCATCAGTCTAACATCTGTCATCAGCAAAACAGTGGAAAGACTACTTGAAGTCCATATAACAAAGCACCTTAATGACCAAAATCTTATTACCGACACCCAGCAGGGATTCAGGGAAAAACGTAGCTGCCTCACAAACCTCCTTGACTTCTTTGGAAAAGTTAAACGCATATACGACCGTACAAAAGCCGTAGACCTTGTATATTTCGACTCGAAAAGCCTTCGACAAAGTTCGCCACGAAAGACTCATGGCCAAGTGGAAGCGCATGGAATCTGAGGCAACTACTCCCGAATGTCCCGATGGATACGAAACTGGCTCACTGGCCGCACTCAACGCGTGGTGATTCGCGATCAAGCAAGTGATTCAACGCTTGTAACATCAGGAGTCCCTCAAGGGAGCGTTTTAGGCCCGCTTCTCTTCATCATCGACATCAACGATCTTGATGTCGGAATCATCAGTAAAATCAACAAATTCGCCGATAACACGAAACTCTGTCACAGAGCATTCACCGAAAGGAACAGAGTAACTATCCAATCAGACCTCAACCGTCTTCTACAATGGACTGAAACCTGGCAAATGAGTTTCAACATTGATAAATTTTCAGTAATGCGCGTTGGTGCAAATAACTGGCATTTCCAACACGCGATGTATGACATACCCATTGAAACAGTCCAGCAACAAAGAGATCTAGGGGTCATTGTCACTGAAAATCTCAAACATGACAAACAAGTGGAAAAAAGCGTCAAAATGCGAACAGGATTCTTAGTTTCATTGCACGAAACTTTGAATACAAGTCAAAGAACATGATATTACCGCTCTATAAAACGCTAGTCCGTCCTCATTTAGAATATGCAGTACAACTCTGGCCTCCTACCTTACGAAAAAATATTAATAAAATGGAAAAAATTCAGCGGAAAGCAACGAAGACGATTCCAGAACCCCCCAATCTCAGATACGAAAAACGTCTTCAACGCCTTGAACTTATATCCCTAGAACAAAGAAGACTGCGAGGTCAACTCATTGAAACCTTCAATTATCGCAACGGCCTCAACAATGTTACCACGGGAGGACTTTTCGAAAGAAACAGTAACGTACGAACCAAAAAAATAACGGCCAAAAACTATTACTGAGAAACTTCAAGACATCTCAAGCTATGAACTTTTTTCCCGTTAAAATTGCCGCAACTTGGAATGAGCTGCCAGAAAACGTAGTTTCTGCTGGCACTGTGAATACGTCCTAAAATCGTCTCGACAAATTTTTTACTATAAACGTACGAAATTTTTGACCCCCAGTATTACATCGTACTAACGCTATGTCCCTAACTCCATAAGGGTATGATTGAGATAAATGCGCGTGACAGAAATGCCTGCGAGTGAGTGAAATTGCTGTTTATGACTGAATTACTAACGTAGTTAAGGTGTATGTGCATGACTGATGTATTTACTTTAAACGGCGTGGAATTTGGGTATCGACTCAAGAATGGACCAAACGGCTCGTTCCTATTGCCTTATTGTATTATTCTATTCTATTTTCGGGTTTCGAATTGAATCTTGCCTTCATGGGAAACACACCACTACCTACATATTTTCTGCAAGAACACCAAAGTAAATACGGCTTTGATCAAGTCGCTTCATCGAAACGTTTAAAAATTCGAACAAAATCAATAAAAACTACGGTTGGCGTCAGATGTAAGAGCAATGAGGAAAAAATAACTACTTTAATACCACGAAATTTTGATTATAATATACTTCTAACCAATCAGAAATGTTGCTACTCATAAATATACACAGGTGCATACGACGAAATATGCATATAAAACAAAAAACCTCTGACGTAAACTAATTAAAATATGTACTTCGATTTTTATGGGTGAAAAAAGTATTTGAACAAACAAAAAAACAATTTATAATAATTATTTAATATTTTTTAGCACAGCCATTATTTACCTCAACAGTAACAGATTTCTTCCTGTAGTTCTCAGTTAATGATTTTTAAATTCTTGTGGCTATTTTATTCCATCCTTCTTAGCATATGTTTCTGAGGTCGATTGAATTGAGATTGTCAAATGTCGCAAATAATATTGAATTAATGGGGACTGACTTGGCCATTCTAGTGTACTGACGTTAGTTTTAGCCAATTATTTCTTCGTAGATTTTGCTATATTTAGGGTCATTATCTTGTTGGAAGACCCAGTCCTCATGAAATTCAAACTTTTCAATAGGAAAGAACAAACTTCTTTCCAACATATCTTGATGTACAACGGCGTTCATTCTCTCACCAATTACTGCTGTATTTCAAGAACATTTCGCAGAAAAAATCCACAACCCAATATGATGACACCACACAATTTTGGTGTTCTTCCGTTTGAAAGTAGCGTCCTCTTTCCTCTCTACTTAATTCCTCTAATTACGTCCATATAGCTAAATTTTAGCTCTATCAGTACACAAAACTTTCTCCGGATAATTTTTGTTTATCCTGACATTCACAAACAAATAACAACCAGAAATTTCTATGCCTTTAGAATAGGAGTTATCCGAGGTGAGGGCAACATTAAATTGTTCCAATGAATTTCGCTGTATTGTTCGTTTAGTAACACTGGTGTAAGCTAATATTCTTGTAACTTTTTACGCGATTTTGTTCAACTTGTAGCAATTTTATCTATCTGAGAGAATTGTTCGTAAGCACCAGACTTTATTTGGTTTTCAACAGTTTACCTTTTTATGCCTTGCAATGAATGAGCCTATAATAGTAAGTCGAATATTTGTGCTTTTTGACATTTTCTTGTAGCTTTTACCTTCCTTCCATTATTTAACAATCAATTAATTTTACAAATTGGCTAATTCTTCACCTTTTGCCATGATAACTTTATTACACGAAGTACCAATGAAGGACGCAGAGTCTGTATTGTTTTGGTTGAAAATAACTACTAATTACATTATTGAACCATCTAGAATAATCTACTGAAACAATTTAAAACTAGAAGCAATTTAAGCGATTTCAATTATGAAATCTACAAAGCACGAATCCTTATTAGTCATTAAAAATTGAAGAACATTTTTTGTAATTCATTTGTACAAAAGCATTTTTGATTTCTGCATATTTCATCATTATTCACCTGTATACAATTATTACAAGACACCTTTTCTGATTTGTCGGAAGGATATTAATTTAAAAATTTCTTGGTGTACGAATATTTCCCCCTCCCCCTGTAAACTAATTTAGAATAGAATAAGGCAATAGGAACGAGCCGTTTGGCCCATTCTTGGTTCAATACCGAAGTCCCATTTGTACTGATTTCATACCAAAATCTACGTCTGCGTGCGACCGCTTGGTTCATACTTTTAATTCAGTTCAGCTTACGGACAAACTTATTAAATGTACCGTATAGGTCATTGTGTGCACATGATTGCACAGATAAGACGCAATTTACCATTCTTTGTGCCACAGTAAGCAAAATGTTCTGAGAACAAAAACACAATTGAAAATTAGAAGATATAAATGAGATGCAAACCAGCAGAATACGTCAAAAAATGCTCACTCAATTAGTCAATATTATAGCTACTGAACATACCTCTTCCTGGGCGTGTCGATACTCTTTTTTGAGGTTGTGGAGCTCATCTTTGATGTACTCTTCCTGCACGCGCAGGTACTCGAGGTTTTGCAGGAGCCTCTTGTAGCTGTTGTAGTCATCGCGGGTGTCTGCTACAGTGCCTTGTTCTTTCACACTCACACCCACCTCCTCACTGCTCACCTGCAAAACAATATTGTTATTATATTTCTGGCTCAACCGCAACAAAAGAAAATCTCAGTAGTAATGCGAAACAAAAAACCGTAAAATTTACGATATCACATATGGTTTTCAATTTATCGTAAATGATTCTAACAAGTCTTTCGATGACGAGGAATAGCTGCGAAGGCAGGGTCATAATTTTATAGGGTCATAATTTTATAGGGTCATAATTTTATAGGGTCATTCGCGTCCCAGGTCGGAACAAAATAAATTAAAGTCTACATACACGCGACTGAAGTGCCAGAATTGTTTCCGTTAATTTTAGGTCATGCAATTACAGTTTTCCACAAAGTCGTAAAATAAACCAATCTACATTGACGTTAAAATTAATAGCGTAATCGTGCAAAATTTCATTTCAAATTAAATTAGTAAACTTCTCATAAGTCACAGTAATTACAAAGTCATTTTTTCTAACTACTAACGCTGCGTAAATCTTGAAAATTTGACCTCTTTGATAGCACGAAAATAATATTTTTGTGTGCTACAATGATCAATGATGCACAACAATGTCTACCAAAAATTGCATGATATCTTTTTTAGTAAATTTTCCTAATCGAATTATATAAGTTAATACACAAAAAAATCATCCCTATGAGATTCAAGTAGCTGCATGATTCGTAAATGAGATTGGCACCCAAAGGTATTTTTCATTGCATTCACACACGAACAAATATCTTACGAGCTAAGTACCGTAAATGATCAATAAAGCACGTTACAACGACCCTGAAAACACACAACTGAAAAACACAGAAATGATACGAATAGCAAAGCAACTGATGAATTCCATAAGAAATTATCGCAGACCCGACGAACGTTCGTAACAGATTATAGGCTACACGTGGATTGCCGACACTTGCTTCGTATAACACTGTTTTAAAAGAACCTTCAAGTTACAGAAAGCACTCATGGGCATAAATGGGAACGTAGTAGCACAGTTAGTAGTGAATGAAATTGATTAAATAATTCCCATTGGACAATACCAGCAACCGGCTGTTGTGTTGCCATTCAGGCATCGATTTAAGCGACCTAAGGTGATGTCTAGGAATAATTTTCTGATACTTTCTATTTCCCACGAATGCTTGACCTCATTTAAAGATGAAGCATAAAAAATTAGACTCGAATTTTCGTGTGTAATGTTTGTAAAATACAGCACTACTCGATGAAGAATGTAACGACACCAGAAGCTGTCCTGTCTAAAGACAATGACGTAATGTGCTGCAAGCACTCGACAGGAAAAAGAAATTTAGAGGTTTTATCACAGTAAATTGGTCGTCTTGTCACTTGACTTGTATTCGCGATGATATGCATTGTACATGGTGCAACAAAATGATTGAAACATTGGCATCTTTGATAAAAACCATGTACAGTTAAGAACAATGAATGTACGAAACAGACAAAAAATAACAAAATACTATTCACATCAATTTCGAAAATAAAAACATTTTTGTTCTTCGTTCGCTTTTACTAAACTTGCAAATGTGTCATCATTTTATTGTACTTTGTAAAACGAAGCGTAAGAGTATGACTTAGTACTACTTGTTGAATCAAATTATGAACTAAAGTGAAAATGTTTAGTGTCATCGTGCGCGCTGTACGAGTATGTTCCCAAAATAACGATGGCATCGAGTTTCTTCCATTACGTTTCTTTCATGATTTAATAAGCAGTGATCTCATTGACGGTCATGGTAAGCATGATTTAATGCATGATTTAATAAGCAGCGATCTCATTGACGGTCATGGTATGGCATTGTGGTATGGTATTGTGAGCATGGCCTAGATATCATGGTTTAAAAGTTATAAAAGTAAGGATCTATGAAATCTATATATTTTTCTATATATTTTAGTTTCTACAGAAAAATCTATATATTTTTCAGTTTTACCCATGGTACTATCAGAACCTGAATATTTTTCATGAATATACAGGGTGTCCACAGAAAATGTATCCACTGACATATGTATATATGATACTGGAACCATACAACAGTTCAATTCTGATTTATTTCTTTAGCTTTCATACCTTCAAAATGCAGCTCAATAAATATCGGTGTGTTTTCACCATGAACTCCTATAGCAATTAAACTAGAATTAAACTTTTATATGGTTCTGGTATCATATATACATACATTGGTCAGTGGATAAATTTTTTGGGAACACCCAGTACATACACAGAACTTCCATTCTGTATCTTATCTACTAATAACATAGCCATGTAGAAGGCCAATAATGAAAAAAAATACATTTTATAGTAATCCTGCACCTTTGGTATCCACAATACAATGCTTAAAATACAGGTATACCCATTCTGATTTCAATTCAATATTTTTTCTTCAGTAATAGATAAGAAGTAATGAAACAGACACACACACAGAGAGGGAGATACATGGTCTATTCTATAAGTGCATACTTCAAAAAAGAATAAGAAACATAAATGAATTATTGTAACAAAAGAAAAATGATTTTTCAAATTTGTTCAATCCTTGAAAATATTTTTGAACCATTTTAGCAGGGCTTGCAAGACAACAGTGATTTTTTTAGTTAATTTGAGCTTTATTCTCCTTTGATTACCTTTTAGTGTTTTGGGTTTATTTATTTTACCCATTTTACTGTTATAGGAACAAATGGTAGGAGAATATCCTTTAACTTGTTAATTATCTATGCTATAATATCATCATTTTATTATTTTGAAATTTTTAAATAATTATCTCTAGATATAGATGTGAAAGTAACCATTTTTATTTTTAGTTCAAATTTTTTCCAAATATATGAAATATTTATTGTGATTCATAATTGTACTACAACATGCATCAGCAATATACAGCATGTGAACAAGTTAATTTGGTAGAAATGATTGCATTATTAGTTATTGAACAGGATCTGAATGAAAGCAGTGTAAGCACTAGTTTTAGCACACCCCAGGCTAATTTATATTACACACAAGTCAAATGCTTTAAAAATACTAAGACCCAAAATGTTTTTCAGACTGTGGTGCACCAACTGTTTCCAACCAGAAGGAGAAGTAAACAATTGGCCAAAAACATTCAATGCACCATACCAGACATAGTTTTTGCACATTGTGATGTATGGATACAATATGCAATCAAATATATAACAGTGAAGTACTTCATCTTTGTTTTTTAATGTTGCTTGACTACCAAATTTCACAAATTTGAGACAATAACCAAAAAATTTGAAATATATTTCCTTGTCCCAGTTGTGCATGAGCCTAACTGTGCAGCAACATTCATTGAATTGTATACAACATCTGGATATAACTTCCAAGCACAACTGCTACCTAAATTGCATCAATGAAACACAAAGAAAAAAGATTTCCACTACATATCCTTGAATTGGAACATCATAACCTTGAATTACGTCTTCAACGCCTTGAACTTATATCCCTAGAACAAAGAAGACTGTGAGGACAGCTTATTGAGACCTTTAAGTATCTCAATGGCCTCAACAATGTTACCCTGGAAGGGCTCTTCAAAAGAGACAGTAACGTAAGAACCAGAAATAACGGTCAAAAACTATTACTGAGAAACTTCAAGACATCTCAAGCTATGAACTTTTTACCCATTAAAATTGCTGCAACTTGGAACCAGCTGCCAGAAAACATAGTTTCTGCTGGCACTGTGAACACATTCAAAAATCGTCTCAATAAATTTTGGATTACGAATCCCCCCAGTACTACATCCTACTAACTATGTCCCTAACTCCTTAAGGTTAATGTATGATTGAGATAAATGCTCGTGACATAAACGCCTGTGCGTGAGTGATATGTGTGCACATGACTAAATTGACTTACGTGGTTAAGGTGTACGTGCATGACTGATGGATTTACTTTTAGACGGCA